>CM060953.1:207287321-207504821 GCA_030765055.1 Mantis religiosa | reverse complement strand
TGTACGTTGTTGTTTTTGATCGGGAGACAATTTATGTAGAATCCATCGACAACAAAGTTTTGTCACGTGTAAGTGTTGATGTCAAATGTCTTCTATTTGGCTTATACCAATGTCCAATATGATCATTGCTCGAACAGTAACAACAGTTCTTGGTCTTAGCCCTTCACAAAATGTACCATTAGGAAGAAACCGATCTCTTTTGAATTAGCTGTACCAATTATCATCTTCTATCTCATCAAATGTATTTGTAAGTCGATCTTTACATTGTTTAGGCCTTACTGACTAATTAAACTCCTAAAGGATCATACCCAGAAAATTTTCGGGTCACATTAAATTCCCCAACTGATTCGCATTAATGTCGTGCTGATACGTTGCTCAACTGAGGTAGCGCAATTGTTAAGAACAACCGGGTGCAGACCGGCAGATCCGTGGTTCAAATACCGGTAATGGCATTGAATTTTTTATTCTGACTCTACCTTCTAAACACTACCCGTATGAAATAACACATAATTGCTATTTTAGGTGGATACAAAATTTTTAAGTGATGATAACTAACGAACTCTATGGGCAAATCATACAAACTAAACGACAAGTTGTCAAGTAGCGTTGCTGGGTTAAGACAGCAAACATATTGTGTGACTTCTCCGAAGTTTCATCGCCTTGTGAAGTGTGTGAAGGAAGTTCACAAGTTCAAGCGAACTCTCACCGCCGAGTCACTTCCCGAGGCCAAATTAATATTTTAAATACGTGTTGCGTGCAGTACGGAGGTGCAGTGGCATAGTGCCCGGGGTTCTGATGCCGAGATAAATGTGACTTGTGGAGCCGCGGAACAGAGATTAACTGCCTCAGCACCCACCACATGTAGTAGCCAATGTCAATATGAAGTGAAGAAGACTACACGACAGAGCATTGAGGAGTATTGATATTCAGTGACCAACGCTGCAATGGTTCCTTATCTTGCTGATTAGAAGAGTGAATTATTATTAACTTGGTGCACAGTAAGTTATGAAACACTTGCGAGCTGCGTGTCTAATGTGAAAGCTTAGCTAACATGGGTGCAAAATACATTAATAATTATAAATGCATTAAATATGTACCCACGTAATTATTTATTGTAATATTCTTAAAATAATTAAAATTGGGCTAAGCAGCCATATCTTCTGCAATTTTTATAACGAAAAAAAAAACAACAGAGAAAACAGATTAAATTAGAAATTACACTTTTATTATTAAATGACTATTGCAATTATAGGAAGAGGATGATAATATAGCCAATAATATAACAAAATAAGAAATATAACAAAAGCATTTGGAAATAGTCACGTAATAGTTACTAATGACGTCACAATTTAGCCCATATGATCCTGCAGCAGTTTTTGATACATCATTGGTGTCTTCATAATTTTCTGCCACTCACTGATATGAAGGTGGTCTGAAAAGTTTCCAACCTCAACAAGAAGATGGCAGCACTCATTAATAAAAGCTAGTGGATTTCGTTTTTCATCTGTTAACAGTTATTCACCGAAGTTTCAGCTATTTTGGACGCTCAGTTGTTATGTAACAGTCGTTTGAGTGAGTTGATGTGAGTGTTTTTATGAAAATAGACAAAATTTAGTACCGAACTCTCATTAAATATTTCTTTTTGAAAGGAAATGCGCCTAAGTAAATCAAAGATGAGTTGGATTCAGTGTATGGGGACTCTGCACCATTATTTAGCACACTTTGTCACTTTGCCACGATGTCTAACCGAACGTCTGGAAACTCCGGCCTCTGTCAGCCTGGGAGCGATGGAAAACTCCGGGATTCTTTCCTTGGGGCAATACCTTGAGTCTAAAAAGCCCCCTCCCCACCATCGACAACGTCAACACGGGTGGAAGTGGATACGCCACTTACGCGCGTCAACCACACAGGGAAGACTACCGAATAACCTCCGTGGGGCCGCCTGGTGATCTAGCACACCTTCTACTAGCTCTGCAGGGTTGTACCCGGGACTTCCGGCGGCCGAAGTCTGGCCGGAGGTATCCGATCTCCTGCGGGTATCCGGAACAAACTGCACTCTCGAGTCCAACACAATCCGAACAACTTCCATTCAGGGAGGGGCTCGAATGTTCAGCCCGAGGTTCCTCTAGTAATATCAGAGGTACCAAACGTGCTATGGGTATTTTGGGCAGCCGAATTTAAACGTGGCCGTAAGAGATTGGAAGACGATGAACATTCGGGACGTCCAAAAACTGCAACTACTGACGAGGACATCGCCAAAGTTCACCAAATGGTGCTAGACGACCGCCGAATTAAAGTGACAGAGATAGCAGAGACTTGGATAATGTCAAAAGAACGTGTTTGTCACATATTAAATCAATAATTAGACATAAGGAAGCTGTCCGCGCGTTGGGTGCCGCGTTTGCTCACGTTAGATCAAAAACGTGTTCGAAAGAACATTTCCAACGCTCTGTTGGCGCAGTTTAGGTGCAATGAATCCAAATTTAGGCCCCGATTAATTACTGTGGATAAAACTTGGACGCACAATTACGCGCCCAAAAACCTGCAGTCCAAACAGTGGACTGCAAAGGGGGAACCGGCTACAAAAAACAAGAGCTGTTTTTCTAGAGGGTGGTTGGGAATGTGATAGCAACTAATTTTTTGGGATGGTTATGGAGTTATTATAATTGATTATCTTCAAAAATGAAAGAAAAAAAGAAAAAAACATTACAGGAGCATACTACGCATCATTACTTGACAAGCTCAAAGCAGAACTTGCGGAAAAACGACCACACTTGCAGAAAAAGAAAATGCTCTTTCACCAAGATATCGCTCCGTCTCACACCTCAGCGGTTGCAATGGCGAAAATCCACGAATTACAATTTGAACTGCTTGACTCACCAGATCTAGCCCCAAGCGATTTCTTTTTGTTCACTCATCTGAAATTGTGCTCGGAGGACAGAGATTTTCATCAAATGAAGAGGCAATCACCTTCGTGAACAATTATTTTGCACAGAAAAACGCCGAGTACCATTTGGACGGGTTACAGAGATGGGAGCATCACGGGAGAAGTGTGTAGAGTTACAAGGAGACTATGTTGAAAAACGCCGAGTACTATTTGGACGGGTTACAGAGATGGAAGCATCACGGGAGAAGTGTGTAGAGTTACAAGGAGACTGTTGAAAAACGCCGAGTACTATTTGGACGGGTTACAGAGATGGGAGCATCGCTGGGAGAAGTGTGTAGAGTTACAAGGAGACTATGTTGAAAAACGCCGAGTACTATTTGGACGGGTTACAGAGATGGGAGCATCACGGGAGAAGTGTGTAGAGTTACAAGGAGACTGTTGAAAAACGCCGAGTACTATTTGGACGGGTTACAGAGATGGGGGCATCGCTGGGAGAAGTGTGTAGAGTTACAAGGAGACTATGTTGAAAAACGCCGAGTACTATTTGGACGGGTTACAGAGATGGGGGCATCGCTGGGAGAAGTGTGTAGAGTTACAAGGAGACTATGTTGAAAAACGCCGAGTACTGTTTGGACGGGTTACAGAGATGGGAGCATCGCTGGGAGAAGTGTGTAGAGTTACAAGGAGACTATGTTGAAAAACGCCGAGTACTATTTGGACGGGTTACAGAGATGGGAGCATCACGGGAGAAGTGTGTAGAGTTACAAGGAGACTGTTGAAAAACGCCGAGTACTATTTGGACGGGTTACAGAGATGGGGGCATCGCTGGGAGAAGTGTGTAGAGTTACAAGGAGACTATGTTGAAAAACGCCGAGTACTATTTGGACGGGTTACAGAGATGGGGGCATCGCTGGGAGAAGTGTGTAGAGTTACAAGGAGACTATGTTGAAAAACGCCGAGTACTGTTTGGACGGGTTACAGAGATGGGGGCATCGCTGGGAGAAGTGTGTAGAGTTACAAGGAGACTATGTTGAAAAACGCCGAGTACCATTTGGACGGGTTACAGAGATGAGAGCATCGCTGGGAGAAGTGTGTAGAGTTACAAGTAGACTATGATGAAAAACGCCGAGTACTATTTGGACGGGT
Source organism: Mantis religiosa (assembly GCA_030765055.1). Taxonomy (NCBI): domain Eukaryota; kingdom Metazoa; phylum Arthropoda; class Insecta; order Mantodea; family Mantidae; genus Mantis; species Mantis religiosa. The sequence continues at coordinate 207,500,788 of CM060953.1, read as the reverse complement.
TACAGAGATGGGAACATCGCTGGGAGAAGTGTGTAGAGTTACAAGGAGACTATGATGATAAACGTCGAGTACAATTTGGACGGGTTACAGAGATGGGAACATCGCTGGGAGAAGTGTGTAGAGTTACAAGGAGACTATGTTGAAAAACGCCGAGTGCTATTTGGACGGGTTACAAGGATGAGAGCATCGCTGGGAGAAGTGTGTAGAGTTACAAGGAGACTATGTTGAAAAACGCCGAGTACTATTTGGACGGGTTACAGAGATGGGGGCATCGCTGGGAGAAGTGTGTAGAGCTACAAGGAGACTATGTTGAAAAACGCCGAGTGCTATTTGGACGGGTTACAAGGATGAGAGCATCGCTGGGAGAAGTGTGTAGAGTTACAAGGAGACTATGTTGAAAAACGCCGAGTACTATTTGGACGGGTTACAGAGATGGGGGCATCGCTGGGAGAAGTGTGTAGAGTTACAAGGAGACTATGTTGAAAAACGCCGAGTACTGTTTGGACGGGTTACAGAGATGGGGGCATCGCTGGGAGAAGTGTGTAGAGTTACAAGGAGACTATGTTGAAAAACGCCGAGTACCATTTGGACGGGTTACAGAGATGAGAGCATCGCTGGGAGAAGTGTGTAGAGTTACAAGTAGACTATGATGAAAAACGCCGAGTACTATTTGGACGGGTTACAGAGATGGGAACATCGCTGGGAGAAGTGTGTAGAGTTACAACGAGACTATGATGATAAACGTCGAGTACAATTTGGACGGGTTACAGAGATGGGAACATCGCTGGGAGAAGTGTGTAGAGTTACAAGTAGACTATGATGAAAAACGTCGAGTACTATTTGGACGTGTTACAGAGATGAGAGCATCGCTGGGAGAAGTGTGTAGAGTTACAAGTAGACTATGTTGAAAAACGCCGAGTACTATTTGGACGGGTTACAGAGATGAGAGCATCGCTGGGAGAAGTGTGTAGAGTTACAAGTAGACTATGATGAAAAACGTCGAGTACCATTTGGACGGGTTACAGAGATGAGAGCATCGCTGGGAGAAGTGTGTAGAGTTACAAGTAGACTATGATGAAAAACGCCGAGTACTATTTGGACGGGTTACAGAGATGGGAACATCGCTGGGAGAAGTGTGTAGAGTTACAAGGAGACTATGATGATAAACGTCGAGTACAATTTGGACGGGTTACAGAGATGGGAACATCGCTGGGAGAAGTGTGTAGAGTTACAAGGAGACTATGTTGAAAAACGCCGAGTGCTATTTGGACGGGTTACAAGGATGAGAGCATCGCTGGGAGAAGTGTGTAGAGTTACAAGGAGACTATGTTGAAAAACGCCGAGTACTATTTGGACGGGTTACAGAGATGGGGGCATCGCTGGGAGAAGTGTGTAGAGCTACAAGGAGACTATGTTGAAAAACGCCGAGTGCTATTTGGACGGGTTACAAGGATGAGAGCATCGCTGGGAGAAGTGTGTAGAGTTACAAGGAGACTATGTTGAAAAACGCCGAGTACTATTTGGACGGGTTACAGAGATGGGGGCATCGCTGGGAGAAGTGTGTAGAGTTACAAGGAGACTATGTTGAAAAACGCCGAGTACTGTTTGGACGGGTTACAGAGATGGGGGCATCGCTGGGAGAAGTGTGTAGAGTTACAAGGAGACTATGTTGAAAAACGCCGAGTACCATTTGGACGGGTTACAGAGATGAGAGCATCGCTGGGAGAAGTGTGTAGAGTTACAAGTAGACTATGATGAAAAACGCCGAGTACTATTTGGACGGGTTACAGAGATGGGAACATCGCTGGGAGAAGTGTGTAGAGTTACAAGTAGACTATGATGAAAAACGTCGAGTACTATTTGGACGTGTTACAGAGATGGGAGCATCGCTGGGAGAAGTGTGTAGAGTTACAAGGAGACTATGTTGAAAAACGCCGAGTGCTATTTGGACGGATTACAGAGATGAGAGCATCACTGGGAGAAGTGTGTAGAGTTACAAGTAGACTATGATGAAAAACGTCGAGTACTATTTGGACGGGTTACAGAGATGAGAGCATCACTGGGAGAAGTGTGTAGAGTAACAAGTAGACTATGATGAAAAATGCCCAGTACTATTTGGACGGATTACAGAGATGAGAGCATCACTGGGAGAAGTGTGTAGAGTTACAAGTAGACTATGATGAAAAACGCCGAGTACTATTTGGACGGGTTACAGAGATGGGAACATCGCTGGGAGAAGTGTGTAGAGTTACAAGTAGACTATGATGAAAAACGTCGAGTACTATTTGGACGTGTTACAGAGATGGGAGCATCGCTGGGAGAAGTGTGTAGAGTTACAAGGAGACTATGTTGAAAAACGTCGAGTACTATTTGGACGGGTTACAGAGATGAGAGCATCGCTGGGAGAAGTGTGTAGAGTTACAAGTAGACTATGATGAAAAACGCCGAGTACTATTTGGACGGGTTACAGAGACGGGAGCATCGCTGGAAGAAGTGTGCAGAGTTACAAGGAGACTAATTACCAGGGAATATTTTCTGGAGCTAAAGTGTCTTTGGGTGTTTTATTTTTTTTTTTCATTAATAAAATGGTAGCCAACATTCCCTGCAGTAATTAATTAATTATAGTATCTCTGTCTCTGCCTTTCTCTGCTCCACTGTGTTATAAGAGGATCTTGGGACGACAATAGCATCGATAATTGCCGCAGCGTAGTTTCTGCAGTGGAAGAGTACACTCGGGTTATAATGAGGATCACCGCGAGGGGTCACAACGCCCAACCGATAACATCTCCCCGACCATTTCACAACAACAGGTGCTGGCGAGCGTGCCCAAAATCAATTCCACGCCTTCAGGGCAGCTTTCCACGACGAGAGTCGAAACGCTGACTGGCGCAGCAAGGTGTTTCCGGAACTGGCCACGCCCTCGCGGTTCCGGTGTAGACATGCCGTTATGTTGCACACGTGACTGTACGAAACTGTCAGTTTGTAATTCGCCACTTATTTCCTTACGGCTTCCGTTTCAGAAAATCAGAACCTCAGCGAGGAGTCAAATTAAAACCTTAAATTATAGAATAAAGCTGAAACACAAGTATATCATTTTTGAATATACGAGGGCTGTTCAATAAAGAATGATCACAATTTTTATGACAACGTACTTTTACTCATCCTCATAATTTTGATGGCTTTCTCAAAATAGTCTCCCCTGAATGCGATGCACTTGTCGCAGCGTTTCTGCCAGTCTTCAAAGACATGCTGGAAACCATTTTTAGAGATCCTTCAAAATCGCTTCCGCAGCCTTCACTACTGCTTCTGATGATAGATAATGCCTCCCACGAAGACGTTTCTTCAAGTTAGGGAATAGAAAAAAGTCATATGTGGCTAAATCCGGACTATAAGGAGGAATGCACTTCACGCAACAACATTGGCAATATGCGGCCGCGAATTATCGTGTTGCAGCATCCAGCCTGCTTCACGGAAATGTGGTCTTTTGCGGCTGATGTGAACTTGCAATGTTTTCAGGACATCCCTGTAGTATTGTCCAATTACTGATGTGTGTTCAGGTACAACAGGCTGATAAACTATTCCAGAATATCAAAGAATGAGATAACCATAACTTTCCCAGCAGAAGCAACCACTTTTGCTTTTTTGGGGATTGGTGGTGAAGGAGATTTCCATACTGAGGTTTGCTGTTTGCTCTCAGGATCAAAATGATGTAGCCAAGTTCCATCAGCAGTGATTACGTTTGAAAGAAACTCCGGTTCTTTCTCTAACATCAACTTGAAGTGCATGCAGACCTGCATGACAATGTCCTTTTGTTCGGGAATCAACAGTCTTGGAACCCATCGCGCACAAACACGTCTCATGTGTAATGTTTCTGTCACCAACGTGTGGGTGGCACCCAATGAAATGTTTAGTATTTCAGAAAGTGATCTTAATGTAATTCGTCGATCCTACCTCAGAATGGCAGTAGCAGTGTTGATGTTTTCTTCCGCAAGAGCAGTAACTGGAGCACCGGGTCCACCGTCATTTGAAATTGGCTGTCTCCCCTCTTTAAACATTTTAAACCACCTTCGAGCTGTGCTGTAGGGAAGAACAGACTCCGCATAGGCCTCCTGTAACATTGTATAGGCCACAACTGACGATTTGTTGTTCCTCGCGTGTTACCTCCATTGTAGCGGTAGGCGATACTGAACATGTCTGAACTTTCCTGGTTCTAACACGCGGAACCAGGAGTACTAACAATGAAACTACTACGGTGTGTTTGTTTCACATTAAGCTAACAGAATATAATACGATTTTATTTTATTGCGAAAAATTATGACCGTAAAAGGTTATGAGCATTTTTTATTGAACAGCCCTCGTATATAACATACGTTCTCCGGCGGTTAATAAGTCAAGCGTCGTGTAAAATAATTCCCTCATCGCCTCTTTGAGTTATCCGAACATGTCTGGTGAGTATGGACTGCAGATTTGGAGCTATTATGTGTTTCAAATAGGATGATGTTTGTCCTTGAGCGCTGCTAGATAACAACCAATCGGAATCCTGCAATGTTGTCGTATTGCATTCCCCCTATGTGCTATGTGACGAGCGCCTATTTAATATGAAGCAAAAAGATGATGGTGGCGATCAAGGGTTACCACAGCTCCACGTTGCGGCGCCAATTTGTAGCAAATATCTTTATGTCGAATAAAGAGTTCTACGTTGCGGCGCCAATTTGTAGCAAATTTGATGGGTGAACGATGACAAATACGATTGGCGAGCAATGAGGTTTCTCTCAGGGTATGCGTGGATGGGTGTGAGAAGGAGATTTTCACAACACTGGAATGCCCGTCTCCAAATTATTTATTCACTGCTTCTTCTTCTCACACATCGAAATGGAAGTTGCCGACCGAGGGTTACCAATCTCGGTTTAGAGTTACTGAATGTTAATTTTTTTATTACTCGATAAATTTTGATGACCCGACAAATATTCAAGACAGAACAAGTTGACCGCTCTAATAGGCTTCACGTCTCAGACTCCTGTCTCAGCGGCTGCACGCCGAAGACCCTTCTGATCGGCTTCACGCCGAAGACTGTTTATAATGGCTTACTAGCCGCGAACTAGCCAAATCGGCTACACGCCGAAGACTGCCCCTAACCACAGCTAACTTTCACTCTCAAAACTCTTTTTCAAACAAAGTCCCTTTGTGGCTGTTTTGGTCGCCATTGTAAACGATCCAAAGAATTCCCTATTCATAAACGTCAAGTGACAATTCCTTTAGAAACCTTCTAAGGACACTGCTTCTTACATGGCTTTGTTATAACACCTTCCACAACTCAACTGGACTTGCCCCTTGTCGTAACAAAGAACCAACATTCCTTTGACATCTATCATGATTCTTTGCTTCTGGCAAACCATAATTTCGGTATCAAATCAATATCTAATACATACTATTCGCGCTAAGACACAAAAACTGATCCATGAGGAAGGAGAGAGTAATGTATTTAACACAACTGTAAAACACCCATATTTTTAGCTAAAATAGTTTTCCTAATACGATGGCTATCCAGAAAGTACATTACGTTTTCGTCTGTTTCCGCTAGGGGCGGGGCTAGCGCGGCCATCTTGGGGTCAGAGCGTTGCGCAGCTCAGTCGGCATCTAGCCGTGCTAGTGAGAGGTTCGTGCTGTGCTCCGTTCAGATACTGTGACGGTTTGAAATGTCTGCGTTAATTGAAAATCCCGCGAGCTGCGAGGTGCGTGCAGTAATAAGGTTTCTGACTGCAAAAAACTGTAAACCGATAGAAATCTATCGGCAGCTTTGTGAAGTGTATGGGGACAACATTATCACTGAAGGTGGAGTGCGTCAGTGGGTCATCAGATTTAAAAATGGCCGAACCAATGTTCACGACGAAGATCGAAGTGGGAGACCCAGCATAGTGACTGCCGAACTTGTCGAAAAAGTCGATGCTAAAGTCCGTGAAAATCGAAGGTTCACAATAACGGAACTTTCTTTGAGTTTTCCACAAATTTCGCGAAGTTTGTTGCACGAAATCATCAGCGAAAAGCTTGGTGTGATGGATTCCAAAAATCTTGACAGAGGACCACAAAAATCAGCGAATGGCTGCAGCGTTGAACTTTTTGGACGTTTACCATAAGGATGGTGACTCTTTACTCGATCGCATCGTTACTGGTGACGAAACATGGGTGAAACACGTGAACTGTGAAACGAAATTGCAATCAATGCAGTGGGGGCACACAAGTTCTCCCCAAAAACCCAAGATATGCATGCAAACAATGTCGGCAAGGAAGATGATGGCGACTGTTTTTTGGGACACAAAAGGTGTGATTTTGGTGGACTTCCTGGAAAGAGGCACTACAATAAACTCTCAAAGGTATTGCCAAACTCTCCAAAAACTCAGAAGAGCCATTCAAAACAAGCGCAGAGGAATGTTGAGCTCTAAGATCTTGTTGATTCACGACAACGCCCGGCCCCACACGCAAATGTCACTCGTGAAGTTCTTGAATCTTTTAAGTGGGAGTTGTTTCGTCATCCGCCGTACAGTGCCGACCTGGCACCGAGCGACTTCCACCTATTCCCAGCAATGAAGAAGTGGCTGGCTATGCAGCGTTTTGATAACAACGCACAGCTGCAAGAAGAGGTAACGAAGTGGTTGAAGGCGCAGGCGGCCGAATTTTTCGACGAAGGAATTTCCAAGCTCGTACATCGCTACGATAAAAGCCTTAATTTGAATGGTGACTATGTCGAAAAGTAGTATTTGAGTGTGGCTTTCATCTGTATATAATAAAATTTGTTTGCTATACTTTGTTTACTTTTTATTCCAAAACGTAATCTACTTTCTGGATAGCCCTCGTACAAATAAAGTAGATACCATTATATTATAACAATGCATTGCGACGTAAGCACTGTAATGAATATCATTATTGTTTGGCATGTGTGCGTGAACATATATTTGAAATTACTCAGAACTCAAACGTAAACATTTGACATGACGTGATAAAAGAATATTGTGACTTTGTGGGTTCGTAGAATTAAAAGTCCAATTTGCCGAAATTCTAAATGTTCTTTATTTGCGTAGAAATACACTCCGTAGCAGCAGAATTACATCACATATCACAACACTATCTTCCAAGGACGATGACAATAACAAACAGCGTTCAGTTTACAACACTCTCAGCTGTTCTCTGCTTACTTCTCGCGACTCACTCTTGTTATATGTCTTTACAACTTGCCACACGCGCTGGCGTGTCACAGTATCTTAAATACCTCGCTGAGAATTTCTAGACTATTCGAAAATAAACCAGAACCCGAACAATCTCTATCAGTCCAGAAATTTCCATTTATCTCACTTTGTTTGCCTCGGCACGCCCTGGCCGCGCCGTAGCACAGTGGTTAGACCGCTTGGCTCTCACCAAGGCAGCCCGGGTTCGATCCCAGGCGACCGCAAAGTGAGATTTGTGGTGGACAACACGGCGCTGGGGCGGGTTTTCTCCGGGACCTCCGGTTTCCCGCGCCATCTCATTCCACCGGTGCTCCATCTTCATCTCATGTATCATCAGTGTCACCGCCTGCGGTGCCGTATGTAGTAAAAGCGGGCGTCAAACACTACACATTTCATTTCGGCACACCCTTATCTGCATGGTATCTTTTTCCGCGTGCTCTTGGTTGTCACACTGCCCGCCTATCAGTTCCTTTTGTGTAAACAAGCCGCGCGATCGTAGATACAGGTTCGCGATAATATATACTTTGAATAATCCAAGGTGTTTGTTAAATTCGATGAGGACACGATACACTTCCTGCTGGTCTGGTCACATTATATCTTTGTTTATGAATCTCTATTTACTCTAGAGTTCAGATTAGTATTATTTAGTTACTCTTCCATGAAAAAGTGTATCAGCTGGATCAGTGAGACACGATCCACCTTCCGCCTTACTACTGTGAGAACAATCCAATTGAGTTAATGTGGGCTCAAATTATGTTACAAATAGAAATAATATTTTTAAACTGATTGACGTTGAACGATTTATTCACAAAGAAATTGACAAGGAACACATCAAGACCGGGAAACAACTACGTGAGACATCAAATAAACTACAAGAAGACGACTTTTGGAAATAAATTGCACATAACGTGATTTTGGAACCTATTATCATAAATTTGACAATGAAGACAATGACAATGACGAATTATATCTTAACGTAACATTCACAGCTTTACGGATGTACTACTGCCATTTTCGTTGGACTAGAAAAGTAAGTAATTCATGAACTATAATTAATTTTAAACTAAATATTTAAACAATTTGCGTAATATACGAATATCCGTGTTGTAATTGTGATTTCGACAACTGCATCATAATAAAACTTTTGAAAATTCAGTTTGCGTTCCCTTACGGAACAGTCGCAAGAGAGAGAGGGAAATATAAAAAGAGTGGGGATAACGAAGTGGCAGAGCTGAAGGCTCTAACGCATCTGGTTCGCTACAGGCGAGAACTCTTTCCATATTACTTCATCAACAGAAGTCGTATCTCCACTGCTCAGAACAGAACGCTATACTTCCTTGGTGCACGTCGCAAGTGGGGCAGCTAATTTGAACTGCTGCTGTTGGGCGTTCCTTATATCACTGGTAACAGTACTGCCAACTTACACAACAGTGGCGCCAAATTACACTTTTACAGCTGTCATTTGACTCCCCCTTCTAATTAATTGAAATAATATAATTGCGGTTTCGCCACGTTATTTTAAAAGAAATTAATTGTCTTTTCAAACTAGCTGTATGTAGAACAAGGTTTGGATAGGTAGTCAGACTGAATAATTCAATGCTCTAGCCGGGATTTCTTTATTTATAAGTGAAAACTTCTTTGGGCACGTTTAGCGCTTTTTGTAGGTAGTGAATTAAACTGAGTCGTCACGCTGGAATATGTGACGCTCATTCCGGTGAATTCGGCTTGAGATGGCTCAATCCGAACTAACCCGCCCACCCCCCATACGCATTCGTTATGGCCATCCATACCGCTATACACCGTAGATTTTCTGTCACTCAACAGCGTATCCACAACACGCATCCAGGTATGTTTTAACATATTTCAAATACTATGACAAATTCAGAAACCCTACAGGAGTTCCCTTAGAGAAATAATTGTCTTAGGGCCGTTTTTACAAACGTCTGTCAACGATCCGGTCAGATAACCTTCTGTTATTTAACAAGTCGACAACACTTTCAACAATAATAATAGACAAAAGGAACAGATAATATCACCCAAGTTCGGTATTTGAACTATTAAAACCATAATAACGAAAAATAAAACGAGAGTGCTAATTGGAAATAAAAGTGTAAGGAATTCGTAAAACACATGTTTATTTAACAACTAGTTATTTTTATTGGCAATTTATCTTTATTGTGAGTAGTAAAACGTAAAACGTCAATAAATTAAGTGTAATAACATGTAAATAATAAAATTATTACGTATTAAAATGACGTTTTGCGTTTATTTTCATTTACATCTTATAGGTTATGTTTTTCTACAAACTTAATAAATATCATATAATTATGTTATATGTATGAACTTGTATTTTTATTAAAATTAAAAATGCAATGAAATATGTGCATCACCAAGAAACAAAATATAAAAAAATGATTGTGAAATAGCATGCATTTTAATATAAAAATAAAATACATGACAAACAGTATATTACGTGATTTGATTTTACTTCCTTTATACATCCGTTATGTATAACCCTCTTCGCACGGCCGCAAGTCCGTCGTCATTCAGTTGTTTGCGAGCACACTTAAGCGTAAGGCAACTGGCCTCTTTGCGCAACAATGAGTGTCAACAAAAATATTTTTTACATAACTTTTAAGAATATTTTATAATGAATAGTTCTTAAATTTTCACTTCTGTCGTGTGGTCTTAAGCACACACAATTCTTTTTATTTATTCAATTTATTTTTGTATAGTGCGATTCTGATAAACGTGAACCATTTCAATAGGCCATAACCTTTGAACCAATAATAGAACACACGTACTACTTTGGGAGGATATAATACACAATTGGGAGATTACATTACACTATTTACATCTCAGAGAAAATGTTGCAAATGTCCTCCACGAGCATCTATACATGTTTGTACTCGTCTTACCATATTCTCTGTGAGTATCCTCGCCAATGTTACTTATTTCGGTTCGAATGAATTTCTTGAGATTGTCCGTGGCCTATTCTTGTACACTCTATTTTTAGATACCCCCACAAGAAATAATCCGTGGAGGTTAGGTCAGGGGATCTGGGGGGCCACAGAGCTTTTGAGATTATTCGATTATCAAAGAAATTGCTTACAAGTTCCATGGTGTCATTAGATGTATGGCACGTTGCTCCATCTTGCTGGAAATAACCTTCTTTCAATTCGATATCATTTGCGTAAAACTTCAGATCAAACATCTGCTCTGTGGGCCAGATTCGCGAGATATGTTTTCTATTCCCGTGGTCGACTTACCTTAACTATGGGTTTCCCGGGTCCGTAGTCGAATACTCGGCAGCTTAATTTCATCTCCTGAATTTCCTGTCCCTGTATTTCATCTCTATTATCATTTCATATCATCTCTCATCTGGTGATCTCTTTCAGGGTAGAAGTGTCGACGGGTGTCTCGGCGTTGCATGGCACGAGGACGGTCTTCACTTTGCCAACACTGCGGCTTAGCACAGAGCAGTGCGCCACTGATACGTGATGTCATATGATCAATGATGTCATCATGAGCAGTTGATGTAGGCGTCTAGTTGTTAGAAATGCCACCGGTAAAGATACATGTGATGATTACTGGCTTCCCCGAGGACTTTGTTCAGCTACCATCAAGTTAGGAGTGGTCGGTACTCTAGTAAAAATTACGGTACATATACTACCAACCTTAAATAACACATCAATTAAATACACGCATGCCTTTCCTTTCTTCTTTATCTCATAATTCTTTATTACTGTTCCATCTATATTCTGATTTTAACTGCCATAAATATATAAATATTTTCGGGATATTTTCGGGAAACAAGCCGGGTTAAAAGACGATCAGAAATCTACGTTTCAGGAGCACCTCTTTCCCACCATCAATATATTTTAATAAATGATGTATAACTCGATATAACACAAATATAAACAAAGACAAAGCACTATCAATATTCGCATCACTGAACAAAATACTGTTTTTAGTAAATCAAAAGCCAGGTCAGGAGATGGCGTGAGTACAGAAAATTAATGGAGTCACAGAAACGTAACTACTTAACTTGATGATCAAACTGTATAGATCTGTGCTTGATGTGGGACACCGTGTATAGGACAAACCGGAAGGACTATCGCTACCAGAATAAACGAACATGAACACAGCATTCGTTTAATGCAACCTCAGAAGTCTGAGCTGGCAGAGCATAGAGCCAGCTTTTGGGAGACGACGAAGCAGTTACTGGGAGCGGAGAATCAAGGAGGCTTTGGCCATTTCCTCCGAGAGGAGCACGCTTAATCGTGCTGCTGGATTTCAGTTCAGCTCCTCTTGAAAACCAAGACCGGCAAGGCCTCACACCAGCTGGTCTGACGACATGATCCTGCGAGTCGAGAACGTTGTTTTGGAGGATCGCCGAATGAGCCTTTTCAGATCTTCATGTAGGATTGTGTGCACAGATCTCGCGGAAATGCCAAATTTGGACGCAATGTCTGCGACTGTCTTGGTTTGTTGCCACACAATGTTCTGCATTCATTGACTGTCACGCACAGGAACGCACATTAGACACATCCATGGAACTGTCCCCACATGCCTCACTCAACTGTCTTGGTTTGTTGTCACACGAAGTTCTGTCTTCATTGAACTGTCGTACCCAGGAACGTACATTAGACACATCCATAGTACCATCACCACATGCCTCACTCAACTGTCTTGGTTTGTTGTCACACGATGTTCTGTCTTCATTGAACTGTCGCACTCAGGAACATACATTAGATACATCCATGGTACCGTCATCACATGCCTCACTCAACTCTCTTGGTTTGTTGTCACACGATGTTCTGTCTTCATTGAATTGTCGCACTCAGGAACATACATTAGATACATCCATGGTACCATGATCACATGCCTCACTCAACTGTCTTGGTTTGTTGTCACACGATGTTCTGTCTTCATTGAACTGTCGCACTCAGGAACATACATTAGACACATCCATGGTACCCTCATCACATGCCTCACTCAACTCTCTTGGTTTTTTGTCACACGATGTTCTGTCTTCATTGAACTGTCGCACTCAGGAACATACATTAGACACATCCATGGTACCATCATCACATGCCTCACTCAACTCTCTTGGTTTGTTGTCACACGATGTTCTGTCTTCATTGAACTGTCGCACTCAGGAACATACATTAGACACATCCATGGTACCCTCATCACATGCCTCACTCAACTCTCTTGGTTTGTTGTCACACGATGTTCTGTCTTCATTGAACTGTCGCACTCAGGAACATACATTAGATACATCCATGGTACCATCATCACATGCCTCACTCAACTGGTGATGTATTTCAATAGGTGTTACACCACGAAGATGAAGAAAACAAATGTTTACATGCTGTTCTCTGCAAGGAGAACGTCGCCATTTTAAGTATCAAAAACTGTCTTAACTCTCGTCGCTGCCACTATATGCACTGTACAGTGCTGCCATCTCTGTGACGCATTCACAAAGAGTGCACGTGTATTTTATAAAAACAAGGAGTTCCTATCTGGTCTCAGTCCTAACAAAAACTAGGACAAGTTATAGCTTGAACGCACCTCGTGCCTGAAAGAGACAGCCAGATGAGAGATGACGTGAAATGATAATTGAGATGAAATAGAGGAGCGGGGAATTCAGCATTCACATGTAGACCTGGAAAGAGCCCCGAGATAGGTAGGTCGGCCACGGGGATCGAACCCGGAACTCCCAAATGCGGGCCATACCACCTATTTCTAAAAGTTCTTATCACGATTAACATGAAAGCAGACTGAGTATAAAAAGCCATATAAATGCAGCATAATACAATTTTCTGGCGAAGGCAAACGTCGAGTTTAGGCTTCTAGGTTTGAACCCCAGGCTCCGAACTCTTGTAATTGGATCCACTTAAAGACAAAATTACTGCGCATGCTTCATTAGCGCTGTGTGTTGCCATAGCATCAAGCTCAAACAGGTTTATACGTGGATTTTAAAATGTTCCTTCTCATCTCTAACTTGGTTAATGGTGGGTACTTTAAATTTGACATGGGAATGTTGGCAAGCGTGAGAAACTCAGCAGAAGGAGGAATCAGAAACGAAAGATAGAAATCAAATTTTATGTATGTATCCATTATGTCATGTGAACCTACTATATCGTTTATAAATGTGACATACCATTTACAACCAGTTATTTGTATCGAAATTTTACAGAAATGCAAGATTCAGTAATTACAGAAACCAAGAAAAACTGACAAAATCTCAAATAAAGAGGCAACTTTTATGTTGAAGTCAAAATATTTCCTCCCTAAGGCCTTGAAATATCATTTACTGGTTTGAATTCCTTTAAATACTTTACGAAAAACAATTGATGAGTGTGTAAATTTTTACCATAAAATGGGAACAATTGAAGAATGCAGACACAGTGAGAGTAGAATATCCTCCTAATACTCAAACTTAACAAAACCTAAATAAACCTGATAGGTACTCTAGGTCGAAGAAACATCTACACACAATGGATATCTTCACCAGTATCGGATTATTCAATGTAGAGCGAGAAACTGCCTCTCATATATTCTGTTGTGAACTTTTAGATAGCAAAAGATACGAATTACTGGGTATAGCTAAACCAGAACAAGATCCTTCTACAAAAATTGAATTAATAACTTATTGTCTGTAGTAGAAATTACATTGACCCTTCCAGCACAAAGGCCATTATCGCAGCTCTGCTCTTTTATTCGGTAATTTACACACCCAGCTCCGAATGAGGACCAAGAAGTTACGAAAATCTTAAATAAACGACAATTTTTCCATGCATATAATACTAGCAAAGTGATAAACGAATGATTTTCCAACGAGCGACGTAGAATTGTGGCACATGGTCGATTTTTTTATTACATCCTCCAACGTTAAGTCATATCGGACGGTGAATGATTTGGGTGAAATGATGCTCAAATTATACCAGGGTCCATGGAGCTTAGAGTTACCCGACATTCATCTTGAAGGATAAGGGAAATCTCCAGAAAATACCTTATCCAGCTAACTCACCCTGACCGAGATTCGAACTCGGGACCTCTTGAACGTGAGGCAGACACGCTACCATCTACGCTGCCGAGGCGGACGCAGCTGGTCGAGATGGTTAGTTGTGGGTTCGAAACGTCGTGACACTTTTTTTTCTTTCCTTCTCCTAGTCTTTATTGTCTATATTTCAGTTACTAAAATACAAACAAACGATAAACAAAACAAACAATAAAAGTATTTACTGTTGCTATTGGTTCTCTTGTGAGCCAAAGACATAAGAACGACAATCCGATAACTAGGGATCATGCTTAGATTTGTGACCATTTGTAATCTGTAACGTATCTATTGTTGTAAACCATGTGACACAGCTTTCATTTTCTTAGGAATATAAGATGTTTTATGCTTAAACCTTATGTTTCACTTCTACTGACAAAGGAGTTGTAAAGGTGCTAACTTCTCAGTTAAATATAAAAATAAATTGAACATCCGTGAACATTAAAATATATTAATTATGGTATTAAAACTTAATTTAATTAAAATTAAATTGATTAATTTTAGAACAATTTTATTATAAAATTGACTTTGATTATAAAATTTATTTTCATTTAATTTACTAATTACTAATTAAAAACAATGATTAGCATAACATGTTCTCAAATGAATGAATAAAATCTGAAGTGTCCCGTAAATGATCGAGTGGATGGTTCAGGCTGTTTCACCAGTGGCTCACATTTGGGAGGTCGGGTTCGATTCCCGTGGCCAACAGGTTTGCCGGGTCGCTAGGCTAATGCTAGTTAGGTTAGTTACATCCACCGAATTTCCTGTTCCTCCATTTCATCTCCATTATCATTTGATATCAATTCTTATCTAGCGCTCTCTTTCAGGGTAGAAGTGTCGACGGGTGTTTCGGCGTTACATGGAAAAACTTCCGGACGGTCTCAGATCTAATGGTGCCGTTTCCGGACCAGTAGGATGAGATGCCGGTTGTTCTGGCTTGACGGATAGTTTCCAACGAGTACTGTATAGTCTGGCCTCTGCAGTGTCATGGCCCTTGGGACGGCAGCCCTCTGTCTACTCTCCCCTCACCCTTCCTCCCAAGGGTGCATCACTTGGAGGCATAGGTACAAAAGACCAACTTTGGACGTCCGTGCTGAATCCCCTCCGTAACGTAGTCCAGTCCAGTGCAGTCCCGTAAATGACAAAGGACTCCTGCGACAACTCCTTTATAGCAAAGTGTTTAATCATGTTATTACCTCCAGGCAATACAAAGAAAATGAATTTAAAAACTA
Organism: Mantis religiosa; assembly: GCA_030765055.1. Lineage (NCBI taxonomy): Eukaryota > Metazoa > Arthropoda > Insecta > Mantodea > Mantidae > Mantis > Mantis religiosa. The sequence goes on along the minus strand of CM060953.1, from coordinate 207,485,267 downwards.
TCATATATTAATCAGCTCTTAAAGGATCTGATAACTTAAATCGTGAATTTGGTATATTTAACATTGATAACCTAATAAACAAACTTATTACATAAAGGTTCATCAGTAAAGACATACATGCACCTGCAGAGAGAATAGATGGGCCATAAATTTAACTTGTGGAATAGGCCTCAAGTTATATGTGAAATCTCATATCCTGAACTGCATTGAAACAAGAAATTGGCCTGCATGTCGTTAAAGAAATAAATGATCTGACATATTTCAGGGAAGGGAAGGCCTTGAACACAGAACCCGTTATGTTCAATGTGAGTCGTTCATCATTTTCATCTTCATCTGCTGATCTCAGATAACTCAGACGGCGTACCTCGAGATCTGGTTGCTAGCTGCGATAGAAAACAAAACACGCGGCTCGTCTCGATACTGGGGCTTCTCGGCTTTGTTGACTTCCTTGAGGCGCCTCAAGTGAGCTAGACTCTGCCAGAGGTTGGTCCCATCTTCAAATTCGGAATTGTTGGATACACACTGTGGTCTATAGGCACATCTGAAGACCAGAGATAATATCGTCTCGGGTCACCAAGTGGCCTTCCTTCATAAGAGCCCGGAGGGCGACGGGCGTCTTTCCTCTTACAGGCGCCACTAGCAATTCGTTATCTTTATAATCTCCTTGAATCTTAGCCACCTTAAGTCATGATTGATGATGATGATGATGATGATGATGATGATGATGATGATGATGATGATGATGATGATGATGATGATGATGATGATGATGATGATGATGATGATGATGATGATGATGATGATGATGATGATGATGATGATGATGATGATGATGATGATGATGATGATGATGATGATGATGATGATGATGATGATGATGATGATGATGATGATGATGATGATGATGATGATGATGATGATGATGATGATGATGATGATGATGATGATGATGATGATGATGATGATGATGATGATGATGATGATGATGATGATGATGATGATGATGATGATGATGATGATGATGATGATGATGATGATGATGATGATGATGATGATGATGATGATGATTTGTAAATAAGGGCGTTTTTTGTTATTTACGTCCTCCAACGTTAAGTTATATCGAACGATGAATGGAATGGCTGAAGTGATGCTCATATGAGCCCAAGATCCATAGAGCTTACAGTTACCCGACATTCATCTTTTGGATAAGGGAAAACCCCGGAAAAGCCTTATCCAGGTCACTCGCCCTGACCAAGATTCGAACACGAGACCTCTTAAACGTGAGGCAGACAAGCTACCATCTACGCTACAGAGGCGGCTAATATAAGGGCGTGCCCGCCTCGGTAGCGTAGATGGTAGCTTGTCTGCCTCACGTTTAAGAGGTCCCGAGTTCGAATCTCGGTTAGGGTGAGTTACCTCGATAAGGTATCTTCCGGGGTTTTCCCTTATCCTGATAGACGAATGTCGGGTAAATCTAAGCTTTATGGACTGCGGACCGTGCCAATAGCCAAGATAAATTACTTAAAATCAAGCCCATAAGCCCAAATGAAGAAATAACCATAAAAAGCTATGATTAACAATAAAAGACCAAAAGTCATAAAAACTTTTTTCAATAATAACTTGCAGGTTTATCCTGCCTTTTCCTCACTGTCATTTTGGCAGAGAGGACAGGCTCTTCCCACTTCATATCCTGAATGGAGGAGGACCGCTTTGCTACTGGTAACCTCGATTCGAGTCTCTCGAAACGATCGGAAACTGTGATCGGCAAAGATGAAAGCCGCCGATCTGAGTTCTCTCCAGATGATTCCTCAGATGCTCCCATAGGAGATGGTCGTGGACTTTCACGCTCATTTTGCTTGGCACTAGCCTTCTTACGAGGGCTGTTCAATAAGGCTGTTCACACTGAGCTTTGCTGTTTGCTCTTAGGATCAAAATTATGTAGCTAACTTTCATCAACAGCAATTACGTTTGAAAGAAACTCCGGATCTTCCTCTAACATCAACTTTAACTGTATGCAGACCTGCGTGCGAATGTCCTTTTGTTCGGGAATCAACAGTCTTGGAACCCATCGCACACAAACTGGTCTCATGTGTAATGTTTCTGTTACCAACATGTGGGTGGCACCCAATGAAATGTTCAGTATTTCAGAAAGTGATCATAAGGTAATTCGTCGATCCTCTCTCACAATGGCAGTAGCAGTGTTGGTGTTTAGTTCCGTAAGAGCAGTAACTGGAGCACTGGGTACACCTTCCTTTGTAATTGATTGTTTCCCCTCTTTAAACATTTTAAACCACCTTCGAGCTGTGCTGTAGGGAAGAACAGACTCTCCATAGTCCTCCTGTGACATTGTATAGGCCTCAACTGAAGATTTGAGACGAAAGCGGAATTTCAAAGCCGCATATTCCTCGCGTGTTACCTCAATTGTAGCGGTAGGTGATACTGAACATGTCTGAATTTGCCTGGTTCTCAAAGGCGAGACCCTGGAGTACCAACAATGAAACTACTACGGCGTGTTTGTTTCACATTAAGCTAACAGAATATAATAAGATTGAATTATAGTGCGAAAAATTATGACCGTAAAAAAATTATGATCATTCTTTATTGAACAGCCCTCGTAGTGGCAAGCTGCCGTGGAGTACGTCGGTATGTTTACAAACAGCTACTGCAGGCGGCACAGTGTGTCACCTACCTACGAACTTTGATAGTGTGAGGCACGCGGCGATGTTTCTGCAACTGCCTAATCTACACTCATACTGAAGCACTTTTTTATGGCTATATTGGCAGTAAAAACTATCTATATGTGTCACATGGAAACTGAGCAACTACTTCTATATATTCGTTGTCGTTTCGAAACATCCTGTATAATTATAGTCTCGAAATTACTTTCCCTCGTGCGGCCACCTTTACTCCCTCCACTTCACCCCTTCCTCCTGGTAAGCGCACCGTCATGGGCACAAAATATTTCATTGGTGCAGGTTCTAAATGCCCCTCTGAATACTGCCATAGAGTACTAGAATCATGCTTATTTGAGATAGATATAAGTACCGGAATAGCAAACCAATAACAAGAAATATCTCGGTAGTGTATAACGCTACACAAAGAGAATCATCTAACATACATTATGCTTTCACAAAATGTATACTTTTACTGCATTAAGATTATACAAAAGTCTTCAGAATGAAGAGGAGTTCTGAAAACATTCCAATAAAATTGAGGATCTACTTTTATTTGTGTTTGAGTTATGCTGCTAAGTCAATAGCTCCACTTTGTATTGACCAGTGTCCAGATAAACCAGTGTTTACCAAAGTGGACTGTTTCCACCTTGAGGCATCCATTTTGCAATGAATTACAACGTCAAACAGTACTTAAGAACTGTTGCAGTGTATGTAATGACAGTTTGTACGCACCCAAAGGCTTCGGTCCATAAATCACGGCTCAGAGATGGACTGGCAGATAGCTTTCTCTGTACCTTGCTTCGAGGACACGCAGTCTGTACGACAATAAAGTATGTAATGTTTAAGATCTTTTCGTGAAAATTTAAATATAAATCTTGGATTTTCTAGCAGTGTGCTTAAAAGTCCTAAATGACTTTTGTATAACTCGTAAACTGTAAGTGCCAGTCAAATGTTTTATATACATGACTTTCTCTACTCTTGTACCAACACTTATTGCTCTATCTACTTCAAGATAAACATTATCTTATTGTAGTTACAAGGGAATACAGTATACTTTAAGTGATAGACAAATGTTTTATATACATGACTTTCTCTACTCTTGCACAAACACTTACTGCTCTATCTACTTCAAGATAAACATTATCTTATTGTAGTTACAAGGGAATACAGTAGACTTTAAGTGATAGTCAAATGTTTTATATACATGACTTTCTCTACTCTTGTACCAACACTTATTGCTCTATCTACTTCAAGATAAACATTATCTTATTCTAGTTACAAGGGAATACAGTAGACTTTAAGTGATAGTCAAATATTTTATATACATGACTTTCTCTACTCTTGTACAAACACTTATTGCTCTATCTACTTCAAGATAAACATTATCTTATTGTAGTTACAAGGGAATACAGTATACTTTAAGTGATAGTCAAATATTTTATATACATGGCGCTTTCGGGATGCGCGGGTTCGATACCCGTGGGGTTCCTACGTAATCCATGGGCGTTTTTGGTGGTTTTTCTGGTTCGCCATGCATAAGCACATTCAGGAACATGCGCATTTGTGCAAAACTGGCATATATTTAGTTTAGTAAGTCTCAAAATATGTATTTGCGGTTGTATGTCTGTAATTGGTTGGAACACCTACTTTGTTTCATCAAAGTGGTAGCGGACGAGTATGTAGACATCATCTATCACTCCTGTACATCTGGACCACCCATACAGCACAAGTTTTAATTGCAATTTATTTAAATGTGCTCCTCCAGAACGTGACACGGTCAATATCGCAGCCCACGGCGTCAACAAACATTTTCCAGGTGTGACCGTTTAATTACTCACGAGTTTGATTTATTTACTCAAGAAGGGCGAGTGTTTGGTCAGTCAGATGATACTTTATATCCTGCTGGGGGACGTACCCTCCACAAATAAAATATGGGCATCTTCAAAATATTGATATTTACAGAATAAGTGTGTTCAACGTCTTCAAATGATACGATATTAATATTTTCAAGAAAATACCTTCACTTCAATGTGTGTTTTGTATGAGAAGGTTTTGAAAAAATTCAATTTTTTCAATTGATTTACTCATTGAATCTATTTATGACGAAATGTAAATATGAGTTGAACGTACACCGCCCAGAATGTTAAGAACGAGGCTAGGTTTATGTTTAATGAATGGGGAAGGCCAAGAAGTAACATATGACCATGTGTGGTCTATTGTGCTTCCCCTCTCCAGTCTCCAAGTGTACCAGAATCCCTGATAAAAAACGCCAACTGTTGGGAGAGACCCTAGTCCTGAACGTACGAACGAGCCTAATAATATGTTAATTAGACAAGAGAAGTGACACACCTTGAGTGTTGCAGCCGGATCTCATTGGGAAGCAATAACCAGAATTTGCACCCAGAACCGCCCCTCCGAAGTAGGACCCCGGGCGATCCGCTGCCACTTAATGCATTTTTAATGCACGTGAGTCACGCCAGGTCGTTAACAATTGATACCTGACTGACATCGCGTGAGTTCGCATCTTGTGAAATATTAAATAATCGTCCCTGGTTCGTATCCTCTACACATCGCTAGACATAAGGAGTGACATTTTGATGTGGATGTATCTGCTGCTTCAGAAAGAGAGTTAAAATAGAACTTCAAAAACATCATGATGTAGTAATGGAGAAAGAGATACCAGTGAAAGAAACATAGAGATATGTTGGTAAAGTATATAAGGAACCAAGAATACAGGGCAATAAGAAAAGATATCAGCGTCCGATATAGAGTAAAGCAAAATTTGGAACCAGCAGTAGCTGAATGTTTTGGCTGACGGAGTACTCTCACCTCATCTTTTCCTCTGACATAGAATAACGTGTCTGTTAGTTCAGAAGTTAAATACAGCGCAATCCATGTAAAGCTGAACCATTTCAATAGACCATAACTTCTGAACCAATAATAGGACACACGAACAACTTTGGGAGAATATAATACACAATTGGGAGATTACATTACACTATTTACATCTCAGAGAAAATGTTGGAAGTGTCCTCCCCCAGCATCTATACATGTTTGTACTCGTCTTACCACATTCTCTCAAGGTTTACGGAGAGTATCCTCGCCAATGTTACTTATTTCAGTTCGAATGGATTCCTTGAGAACATCAATTGTCCGTGGCCTATTCTTGTACACTCTATTTTTTAGATATCCTCTCAAGAAACAAATCCGGTGAGGTTAGGTGAGAGGATCTGGGGGTTCACAGACCTTTGAGATTATTGGATTATTAAAGAAACTGGTTACAAGTTCCATGGTGTCATGTTGCTTCATCTTGCTGGAAATACCCTTCTCTCAATCCAATATATTCTCCGTAAAACTTCAGAGAATATGGTGAGACGAGTACAAACATGTATAGATGCTGGGGGAGGACACTTGCAACATTTGCTCTGAGATGTAAATAGTGTAATGTAATCTCCCAATTGTGTATTATATTCTCCCAAAGTTGTACGTGTGCCATATCTTTGGTTCAAAGGTTATGGTCCATTGAAGTGGTTCAGTTTTATATGGATCGCACTATATTTCAGGAGGGGAAGGTTTGTGCATATCCCAAAAGGCTGTCTGATTTGGCGTATCTTCTTTATATTTATCAGCAATAGCCAATATAATATATAAAATAAAGGTCACCTATTAACAAATCTGGCTAACCTAACGTGAGCTCTTATCTCCAGGAGCTCTTACGTACAGCCTCGGCGCTCGCACTCGTCAATCAACTCGCCTCAAGCGCAGACTGCCACAAGATTTTCTCCTGAGTGACCTCTCCAATACAGACGACCCAAAGGAGTGAAACTTATCAAACTTAAACTCCTCAATTTGTGTTAGAGTGATCCTGCCATATTTAGACAGAGGAGTCGTTCACGGCCACCTCAGTTTTTACCTATGTATACTTCTACAAATTTTCTCAATAACAAAGCATACTTGCTGATCGAGGAATATAAAAATAAAAAAACTATCACATTGATTTCAACATATCAACATCACTTACTATGATTATTTATATACAGGTGTTAATGAAGTACCCCGAAATAATTTCAGAGCAACTGGAGATATTTTAAAGAAGTATTTTGGGATAGGAGACTTGTGGTCTCTTGTTTCAGATGTGGCAGTTACCGCTATAAGTTCCTAAAGTTCCAGCGTCCCTGCTAATGAAGATACCACTTGAGTGGACCACACCCGAAAATCAAGAAACGTGTAGGAGTACTCCCTCTGGCGCAACGGTTATGACATTAGCGTTCCAGTGAAGGGAAGACGAGTTCGAATCTCCTTCACTTGTTTTGTCGTTCTCTACCTTTTATATGTTTGGTTTCTTTTTAATATTTTGTCTAAGCTTTTATTCTTGTATAAATATATGCAATTTTCGGAATAATTTAATATTGTCAGTGCAATAAATTACATTTCTTTCTAACAAAGTTTGACTCCTCCTTAATGTTTCACGTGTTGTACACCTAAACGGGGCGAGGGGGTGTGGTTTAAAGGGTAAACGAACTTACATAAAATAAAAGGTAAATGCAACTCGCTCGCCACGGTAGCGTAGATGGTAGCGTGTCTACCTCACGTTCAAGAGGTCTCGAGTTCGAATCTCGGTCAGGGTGAGTTACCTGGATAAGGTTTTCTCCGGGGTTTTCCTTTATCCTTAAAGGCGAATGTCGGGCTAAGCTCCATGGACCCTGGACACATTTGAGTATAATTTCGCCCATTTCATTCACCGTTCGATATGACAACGTTAGAGGACGTAAAAATTACAAAGAAAAGGTAAAAGCAACTCTTTACGTCATTCTTAGAACTTTTCGGAATTGGGAGTTGCATTTTCAATACAAAGTTAACATTTTACGTATTAAAAGACGAAGGAAAGAAATAACTAGACGACAGGAGAGGAAGCAATGACCTCTGAAACATCAGTATTCGGCGATACCGATTAGGCTCGCAAAACAGTTACAGCAACTCCAGATAGTAGGCTATAAAATACAAGAAGGCAGTTAATCGCTGCTCAGTGTCGCACTGGCTGCTGATTAGTTCGAGATTTGAGATACCTTTGAGGCATTAAATCAACAATCAATTATCAATCAATAATCCCCGTAACAATTTCTTTCCAAAAGTAAACGAAATATCAAATATATAACTCAAAATGCCTGCGATTTTGCCAAGTTTGAATGTAAGACAAACCTCATCATGCTTCTATTTCAAACTTTATACACGTATTCCTTAAGGCAGGATGATACCATCCCCCCCCCCCTCGAAAGAAAACGAAAGCTCTAAGAAAACACGCAATGGAAGGTAAACATATCCGACATATTCTTTGTTTCTGATTTCAACTTACAAATATCTATAGTTCGTTACTCCTTTTTATTCCCTTTACCATGTATTTAGAGCAAGTAGACCAAAGGTTGTATTTCGATGGAAATACAAGTTTTGTGACTCTTTGACATGTTTAGAAAAAGGTCTTTTATATGTGTGACTGTGCAGCAACCTCCCAAAGATCTGACACGAAGATTAAAAGAAAACAATTCCCAAGGAATTCTCAGCTTAGCATTTCAAATACGTATACAATAGTGATAAAAATAGTCGACAACTGGCATCATTATCTCTCTATAGCAGAAAACGAGTACGTATGATCGTAGATTTACAAATAACATCACAGCTGGACTATGAGGTGTAACTTTACGTCAGTTAGAGCCCAGCATGGATCCCTGTCCAACTTAACTCCCATATCGTGGATGGAGTTGCCAACATGCGGCTGAGTTAGGGTTCAGTCTTTTGTTCAGTAATGCGAATATTGATAGTGTTTTGTCTTTGTTTATATTTGTGTTATATCCAATGATACATTTATGGTTATAACGTTTCTGAACATATCATGATGGTGGGAGAGATGCATACTCCCGAAACGTCGATTTTTAATCGTCTTTTCACCTGGCTTGTTTACCGAGAACACCCCGAACATTTAAATACATTTTAGGCGTAATTTATGATATTTTTAAATGAATCCAGTAACATGAGACTACTGTCCAAGAACAACCTAAGTCTAAATGTACAGATAAATCGTTAAACTACGGACAACGTCGGGTATTTCAGCCTCTAATTGTCACGGAGGGAAAGAAGTCAGTTTTATTAGCAATTTTCAAAACGTCACACCAATCGGAGACAGTATATGGTCCGCGTGCCGCTAGTTGAGACACGACCACTTTCTTCTGTTTGATTGATACTCCGGCACACCTTCCTCAGTTTCTCCAGTAGAAACTTCCGATCTCGCCTGTTTTATTTATCGCCTTGAGGAAATGGAACTTCTTGGCAAAATTTGGGGCGCCCCGCGTGACCTCCGAGGACGGAGAAGTCGCTCAACCTTGTCCAGGGCGGAAGAAGGAGACAAGTCAAGTACTTGTCGCTATCTACTTGTCGAGATAAACTTTCATTACACACTTCCTCGCACGTGTAACAGTAGACTATCGCCTGAAAATTGAATAATTACACTTTGTATGACTACAAGGAAAATGAAGAGCGACTTACCACCTGCGAGACAAACACTGTCATAAGTTGTGAGATCTACAGCCATTTTAGAGCTAACGACCGTTTTCCTGTTATATTCTTGGAAAATGTTGCAACCAAACAACAAGTTTGCTATTTGAGTGTCTCGGAGTTATGCTGTGCTCACACATACAGACGGCAAAACATTCCAGTGTCTACTACTTACATAAGTATGGCAAGTACTGGATTCCATCCAAAACTTAGATATAAAGTAAGCTGATCTATTGCATCCACATTTCGAAAATCTTTCACTAAAGTCCTATTTGTCACGTAAATATGAAAGCAAGTTTGGACACTGTAGCGGATATTTTATGTTGTTCTTGTGGCATCTGCTAGCATGTGTTTCGGTGTGATGGTTTGGATGCAACGTTCAAGACATCCATAGAGTAAAATAGTCACTTGACCTTATAAAATACGAGGTTGGGTCAAAAAGTAATGCCTCCTATTTTTTTTCTCTTTTAATTGCCAAGAAATCCAATTTACATAGCTTGAAAACTACAACATTGACGATTAATTTGTCACTATTCAATATAATCTCCGTCCTTTTCCACAGTTTTGGTCCACCTTTTAACTAGGGCATGTATTCCAGTGTGGTAAAACACATGGTCTTGCTTCCTAAGCCATTGACGCACGGACGTTTTCACAGCCTCCTCTCTTCAAAATGAATCCCACGATGAGCTTCCTTTAGTGGCCCGAACAGATGGCAGCCTGATGGTGTCAGGTCAGGGCTGTATGGGGGTGAGGTAAGACTTGCCATCCCAATTTCTCAATTTCTGCAGTGGTGTAAAGGCTGGAGTGTGGTCTTGCATTGTCACGCAAAAGAAGAACATCCGCCATAGATTTTGTTGGGCGAACTCGGCGAAGACGTGCTTTCAGCTTTTTGAGAGTTCTGACGTATTCGACAGAATTTATTGTGCATCCCTGCTTCAAAAAATCAATCATAAGCACACCCGCTGCAACCCAAAACACTGTCGCCATAACTTTCCCTGCCAACTACTGAGTTTTGAATTTTCTTTTCTTCGGTGACGTTGTGTGATGCCACTCCATTGACTGCCTCTTTGATTCAGGTTGAAAAAATGAACCCACGTTTCGTCTCCAGTAATAATTTTTTCCAGAAACTGCTCTCCCTCCAAATTGAAGTACTGCAAGTGTTCGGAGGCTATTGTTTTCCTTGTTTCTTTGTTTTGGGTGGTTAACATTCTCGGTATCCACCGTGAACAAACTTTTGCGTAACCCAGTTATTGAATAATCGTTATCACACTGCCTTTACTGAGGGAGGTAATGCGACACAATTCACCTGCTGTTACCCGGCGATCACCACGAATGATGTCATCGACTCGCTGAGTGTTGCATGGAGTCACTGCAGTCACCGGCCTGCCGCTTCGCTTTTCATCTGCCAATGGAGTTTGCCCTTCAGCTTCGTTACAGTGACGAACCCATCGTCTAGCAGTGCTGACATCCTCCGTGGCATCACCATACACATTTTTTAGCCTTTCGTGAATGCGAATTGGCGTTTCACCTTCCGCAGTCAAAAATTCAATCACAGAACGCTGTCTAATACGAATGTCGATCTCAGCCATTTTGCAAGAGGATGCAGTGCTGCCACCTGTTGACTTAGGAAGTTACTACTGCAGGGGATTGGAGAAGGTTTGAGGAATTGCACCAAATTCAAAGTTTTCACATAACTTATTTAAGGGGAAAAAATAGGAGGCATTACTTTTTGACCCACCCTCGTACTATTGCTTGCATTAACTTTCTTTTAAACAAACTACTAAGCTATGTTAAACAAATGAGCAGCAGTGTAATATAAAATTCTTCTGCATGTAACAATCGCTGAATACGGACTGTGTAAGTGTCTGTCTGAAATGTTGCAGGTTTTTATGAATGCATGGTTTGAGTGTATCCGCGAATAAATAGCTAATGCATCAGACATTCTTTATCGGACAACTTTACGATTATTTGTAAAGTATAGGTAAAAGTTGATTCAATAATTTTAATTGAAAACTCATTTTTTTTCGTTTAAAGAAAAATTATTTTGTAGAGTGTCCACAATCATTTCAAAATATTTTGTTATAATTAAAATATCAGTTTGCACACGAAATAAATGGAATGAAGAGTAATTATTTCACTATCCCAAAATATTATGTTATTTCTCCGTTCCGAGACTACGACCCTGGGTGCAGAGATCATCGCTCGAGAGCAGCCGTCGTGAACAATAATGCTGCAAGAACTTCGCTAAAGGTGAGAAAGCAAACACCTTCATCCAAAATAAACCTCTGCAACATTCTAGATTACGTTAAATGTTAATTATTTCGATAAAGAATTTTCTGTATACTTCCGTTTTGATTTTTATTCTGAGCGGAAACTAATCCTAATCATCCGCAATAGGATTGTCATAGCGGACGTATCGGAATGGAACATTCAGTTTGAGTACATAATGTAATCATGAGAAAAAAATAACACATTTCTACATTTGTATATTCATATCTTTATGTATCTCACATATGAATTGCTTCTTTCCTACAGCGCCAGCCCACACAGATTTCGTGTACCATTCTCCATCTTTAGGGCTCATTTCAGCATCATTTCGCCCATTTCGCTCATCGTCCGATATCGTTGGAGGACGTTGAATCCCCTCCTTACCTTAATCCGCTTCGCCTGCTAACGTTAAAGTCTACTGTTGAGGCATTATTTATAAGGACCTCATTAATATGAATGTATACATAAATGAATAAAAAATAATGTAAAATTTGTGTTGAAAAATGCCCCACCGAAAGAATGTTTTCACTACATACATGCAAAGAATGCTCCTTGGTCATTTTCAAAAGACAGATCTAACAGTACATAACGGGACCGAGGGTTGTTCAATGAACCCATTCCCTTTACCGTGAAGTAAGCAGCAGGTAAACAGAAGACAAGCTGTGCGGACACCAGTAGTGAAAACATTTTTGCCGGGGACTTTATATAGAAATGTGTATTCGAAAAAGCAATGATTAGTATATTATTTATTGTTGTTTCTCTTCACACGAATCTGAGATCTCCATACAAACATGCTCTCCTTAAGCCGTAGCCGATGAGCAGACGTGGACACGACATAGCCAGCACTAATACATAAACTACAAAAACAATCACTAAAATTTGCAAATGCCTTAAGGTTGCTGCAAAAGTAACGCAAGCGACAGGGGTAACGCGACACTGTATTCCCTTGTACCTACAATAAGATAGTGTTTATCTTGAAGTAGATGGAGCAATAAAGAAATAAATGGAGTCAGTATTTATGCTTTCACTACTAAACGCAACTTCAAGAGAAGCATTTGGCTTGGTGTTTTATTGAATAAGGAAAGGTTTGGAACACTGCACACCTGTTTTGATTTACTGCCGCGATCGTCTGCTGTGTAATCAACGGTTTGTTTGAGAGAGCATCATAAGAAATGAACTGGTAAATTGCGGCGCACAGGTGTGCAAACGTTGCCATGGGAACTCTTCCGTAACACGTTTCCTTTTGTAACATCTGACTGATGATTCCTCAACCTTCGTTTGTTTTGCAGTAACAAGGCTCCGTAAGTTCCACAAGGAGCTACAGAATTGTAATTACACACAGGTCCGGAAACTCCGAATAACGTTCCCCAATATTCACGCACTTGTGAAAAACTTGCGTGTAAAACCTCAAAGAAGGAATTCTTTTCTTAAGTGTATTTACGCTCCATATTTTGATTTAGTAATATGGAGAATATTCATCACTGCATCTGAAATACTATTGAACTCAATGATCTAATGCATATTCCAATTTTAAGTGTCGTTTTTCTAGAACCCTTTTTTCAGTATTTCAAATGTCGGATTAACTCCTAATTTACAGCAAAATTTCATGAATGATTACTTAAGAGACCTATATATGCTTACTTGTGCACCACTGTCCGATAATATTTCTGAAAAAAGTAATTTATGAAATATTCACTATTATAATTGTGTTTCTAAGTTCTACATGGAGATTCAAATTAGCTTTCCTTGTAATATTAATATGCATCCAAAATTTACACTTACTTTATTTCTTTTCGCATTCTTATATGGGATGTCAGAAAAGGAGCCTCTGCCAAAAAATCGACCCACGTGATGCAGATCAGAAAGGGCAACACTGTCTGGCACTACACATCCCTAAGTCCTACTAAAACATTAAATGTAATACAAATACGAGACTTATGTTGTGTGAGTTGGCCGTCCCGGTAGTCAAACCCAGGCCCTTGCATGATCCCAGGTCGTTAGACTTGCGAGGCTCGTTAGGTAACTGGTTTATGGGTAGCCCTATACAACCACACCCGTCATCACTTAAAGCGTTTCCAGAAACATTCATTTGGTTAATATTTTGAAAGAGTCAAGATTACTGGCTTCCAACACCGCATTACGTATTCATCGTGTTGAGGAGAATGGTCCATTAGTTGATGCTGGCACGTAACTGCACAGTGCATTCTCACCTCACAATTACTGAAACAATTTTTAGAAATTGCCTATCTCTTCTACAAAGTATTGTTAGGGAAGCTGTTCTGTGCAAACAATTTTGGTTCAAATCGTGCATCAACTGTTTAGCAACGATAAGGCTATAAAGTCCATTTGTCTTTTGTTTATACAGTAGATAATCTTCATTAACAATCGAAGGCCGAAAATTAATATTCATTACACACTTACAATAATAGTTTGGATTTTCAAATACTTTCTCAAAGGGATCAACAATCAGTAAGCCCCCTCCTCTATGAACGTATGTATATAGCCACAAATACCCTGTAATATCAGTTGATACATGGCCCACATTTGGGGACATGTTCCAGAAGAGGTGATGACCGATACAGTTAAAGGTGAGGTATAAATAAATCATAATAGCTGAGTTCAAGGAAACACATTTTACGAATTATGGTGCTCATAAACGACGCTGCCCACATCAGTAGCGTAGATGTTACCGAGTTCGAACCTCGGTCACGATGACTTATCTGGATAAGCTATTTTCCGGTGCTTTCCCTTCTCTTAAAAAGTGTATGTCTGGCCCTATGGACCTGGACTCATTTAAACATCATTCACCCTCCGATATAATTTATGTTGGTCGACGTAAAAATGTAATAAGAATAAATAAATCAATAAATGGAGTTCTTAGCGTTTAGATTGAATAGGCTCAACACGTGTGATTGTTGTGAATTTTAATATCAAATGTTTGGGTGGGCCGTAAATTGCCAGCGTCTCTAAACTTTGAGCAGGTCAACTGTTAACGTGGGAACGGAATTCAATTGCCTGCTACTAGATTGCAGACATAAACCAGGAAAATTGCAGGGTTCTAGCTGTCGTGCCTAAGGGTACATGTTCGAACCTCGACTCTGCACCAAATGTGGAAGATGAATAACTTTTCTACCAATTATAGCGATCAACTTTGTCACGCACGTCATTCCTAGTTATTTATACGTTCACCATTTATGTCCAGCCGGTGATACAACAGGTGGCAAGTTGGCATTTCGTTAATTTGATACCCTCAAGTGACACCAACCCAAACTGGGACAATTTTATATTCTGAAGTTGTTATACGTGGAACAAGGTTCTATATATCATTTAGATTGGAGGTTTTGAAAAGTTTGTGCAGAGGTGGGATGTGTTACACTCACAGGAATTTGATGTTGTACAAATTATTCTTACATTATTCGCAAGGAATCTGAAGCAGTACATGTAAAAACATAAAGAAAACGGGAGAAAATGTTCAAATTAACGTGAAAAAGGAAGGGATAATAAGTGAATCGAAAGTGCAGTGGCATACCCTGATCGTGCACTAAAGGAAATGAAGTGAAGAAAATGAGAATTAAATAGAAATTAATAAAAGAATGAGAAATTACAGTATAATATAACACATTTAGAGTCTGGGGAGAATAAAAATGTTAATCATTAGATAAAACCTGTAGAAAGATAGAACTGGAAGAGACGTTAGCGTGAGAAAAGTGATACAGAGTTAGAAAAGATTAGACAAGTTATAAAGCAAATCAGCTAAACACTAATAAAAGGGGAGAGTGTGAGCAGAGAAGGGTAGGTACCAGGGAAAGTATTAGAGAATACAGTAGACTTTCAGTGATAGTCAAATATTTTATATACATGACTTTCTCTACCCTTGTACAAACACTTATTGCTCTATCTATTGCTCTTGGCTTGGAGATATTTTGTTGAAATTCTTGTTCCATTCTGTAAGTTACTCAGCTGAAATACCATGTCGCTATAAACCTATCCCCAAATAGATAGACACATACCTTTGGTTAGATTTAGGGGCTCTGCCATAGTGTATGTTTGAGTTGGGAATGTTAGAAAAGTGAGCAGAGAAAGTCATAAGAGTTCACTGAATTACTGCAAAGGGGAAGGGTTATTTACAACTACTTGTTGCTGTTGTCCAAACTCCCAGGAGAGATTTACGTAGACGATAAAACGACCGGATAGCCAGTTGGATCTGGATATAACATTTAAAAATAATGTTCAGGTCGTTTGAGATTAACTCGTGTTATTCGGAGACAGTGATGACATCTGCAGGGAATTAAAAAAACAGGAAACGTTATCTTATGGCTTCGAGATAAAGTAGTGTGGGAGGAATAAAGCGCGCTAGATCAAAAGAAAGACGTCCAGCTAAGATGACGTTCAAAACTGATGTTACAATCTTGTCTTGCTCTACTTATGATAAACAGTATCTTATTGTAGGTACAAGGGATTATGACAACACAGATGGCTTCTTTTTTTTTTTCCTGTTTCTGCAGCATTTTTATGTGCTTTATTATGTTTTCTTGTTTTGCATGTTTCCGTTTTACACATACCTACGAGGGTGGTCTGAAAGGTTCCCGACCTAATAAAGATACAAGACATTTTTTCAGATTTTTTTTTTTCTTTTTCAACACAGTCTCCTTGTAACTTTACACACTTCTCCCAGCGATGCTGACATCTGTGTAACCCGTCTAAATAGTACTCGGCGTTGTTCTCTGTAAAATAATTGTTCACGAAGGTGATTGCCTCTTCATATGACGAAAATCTCTGTCCTCCGAGCGCAGTTTTCAGATGAGCCAACAAAAAGAAGTCGCTTAGTGCTAGATCTGGTGAGTCAAGCAGTTCAAACCGTAATTCGTGGATTTTCGCCATTGCAACCGCTGAGGTGTGAGACGGTGGGTTGTCTTGGATGCTCCTGTCATCCTTTTTGAGGATAATCGATTAAAATAATTCCATGACTGTCCCAAAAAGCAGTCGTCATCACTTTCCCAGGCAAAAAAGAACAGCTTTTGTTTTTCTTACAGCCGGTTCCCCCTTTGCACTTCACTGTTTGTGCTGTATTTTTGTTTCGGGCGTATAATGGTGTATCCAAGTTTCATCTGCAGTAATTATTCGGTGCCAAAACTCAGATTTATTGCGCCTAAACTGCGCCAACAGAGCGTTGGAAATGTTCATTCGAACACGTTTTTGGTCTAAGGTGAGCAAACGCGGCACCCAACGCGCGGACAGCTTTCTCATGTTTAAATATTGATTTAATATGGGACAAACACGTTCTTTTGTCATGTTCATAGCCTCTGCTATCTCTCTCACTTTAATTCGGCGGTCGTCTGGCACCATTTCGTTACCTTTGTGAAATTTTCGTCGGTAGTTGCAGTTTTTTGACGTTCCGAACGTTCATCGTCTCACAAGCTCTTACGACCACGTTTAAATTCAGCTGCCCAAAATTTCACTGTAGTAAATGATGGTGCAGAGTCTCCATACACAGAATCCAACTCATATTTGATTTGTGTAGGCGCATTGCCTTTCAAAAACAAATACTTAATGACAGCTCGATACTCAATTTTGTCCATTTTCATAAAAACACTCACATCAACTCACTCAAATGACTGTTACATAACTGAGCGTCCAAAATGGCTGAAACTTTGGTGAGTAATTGTCAACAGATGATCAACCAAATTCACTAGCTTTTATTTACCAGTGTAAACAACACGTACAACTTTGGAAGAATATAATACATAATTGGGAGATTACATTACTCTATATACATCTCAGAGAAAATGTTGGAAGTGTCCTCCCCCATTATGTATGATTCGTTGGTCCCATTTTCTATGATACGACTGTAGACACTGAAGTTTATATGGGTATCTTCAAGACATTTGTGGAGCACTTCGATGATATGGGATTGATAGACGGTTATTTCCAGCAACATAGAGCAACGTGCCATACATCTAATGACACCATGGAACTTGTAACCAGTTTCTTTGATAATCGAATAATCTCAAAAGGTCTGTGGTCCCCCAGATCCCCTGACCCAACGTCACCAGATTTGTTTCTTGTGGGGGTATCTAAAAATAGAGTGTATAAGAATAGCCCACGGACAATTGATGTCCTCAAGGAATCCATTCGATTCGAAATAAGTAACATTGCCAAGGATACTCTCCGTAAAACTTGAGAGAATATGGTGAGACGAGTACAAACATGTATAGATGCTGGTGGAGGACACTTCCAACATTTTCTCTGAGATGTAAATAGTGTAATGTAATCTCCCAATTGCTTATTATATTCTCCCAAAGTTGTACGTGTGTCCTATTATTGGTTTAAAAGTTATGGCTTATTGTAATGGTTCAGGTTTATACGGATCGCACTGTATGAAATAAATTTTACGACAAGACTGTGAAACTTAGACGGCCAAGTATACTGGAAGGAAATTACAAGACCTCCTAAACCTTTGCCTGAGTAATATCATGGGCATCTGGTGGCCGGAAGTTATAACCAGCAAAGAACTTTGGGAACGAGCAAATCAGCATGAAATAAATTCAAAGTTGCACGTGAGTTCTATTATTGTTTCGAAATTTATGGCCTATTGAAATGGTTCAGGTTTATGTGGATCGCACTATATAACACGAACAGCCAGGTTTAAGCTGGCATGAAATTGCATCATTGGCAAGCAACAGAGTTAGATAGCGTGGTCTTATCAAGTCCCCTATGCTTCCTGCCGAGTGAGTAGGGCTACTACTACTACTACTACTACTACTACTACTACTACTACTACTACTACTACTACTACTACTACTACTACTACTACTACTACTACTGCTACTACTACTACTACTACTTCTACTACTACTACTACTGCTGCTGCTGCTGCTGCTGCTGCTGCTGCTGCTACTACTGTGTTCATCCTGGTTGGCTGTTTAAGGGCTCTAAATGTTCGCGGGGATAAATCCTGGTCCTCCGATTGGAGGAGGTCCCTTGGCATGTGTAAGCCGGTATGGCTGAACGAGCCCGTCGTTCTGGTCCACGCACCTCATCCCTTCCTCTTAGGGGCACCTTTACTATAACGGAAGGTGCTAGTGTCGCTTAGCGAACCTAGTAACTGCAGCGGCAACCTCTCAAATGCAAGGGGTTGGGACCAAGTTTGTGAAGCAGTCAGTTGTTTCAAATGTTGCAATGATGAAAGTGTTACACATTTTGCATAATGAAGCATCATGAATAAAGATGATAAGGTGGTGATGATATCATGAGCGTGTCACCAACACCCACAACTCTCCGTTACAAGGCCGTTACAGCCCAGTCCTCCAGCAACTGCATTCGCTATAGTCACGTGATCACGATACTGGGACGCGAACCCCAGCACTTAGCTTATTTGGAAGTTTCCTAATTGGCAAACAAAGAAACAAGAGGCAGGATTGTTGATTGTCATGTCCTTCTCGACTCTGAAAGTTCTCTCCGCTACCTCCAGAGGGAGGCCTTCTCTCACGCTGTCAGAGGATCATGGAGACCTCAGCAGAACTATATAAATGGCTATAACCTCAACTCTTTCTCCTGGCTATAGATGCAAGTTCATCCTCCTCATTTGACATCAAACTTCACTTCTTCAGATTTATTAGTCTTATATTTGAGAAAATTAAAAATGTTGGTAACCTTTCCGAGTAAAAGTTAGTTGGAGGAATTTGCTACCATATCTTCGTCTCTTAACTTTGAAGAATGCTGAAATTAAGTGCCAAGTTTCATATTTGAATTGTGCTGTTGACACAGAGCAGGATGGCTCAGGCAGCTTCCTCTGTAGTCCGCATTCGGGAGTTCAAGATTCGATTCTTGTGGCCGGCCAATCTGACCCATGGGGCAGATAACTCCATGGTTCCGCTCTATAATCCGAATGACTTTTGTATATCTGATAAACTGTAAGAGATAGATAAAATATTACTACATAACAAATGTATATCTTGAATTTTCTGTGAATGTACGCAGAAGTTCTCTTTATTCTGAATGACTTTTGTATAACTGATAAACTGTAAGAGACAGAAAAAATATTACTACATAACAAATGTATATCTTGAATTTTCTGTGAATGTACTCAGAAATTCGCTTTATTCTGAATGACTTTTGTATATCTGATAAACTGTAAGAGATAGACAAAATAATACTACACAGGTCAAAGAAAGAGAAGGGAATTTCAAAGTCATCACGTAACGGCCAGCTCTTTAACAAATTGACTATCACTTAAAGTCTGAGGTAATGTTTATTTTGAAGTAGATAGAGCAATCTGGACCGGTACATTGACTCCTGCAGACTGCCCAAAAGGAGAGTGAACGACATGAAACTTCCATTATCTTATCCTACCATATGTTCTGACATCCAGTTTGTCATATACTACTTTGTTCACGCCCTCTCCACGTTCCTTGCTATTTATTTACAAACTAGTCATTCTCTTTATACCGAGTTTTGACTAGAAATACAGGATTTGAGCTTCCTGAATCATAAAAGAGAGAAGCGTTTGTGTGTGTGTGTGTGTGGGGGGGGGGGGCAGGCTATGGCTAAAGGCAAAACATGAACTTTCTTTCGTGATGATTTTTATTACATAGTTTATTTGTATATTCGTTTTCCTCAACTTGCATTTTTAAGCGTTTATGAACCTCTTTCTCTGAAGACAACGCAGATAAATGCTGCAGTTTTGCATAATAACTTCAACATTTGCTTGCAACGCAATTTCATTATTGGTTTTATTGCATTTACATTATAAAATGTACTGCATCTTAATGTCTGGGTTTTGCATTTCTTGAACAGACTGAAGAGTGGACTGGAATACGCTACAGAAGGGGTTTGGCTCGGAGGTCTAAACTTGATCTATTGTAACTATATACCCAAGCAGGGAGGGATGAGGCAAGAGGAGACAGAGGATGGCCGTCACAGTGCACAGGGCAAGGTCCGTACATATTACTTAGATGAAAACTTCCCCCAGCAGGCCAGGACAACAGACATTCCCCCGTACTGTGGTTCGAAGACGAACCCAGCAGTCGGGTAGGAGACCGGCAACCGACCTATCAGAGGAGGAAGTGGTTCACTCGGAGCATATCATCCTGCCATACAGCGCCGAGACTCCCGCCGAGACTTCTACTCTGAAAGACACTACCAGATGGGAGAGACTGAACTATCCCGCTTGGTGCTGAATTGTTTACAGTCTCATATGTACGTACTAGGGCACTACAACCCTCTTTTGTTTACAGGAACTACATATTAATTAAACATATTCAATGTGTTCTGATCAAGAAGGGATACTGCTGTTGGATTGCAGTACCGCTCTGGCAGTTTCCGTATTTGCATAGCAAACCATTCTTTGTGGCCATCCTGGCGCCACTAATGGACAACTGCATGAAGTTTGTCATTAGTAATGAACTTCTTACACCGCATGACCTCTTTCATCAAGTTGAATAGAGCATAGTCACTAGAAGCCGAATAGAGTGAATATAGAGGATGTGGCAGCACAGTAAACCCTAGTGTACCAATGGTGGCCATGATCTGGCGACTGGCACGTGGTTGTGCAGTGTCTTGTTGGAGAAAAACACCACAGACCTATTTTTGATGGAGGAGGTATTGTTGAATGTGTTGGTAGAGTGGTTGCAGTGAATTGCAGTACTACTCACTGTTGATGGTGGTATTGGGAGAGAGGCAATCCTGCAGCAGTATCACTTCCTGGTCCCAGAACACAGCTGCCATGTGTTTCCGAACAAATAGTCCTGGCCGTGACTTCTTGAAACATGCTTCCACTCCATAGACTGGCGTTTCTATTCTGGAGTCTCATGGAAAAACCATGACTCATCGACGGTGACCAGTTTCACAGAGAATTCCTCAGGATCTGCACTATACTGTTGCAGTTACTGTTGGCATACCTCCACACAGTTCTGTTTCTGCACATCGGTGAGGGTATGTGTCACCCATTGTGCACACACCTGTTTCATCATCTCATGGGTTATGGTGTGTAAGGTTCCCTGTGATAGACCTGTTGCTGCACTAATTCATTCAAATGCGATTTGACTGTTCTCCAACATCAGGTCATTGACAAGCTGGGTATTGTTTGCTTTGAGTGCAGTTGCTGGACGCCCAGTGCTGTTTTGTTTTTCAGCACAGTCTCTGCCAATTCGGACACCCAACGAGACACGGACCTGTGACTTGCTGCACATGGCTACTAACCTCTTGTGGATGGCTGAAGCAGTCACTCCTTCCCTCCAGAGAAACCACATATCCACCTTCGGCTATGCTGGTCTTCTTCCCTATAGTTTCACTGATGTCCACAGGCGTACTCACCAATTGGAACAATTGCTGCTCCAGGGTGCCATCTATGGTAAGTAGCAACATCATCTGGTGGCAGTAGACAGTACTATTGCCTATCTTCACCCATACATCGGCAGATATTTTAAACTGTTACTTTGTGGGGAGTGCGAATCTTTATTGAACGAGCTGAATACCTTACTCGAACTTACAATTTAGACATTAATAAGGTAAGTGTGGGTGATTCAGTTTGGCGGGCAACTAGGATTTGTTGTACAAAATCTGTTCCCTAGGTGACGATAGTGTATTGTTTTGTTGGAACGAAGAAGTTAACTACCTGAGACAGTTGACTGTGTAATACGATTGTATTTCTTCAGTCTCAGTGACAAATGGAGCTTCTTTTACGTAAACGAGATATGTCATTGTTCCATTTCTGGCATTTTGTTATTTTTTAACTTCGTTTAAGATATATTTATAGCAAATGTGCTTTGAAATTGCTCCAGAAACTTGTACAATAAGAAAATACAGACTTTCTTACATTCATAATCCTCCTTGTTATGATAGTTACTTAATCAGTGCTGCCAACGGGCAAAAATAAATAAAGTTACAATCGCGACCGCATTAAGGTAACGCATATTTTGTATTTACGTCCTCCGACGTTAAGTCATATTGGACGATGAATGAGATGGGTGAAATGATACTCAAATGAGCCCAGAAAAATGGAGAATGTTACGACGAAATCTGTGTGGGCTGACGCTGTAGGAAAGAAGCAATTCATATGTGAGATACATAAAGATATAAATATACAAGTGTAGAAATGTGTTATTTTGTTTCTCATGATTACATTATGTACTCAAATTGAATGTTCCATTCCGATACGTCCGCTATGACAATCCTATTGCGGACGATTAGGATTAGTTTCTGCTCAGAATAAAAATGAAAACGGAATTATACAGAAAAATCTTCATCGAGAAACGTAATCTAGAACGTCCAAGCTTCAATATAAGGTAAAAGTTTTCATATTTACGTGACCAATAGGGCCTTGGTGAATGATTTTGAAAATATTGATCTGAATTCCCCGCACATACATTACGTCCGATTCTCTTCCAACGTTCTTATAGAAGTGACAAAAACAAAGAGTAGCAATTTTTTCGGGAGGATGAGGCTTTTAGTTTCTAGAAGGTTGCTTGTACACTTTCAAAATTATGTACTTAAAATAAAAATTCACATCAACTACGTAGGAAGATTTTGAAGTCAGTTTAGACTACGTTTTTCTTTGTTGTAACTCTTTACGTTCCTCGATATCTTAACTAAATCTTGCAATGCTGTTATGTGTGACGTCATACACAGCGTGTTTAGCCTCAATCTTAGATAAAGGTTAGCGATGCTCTACTGTCTCTTTAATGAGCGGTGTGTATGTCATGAAGGAGGTTTGAGACGGCCCCCAATACTCCCCCGCCAGCAAGGTCTCGATCCAAGGACTTTCCGGATAGTTAAACATAGTGTAGAGATGTGAACCCAGTGTGACCAATCACAACACGTAGTATCTATTGTCCTTGATTCCTTTCAGCTGTTTCATTGCAATTGACATTTTGTTATAGTTCCTGTAACCACTTTCGAGAGGATGTGTGATTGCTCCTACACATCTCTAGAAGTATCGACTCCCTAAAACAAAACATAAAGTGTGTATATATTATAAATAGAGGTACTTATGTATTCAAAATATTCTTGGGAAACAATCCAGGTTTAAAGCCGATTAGAAATCCACGTTTCGGGAGCGTATATCTCTCCTATCATCAGCATATTTTAATAAATGTTATAACCACTAAACAGCTACCGTGCGATCCATATAAACCTGAACCACTTCAATAGGCCATAACTTTTAAACCAATAATAGGACACGCGTACAACTTTGGGAGAATATAACACACAATTGGGAGATTACATTACACTATTTATATCTCAGAGAAAATGTTGGAAGTGTTCTCCATCAGCATCTATACATGTTTGTATTCGTCTCAGCATATTCTCTGAGAGTATCCTCGTCAATGTTACTTATTTCGGTTCCTTGAGGACATCAACTGTTTTGACATATTCTTGTACACTCTATTTTTAAGAAAACCCCACAAGAAAAAATCCGGTGAGGTTAGGTGAGGCGATCTGGGTGGCCGTATACATTTTGAGATTATTCGATTATCAAAGGAACTGGTTACAAGTTCCATGGTGTCATTAGATGTAGGTATGGCACGTTGCTCCATCTTGCTGCACATAACCTTCTCTCAATTCGATAACATCTCCGTATACATAATATTTTTAATTGCTAGGCCACCGTTATTTTGGAGTTAGGTAAGAAGCATTTCTGCAAACGTTCATGAAGTAAACAGAAAAATGATGGATAATATATACGAAAAGTTACACGTCTGTAGGTAGAAAACTTTGAATTGCCACATCCAAGGTCCTCCATCCACGTGATTGAATGGCACTTGTTTAATTACCCACCTGCAATTCAGATTTCTATCAGTAATAATTATTGTTAAAAGTCATTACCTTGTCGTCAGAAAAGGCATTTATCTCACGTTCTGCTGCAGCATGAAATATTACATGCAACTCAAAATCATATCAATGTACCATGCTTAAGGGGAACCTAGAGACTAAAGGACGTGCAGCACCAACATAAAAGAACCTGTCAGACCTGGTCATATTGGCCATACATTTTACTTAAGTTATGCCCATTTTACTCACAATCATATATTTATGATATAAATAACAAGAAATAATAGTAATAATATTAAAATACTGAAAATTGTAATATGATATGAAGATACGAAAATTCAAAATATATATTTGTTATGTAGTAATATTTTGTCTATTTCTTACAGTTTATCAGTTATACAAAAGTCATTCAGAATAAAGAGAACTTCTGAGTACATTCACAGAAAGTTCAAGATATACATTTGTTATGTAGTAATATTTTGTCTATCTCTTACAGTTTATCAGTTATACAAAAGTCATTCAGAATAAAGAGAACTTCTGAGTACATTCACAGAAAATTCAAGATATACTTTTGTTGTGTAGTAATATTTTGTCTATCTCTTACAGTTTATCAGTTATACAAAAGTCATTCAGAATAAAGAGAACTTCTGAGTACATTCAGAGAAAATTCAAGATATAATTTTGTTGTGTAGTAATATTTTGTCTATCTCTTACAGTTTATCAGTTATACAAAAGTCATTCAGAATAAAGAGAACTTCTGAGAACATTTACAGAAAATTCAAGATATACTTTTGTTGTGTAGTAATATTTTGTCTATCTCTTACGGTTTATCAGTTATACAAAAGAGAACATTTACAGAAAATTCAAGATATACTTTTGTTGTGTAGTAATATTTTGTCTATCTCTTACGGTTTATCAGTTATACAAAAGTCATTCAGAATAAAGAGAACTTCTGAGTACATTTACAGAAAATTCAAGATATACTTTTGTTGTGTAGTAATATTTTGTCTATCTCTTACAGTTTATCAGTTATACAAAAGTCATTCAGAATAAAGAGAACTTCTGAGAACATTTACAGAAAATTCAAGATATACTTTTGTTGTGTAGTAATATTTTGTCTATCTCTTACAGTTTATCAGTTATACAAAAGTCATTCAGAATAAAGAGAACTTCTGAGAACATTTACAGAAAATTCAAGATATACTTTTGTTGTGTAGTAATATTTTGTCTATCTCTTACAGTTTATCAGTTATACAAAAGTCATTCAGAATAAAGAGAACTTCTGAGTACATTCACAGAAAATTCAAGATATACATCTGTTATGTAGTAATATTTTGTCTATATCTTACAGTTTATCAGTTATACAAAAGTCATTCAGAATAAAGAGAACTTCTGAGAACATTTACAGAAAATTCAAGATATACTTTTGTTGTGTAGTAATATTTTGTCTATCTCTTACAGTTTATCAGTTATACAAAAGTCATTCAGAATAAAGAGAACTTCTGAGAACATTTACAGAAAATTCAAGATATACTTTTGTTGTGTAGTAATATTTTGTCTATCTCTTACAGTTTATCAGTTATACAAAAGTCATTCAGAATAAAGAGAACTTCTGAGAACATTTACAGAAAATTCAAGATATACTTTTGTTGTGTAGTAATATTTTGTCTATCTCTTACAGTTTATCAGTTATACAAAAGTCATTCAGAATAAAGAGAACTTCTGAGTACATTCACAGAAAATTCAAGATATACTTTTGTTGTGTAGTAATATTTTGTCTATCTCTTACAGTTTATCAGTTATACAAAAGTCATTCAGAATAAAGATAACTTTTGAGAACATTCAATGAAAATTCAAGATATACATTTGTTATGCAGTAATATTTTGTCTATCTCTTACAAATTATCAGTTATACAAAAGTCATTCAGAATAAAGAGAACTTCTGAGTACATTCACAGAAAATTCAAGATATACATTTGTTATGTAGTAATATTTTGTCTATCTCTTACAGTTTATCAGTTATACAAAAGTCATTCAGAATAAAGATAACTTTTGAGAACATTCAATGAAAATTCAAGATATACATTTGTTATGCAGTAATATTTTGTCTATCTCTTACAGATTATCAGTTATACAAAAGTCATTCAGAATAAGAACTTCTGAGTACATTCACAGAAAATTCAAGATATACATTTGTTATGTAGTAATATTTTGTCTATCTCTTACAGTTTATCAGTTATACAAAAGTCATTCAGAATAAAGAGAACTTCTGAGTACATTCACAGAAAATTCAAGATATACATTTGTTATGTAGTAATATTTTGTCTATTTCTTACAGTTTATCAGTTATACAAAAGTCATTCAGAATAAAGAGAACTTCTGAGTACATTCACAGAAAATTCAAGATATGCATTTGTTGTGTAGTAATATTTTGTCTATATCTTACAGTTTATCAGTTATACAAAAGTCATTCAGAATAAAGAGAACTTCTGAGCACATTCACAGAAAATTCAAGATATACATTTGTTATGTAGTAATATTTTGTCTATTTCTTACAGTTTATCAGTTATACAAAAGTCATTCAGAATAAAGAGAACTTCTGAGTACATTCACAGAAAATTCAAGATATGCATTTGTTGTGTAGTAATATTTTGTCTATATCTTACAGTTTATCAGTTATACAAAAGTCATTCAGAATAAAGAGAACTTCTGAGCACATTCACAGAAAATTCAAGATATACATTTGTTATGTAGTAATATTTTGTCTATCTCTTACAGTTTATCAGTTATTACAAAAGTCACTCAGAATAAAGAGAACTTCTGAGTACATTCACAGAAAATTCGAGATATACATTTGTTATGTAGTAATATTTTGTCTATCTCTTACAGTTTATCAGTTATACAAAAGTCATTCAGAATAAAGAGAACTTCTGAGTACATTCACAGAAAATTCAAGATATACATCTGTTATGTAGTAATATTTTGTCTATCTCTTACAGTTTATCAGTTATTACAAAAGTCATTCAGAATAAAGAGGACTTCTGAGAACATTCACAGAAAATTCAAGATATACATTCGTTATGTAGTAATATTTTGTCTATCTCTTACAGTTTATCAGTTATACAAAAGTCACTCAGAATAAAGAGAACTTCTGAGTACATTCACAGAAAATTCGAGATATACATTTGTTATGTAGTAATATTTTGTCTATCTCTTACAGTTTATCAGTTATACAAAAGTCATTCAGAATAAAGAGAACTTCTGAGTACATTCACAGAAAATTCAAGATATACATTTGTTATGTAGTAATATTTTGTCTATCTCTTACAGTTTATCAGTTATACAAAAGTCATTCAGAATAAAGAGAACTTCTGAGTACATTCACAGAAAATTCAAGATATACATTTGTTATGTAGTAATATTTTGTCTATCTCTTACAGTTTATCAGTTATTACAAAAGTCATTCAGAATAAAGAGGACTTCTGAGAACATTCACAGAAAATTCAAGATATGTTATAAACATGTAGGTACATTGTAATGTTGAGAGCAACAACGGTTCAAGTGCAGGGGGTGTGCTGCAGAGTTCCGTCATGCGTGTCCTGTACTTCCGGGTTGTGTGGGCGGAGCTCTGGGGCCCAATGACAGCTCGGCTCCCCCCTACTTCCGCTCTCCACACACTACTTTCTAATGGCTACAACATCGATCTCATGTTGTATCTACTTCATGATAATCATATGTACGAAGGAATACAGTAATTTGAAGTGATAGTCAAATGGTTTGGTCGTTATGTTACGTTTTTGATATTGTTGAGTTTTTGCGGCTGAAGAAGCATGAAGTATTGAGATAAGAATATAAGGGAAATGTTTAAGGACACAAATAGATATTGTATTAGTCACTGGAACGTGATAGCCAGCTGGGAGTGGGAATGAATCTGTATGCGATGTTAAGTACAAAGCCCAAACTGGGCACGAGTGCCCTCACTGTCTATAGGAAACGTGGCTAAGTTTGGCCTATATCTAGAACCAACATGTATTGAGTTAATCTACTTTTGTCTTTAATATTTTGCAAAAGTCTTTCAGAATGAAGAGGAAATATGTAGGACAATCACAGATATGTTAATATTTTATTTGTTACTCATTTAGGTATTTTAATTCAAATCGTTGAGAAAGTAATGCTTATAGAAAAGTGATATATAAAGGGCAGGTCAGGAGGGAGTTTTTTCATTCATTCGCCGATATGACTTAACGTTATAGCACGTAAATTTAAAAGAGAGAGAGAGGGAGAGAGAGAGAGAGAGAGAGAGAGAGAGAGAGAGAGAGAGAGAGAGAGAGAGAGAGAGAGAGAGAGATTGAACTTAACCAAATGTGTGTTTTCACATGGTTTTGCTTTATTTTGGGAAGTCTGAAAACTCGACAATTCTTCAAAAGGAATTCTAAACATCTTCCAGCAGAAAAGTAAAACATGTAGTTATTGACAATTCAAACCATTAACAAAGAATATTCAGAAATGGTAAATGGAATGATTTAACGTGTTTTGTGTAGCAACTTTTAGTTTAACCTCTTATAAATACATTCAGAATGAAGAGCACTTAAGAGGCTATTCCTAGAAAATTGAAAATATATGTAGCTACATTTTATTGGTCATGAAAAATCTTAAACATAAGACAATTTTATGAAATTACAATAATTTTGCATAAATTCGGGAACAGATATAATAATTCTAGTACATTATACGTGATATACAGTTCTTGTAAAATTAATATATTTTCATTCAAGCATGCGGAGGATTCTCTTCGCGAATTCTACAAACTTCACTGTGTTGAAATGAGTCTTCAAAACCACTGGCAGAGTGACTGTCTATATCTGTTATGTTCATTTTATGGAGCTAGGATTTGTAAGAAATTAGGAGGGTGGTCTGTAAGGTTTTGAACCTCAACATGAAGATGGCAGTACTCATAAATAAAAGCTAGTGAATTTGGTTGTTCATCTGCTGACAGTTACTCACCAAAGTCTGAGCCATTTTGGACGCTCGGTTGTGTAACAGTCGTTTGAGTGAGCTGATGTGAGAGGTTTTATGAAAATGGACAAAATCGAGTATCGAGCTGTCATTTAATATTTGGTTTTGAAAGGCAATACGCCTACGCAAATCAAAGAAGAGTTGGATTCTGTGTCTGGGGACTCTGCACCATCATTTACCACAGTGAAATTTTGATTTTGGGCAGCTGAATTTAAACGTGGCCGTAAGAGCTTTTTTTTTATAAAGATAAATGAAGTTTATAATCAACTAAAGTTGCATAACGTTAAATTTTAGACATAAAATTAGACAATTAAAAACATTATGAAGAACAATTCAGGCCTTGGTATACTGTAGTGGCATCAGTACCGGAGTTACCTGAAACGGGTAAAAGATTCAATAAGACAATACAAAAGCAGACATACACTGTCTTGTACATTAAGCAGAAAAAAGTAAGAGAGGTAGAGGAAATAGGGACTATAAGCTTTTTTTATAATCCATTTTTTCTATATTTTTTTCATTTTTTTTTACTTTTTTATTTTATATTAAAGCTTGGGAGACGAAGAACTTTCGGGACGTCCAAAAACTGCAACTAACACCACCAAAGTGCTAGACGACCACCGAATTAAAGTGAGAGAGATAGCAGAGGCTATGAACATGTCAAAAGAACGTGTTTATCACATATTAAATCAACATTTAGACATGAGAAAGTTGTCCGCGCTTTGAGTGCCGCATTTGCTCACGTTAGACCAAAAACGTGTTTGAATGAACATATCCAACACTCTGTTGACGCAGTTTATTCGCTAAAATCCGAGTTTTGGCGCCGATTAATTATTGTAGACGAAACTTGGATACACCATTATACGCCCGACACAAAAATACAGTACAAACAATGGACTGCAAAGGGAGAACAGGCTCCAAAAAGCAAAAACTATTTTTTCTGCGGCTGTTTTTTGGGATAGTCATGGAGTTATTTCAATTTATTATCTTCAAAAAGGAAAAACCATTACAAGAGCATACTACGCATCATTATTTGACAAGCTGAAGACAGAACTTGAGGATAAACGGCCATATTTGCAGAAAAATAAAATCCTGTTTCACCAAGACGACGCACCGTGTCACGCCTCAGCTGTTAAAATGGCGAAAATCCACGAATTACGGTTTGAACTACTTGACTCACCAGATCTAGCCCCAAGCGACTTCTTTTTGTTCCCTCATCTGAAAATTGCGCTCGGGTAACAGAGATTTTTGTCAAATGAAGAGGCAATCACCTTCGAGAACAATTATTTTACAGAGAAAAACGACGAGTACTATTTGGACGGGTCGCTGGGAGAAGTTTATAGAGTTACAAGGAGACTATGTTGAAAAAATAATTCTGAAAAGAATGTATTGTATCTTGATTAGGTTGGAGACTTTTCAGACCAGATATTTAGATTGTTAAGTGATTGGGTGAGAGAAATAAGGACTGTCTGTGAAGCATGTTATATGTTGGATTTGCTATACATAGAATTCCAAATCCTCGTGTAGTGGTCTCTTAGCAACTGTTTACTCCGGGTTAAGGGAATGGATTCGGTATCTAGTATGGTGATGTAACTGGTAGCAATCTTGGTGAGATAGTCGTAGTCACAGTGGAGAGTGATTCTATATTCTCTACTGACAGCAATGCTTTTTCTCTGAGTTGAGAGGCCAGGGGATGTGTTGTTCTATTAAGTATAAGAAGGAGTCAAGTACTTAGTGGTTATGTGTTGATACCCAAGAGACATCCTAGGCCTAGTCGTCTGACATCAATGAACATTTCTTTCGAGCCAGCAAGCCTGCTCCAACATAACTTTATGTTTTGCACTCGTCTCTGAAGATGAGAATTTTTGCTTTTCCTTGCATATATTTTCTTAATTGAGTATTCAAGAATTTTATTTATAAATAAACTAATACGAGGGCTGTTCAATAAAGAATGATCATAATTTTTCTATGGTAATAATTCTTCGCACTAAAATTCAATCTTAGTATATTCTGTTAGCTTAATGTGAAACAAACACGCCATAGTAGTTTCTTTGTTGGTACTCCTGGTTCCCACCTGTCAGAACCACGCAAGTGCACCAATGTTCAGTATCGCCTACCGCTGCAATGGAGGTAACACGCGAGGAACAATATGAGGCTTTGAAATTCCGCTTTCATCTCAACAAATCGTCAGTTGAGGTCCATACAATGCTACAGGAGGCCTATGGAGAGTCTGTTCTTCCCTAAAGCATAGCCCGAAGGCGGTATAAAATGTTAAAAGAGGGGACACCATCAATTTCAATGGAAGGTGGACCTGCTGCTCCAGTTACTGCTCTTACGGAAGAAAACATCAACACTGGTGCTGTCATTGTTAGAGAGGATCGAAGAATTACCTTAAAATCACTTTCTGAATTACTGAACATTTCATTGGGCGCTACCCACACGTTGGTGAGAGAAAAATACACATGAGACGTGTCTGTGCGCGATAGGTTCCAAGACTGTTGATTCCCGAACAAAAGGATATTCGCATGCAGTTAAAGTTGATGTTAGAGGAAGATCTGGAGTTTCTTTCAAACGTAATCACTGCTGCTGAAACTTAGCTACATCATTTTGATCCTGAGCCTAAGAGCAAACAGCAAAGCTCAGTGTGAAAATCTCCTTCATCACCAACCCACAAAAAAAGCAAAACTGGTTGCTTCTGCTGGGAAAGTTATGGTCATCTCATTTGATATTCATGGAATGGTTTATCAGCATGTTGTACCTGCACACACATCACTAACTGGACAATACTACAGGGATGTCCTGAAAAAATTGTAAGTCCATATCAGGCGCAAAAGATGACATTTCCGTGAAGCAGGCTGGATGCTGCACCACGATAGGTAATGCGCGGCCGCATATTGCAAATTTTGTTGCTGAATATCTTGCAAAAATCAACGTTAAGTGCATCCCTCACCCTCCCTATATTCCGGATTTAACCCCATGTGACTTTTTTCTATTCCCTAACTTGAAGAAACGCCTTCGTGGGAGGCATTATCCATCATCAGAAGCAGTGGTGAAGGCTGCGGAGGCGATTTTGAAGGATCTCTCAAAAAATAGTTTCCAACATGTCTTTGAAGACTGGCAGAAACGCTGGGACAAGTGCATTGCATTCAGGGGAGACTATTTTGAGGAGGGCCATCAAAATTATGAGGATGAGTAAAGCTATGTTGTCAAAAAGTATTGTGATCATTCTTTATTGAGCAGCCCTCGTATGTCTAATTTTTCTTGGGTCTGATTTACATTCCTGTGTTTGTGTTGTATAAGTTGTGTCGTTCACAGACATTTCATCGTTTTAGAACAACAACAATAATTAATAATAATAAATATAAACGGGTATTCGCAGAGCCAGAGTATATAATTAAAGTTGGTTCTCTATGTGGCAATGAATGGCGTGTTGAATTTATAATTACATCACACGCATTTCGAAACGAGAACGAATAGCATTGAAATCAGAATGTTAGTGAAAGTATGAACAGATATCGCAACTTTTTATAAGCGTGTGTTCTTCTTCTTCCCTGGTTCCAATTCTGAACAAGCCATGACTTTCCCTACTCCTCTACAACACTCTGTTTAGTTTGGAAGTAAAACAAAAGAACCTATCAAGACAAACTTTGAGCTTGTGTCTGACATATTAAAATATAAAACAATGGCGCAGCGCTGCTGGGAAAACAGGTGAATCGACATTTCTTTTAGTCATCTTATATGTGAATCAAATAGATCTGCGAAATTTTCGAGTAATTTTGTTGAATTTCTTTATGTTCGCAAAGTCACATTAAATATATATCTTCTAAAATTAGCAGATGGTTATTTAGTATAAAAATAGTTAAAGAAAGTGTTAATAGTGAATCGCTACTCAAATCCATAGCCACTTTAGTTATGCAACAATTCTCTGCAGAAATCATATTTCTGCACTTATATTGTTTCCATTACAAAAAAAAAAAACTTAATTTTATACCCATCTGTTCATCAAATCTGCATCATTTGCAAATTGTAGCTGTTTATCTGTGTCACGAAAAACATTCACAAATATACATACTGTACTCTTCCACAAATACGTATTGCTTTATCTACTTCAAGATAAACATTATCTTATTGTAGTTACAAGGGAATACAGTAGACTTTAAGTGATAGTCAAATGTTGTATGTACATGAGTTTCTCTACTCTTGTACAAACACTTATTGCTCTATCTACTTCAAGATAAACATTATCTTATTGTAGTTACAAGGGAATACAGTAGACTTTAAGTGATAGTCAAATATTTTATATACATGACTTTCTCTACTCTTGTACAAACACTTATTGCTCAATCTACTTCAAGATAAACATTATCTTATTGTAGTTACAAGGGAATACAGTAGACTTTAAGTGATAGTCAAATGTTGTATGTACATGAGTTTCTCTACTCTTGTACAAACACTTATTGCTCTATCTACTTCAAGATAAACATTATCTTATTGTAGTTACAAGGGAATACAGTAGACTTTAAGTGATAGTCAAATGTTTTATGTGATAGTCTAATGTTTTATATACATGACTTTCTCTAATCTTGTGCAAACACTTATTGCTCTATCTACTTCATGATAAACATTATCTTATTCTAGTGACAAGAGAATTCAGTAGACTTTAAGTGATAGTCAAATGTTTTATATACATGACTTTCTCTAATCTTGTACAAACACTTATTGCTCTATCTACTTCAAGATAAACATTATCTTATTATAGTTACAAGGGAGTACAGTAGACTTTAAGTGATAGTCAAACGTTTTATATACATAACTTTCTCTACCCTTGTAGAAACACTTATTGCTCTATCTACTTCAAGATAAACATCATCTTATTGTAGTTACAAGGGAATACAGTAGACTTTAAGTGATAGTCAAATGTTTTACATACATAATTTTCTCTACTCTTGTACAAACACTTATTGCTCTATCTACTTCAAGATAAACATTATCTTATTGTAGTTACAAGGGAGTACAGCAGACTTTAAGTAATAGTCCAATGTTTTATATACATGACTTTCTCTACTCTTGTACAAACACTCATTTCTCTATCTACTTCAAGATAAACATTATCTTATTGTAGGTACAAGGGAATACAGTAGACTTTAAGTAATAGTCCAATGTTTTATATACATGACTTTCTCTACTCTTGTACAAACACTTATTGCTCTATCTACTTCAAGATAAATATTATCTTATTGTAGTTACAAGGGAGTACAGCAGACTTTAAGTAATAGTCCAATGTTTTATATACATGAGTTTCTCTACTCTTGTACAAACACTTATTTCTCTATCTACTTCAAGATAAACATTATCTTATTGTAGGTACAAGGGAATACAGTAGACTTTAAGTAATAGCCCAATGTTTTATATACATGACTTTCTCTACTGTTGCACAAACATATATTGCTCTATCTACTTCAAGATAAACATTATCTTACTGTAGTTACAAGGGAATACAGTAGACTTTAAGTGATAGTCAAATGTTTTATCTGCTTGACTTTCTCTACTCTTGTACAAAAACTTATTTCTCTATCTACTTCAAAATAAACATTATCTTATTGTAGGTACAAGGGAATACAGTAGACTTTAAGTGATAGTCAAATGTTTTATATACATGACTTTCTCTACTCTTGTACAAACACTTATTGCTCTATCTACTTCAAGATAAACATTATCTTATTGTAGTTACAAGGGAATACAGTAGACCTTAAGTGATAGTCAAATTTTTTGTCGTTATGTGATGTATTTTAATTGCATCTTCTTTGTTTAACCGTGCCTGTGGACATGGTAGCCTTAGAGCTGGAAATGGAAGGGAGAGAGGAGTGCCGTGACTGATTACTTTCCGATCGTCCTTAATCGTGTTCTCACCAAAGTTAATTGCTGAGGCACCTTTGATCTCGACTCAAGAATCTGTTTGTACTTAGTCATATTGTTATTGACAGGTGACCTCGACTGTCCGGAACTACCTTGTGTGCCACCTTCATCGTTACCTGATGATCTTTGCTGCAGAAATGTGGAAATTGAGACAAGCAAGATATACAGAGCAGCTTGGGACTTTATACAGATACAAAGGCAGCCGTGTTGCGAATGAAGACGCCAGTTTTGTCAAACTCAAGTTATATTTACTTCTCAACACCCTCCCTTTTCAGTGTTATGCACTTCTCCAAACGCCCTTGCCATTTTTTATCCTTCCAAAGTATAGGAACTGTCAAGTTTTGCAGGAGAGGCCTCTGTCTGTATGGTGTCCTCATTTGATTTAAATTTTTTCCAGTGAGCCATTTCTTCATGTTTAGGGGTAGGGGGTGTTTGGCGGCAGCAAATCCGCAAGTGTCCTCCACCAGTATCTATAGATCGTTGGTCCCATTTTCCTTGATACGACTGTACACACTGAAGTTTATATGGGTATCTTCAAGACATTTGTGGAGCAGCTGGATGATATCGAATTGATAGAGGGTTATTTCCAGCAAGATGGAGCAATGTGCCATGACACTATGAAACTTGTAACCAGTTTCTTTGATAATCGAATAATCTCAAAAGATCTTTGGCCCCCCAGATCCCTTGACCTAACCTCGCCGGATTGTTTTTTGTGGGGGTACCTAAAAATAGACGGTATAAGAATAGGCCGCGGACAATTGATGATCTCAAAGAATCCATTCGAACCGAAATAAGCAACACTAGTGAGGATACTCTCAGAGAATATGGTGAGACGAGTACAAACATGTATAGATGCTGGTGGAGGACACATCCAACATTTTCTCTGAGATGTAAATAGTGTAATGTAATCTCATAATTGTGTATTATATCCTCCCAGAGTTGTAC
The DNA here is from genome assembly GCA_030765055.1 of Mantis religiosa. NCBI lineage: Eukaryota > Metazoa > Arthropoda > Insecta > Mantodea > Mantidae > Mantis > Mantis religiosa. The sequence continues at coordinate 207,449,133 of CM060953.1, read as the reverse complement.
GTGTGTCCTATTATTGGTTCAAAAGTTATGGCCTATTGAAATGGTTCAGGTTTATATGCTTGTTTAATTGTTATTTGTGCGAATTTTCCAATTATTTAATTCTTCTTAAATGGAAATTCGTTATTCAATTTTTTATCTCCTGATCGTTCAAAGAGAACTCGAGAAAGAAAACACATGACGACCAGCTGCTTAAAACATTTGACTATCAAGGTAGGTTCTCTTGTACCTACAATATCTTGATTAACATGTAGTAAGTGTTTGTACAAGAGTAGAGAAAGTCATGTGATATTTTCGGCCAGGACCTGAGTTACGGCGATCGTAAGGATGACCTATATTTGCAACATGTGTGCGGGGTTCGAAGTGAGACTCCGGGGTCGCTCGTCATGGCAACCGATGCCCTCAGATAACTCTTGTATAAATTATTCAGTCAAGGATACAGATAATTCAAACAGATAAAAACAAAACACAATCGCTCGCCATTATTACAGATAACATCACATATTTGTCTGACGGGGAAGTAAAAGGTCACGTGAACAAACAAGGAACACAACAACTTCCGAAATCAGATCTCCAGTGTGGGAAAATCTGCCCACATTCGTCGCCAAAAACAACTTCCATATACTCGTGCCTTGATTATGTAGACGTAGATGTAGAATTTGTTGTAAAAATAATCTTTTTTTAATTCCCGGCGCCTCAAATCGGGGGTATCAGCTGAAATATAATAGGGCTTCTGCTACTAAGTCTAAGACTGGACTGGATTGGACTGTGCTACACAGGGGATTCGGCACGGAGGTCCAACTTGGTTTATTGTACCTAAACCTCCAAGTGGGATATCCCGGGAGAACGGATGAGGCGAGAGGAGACAGAGGGCGGCCCTCCCAAGCAGCCACGATAGTGTAGAGGGCAGCGTCTCAACACTTTACTAGTTGGAAACTCCCCAGCAGATCAGTACAACCGGCATCCCACCATATTGTGAACCAGAAACGACCCCACGAGAGTGTGTTCCCGGACCGGAGACCGTCATACCAAAGGATGCCATGCAGCGCCGAAACACCAGCCGACACTTCTATCCTGAAATAGACCATCAGATGAAGAGAATATGTTAGATGGGAAATAGAATTTTATAATCTTGGAAAAAGATGCAGTTTCATAACATCTTGATCATATATCCGCTGCTCTATTGTTTGACGTGTAGCATTTAGTGTTATTGAAGTGTCAGGAAACTCGGCCGGATTGAAATATGGAGACTACATTACTAGGAACTGCGTGCTAATGATTAGAATTAGGAATACGTATGGAGCAGGATGGGGACCGAACATCCACAGGTATTTGATGATCGTGTCATCTTTGAGGTTCCGGTCTTACTGCATGTCTAAGAGATAACAAATAAATAACACTGTAGCAGTATCAAGTAGGCAGTAGCAGTATCTAGTAGGCATTGAAAAAAATAGGACGAGAGACGATATAAAATGGAGGACAAGAAGTGATACAGAAAACTGTAAAATGTAATCTTGTGTACATACTGCAGTGTAAATAAATAATTTAAATGTTAATTGATTACATTAAATGTTGATTAACGCCAAGGAGTTAAAATGGTAACATTGGTGACCCCGACGTCAGTTTTGTGGACTGAGAAAGTTAAAAAAATCCATCAAGCCATCTTATGAAGGACCGTTCATAGTGGTGAAGTGGCAGGAGAAATATTTTACCATCCGTATCAAAGGTAAAGATATTAATGTGTCCATTGTTAGACTCAAACCTGCTTGTATATTAGTGGATGAAGAAACAGAACAAGGTACAGTGGAGAATCCTAATCTATCTCCCACGAATTTCCCTGTTTCTGAAAAGTACCATAGCAACCAGAAGCAGAAAAATACTTCCCAGGACTATAGGTAGTGTTAGGGTGATACAATTTCCTACCAGATATCGGGACAGAATTCAATTCATGAGTTCTTAGGTTAGCTTAGGTTAGTTTTAAATGTATGGTTTATAACAATTTTGATCCTCTGTTAACGTAACTTATTTACTGGCAGGAGAGTAATGTAACAGTATCAAGTAGGCAGTAGCAGTATCCAGGAGGCATTGAAAAAAATGAAGATGAGAGACGATATATAAAATGGAGGAAAAGAAGTGATACAGAAAACTGTAAAAGGTAACCTTATGTGCATACTTGGTAGCGTGGTGGTAGCATGTCTGCCTCACGTTCTAGAGGTCCCGAGTTCGAATCTCGGGTAGGGTGAGTTACCGGGATAAGATTTTTGCGGGGTTTTTCCTTGTCGTGTAAGACGAATGTCGGGTAACTCTAAGTTCCATGGACCCCGGAGTTATTTGAGCATCATTTCATCCATTCCATTCATCGTCCGATATGACTTAACGTTGGAGGTCGTAAATTACAACAAAAAGTACATACGCAGTTTAAATAAATAACTTAAATGTTGTTTATCGTCAAGGAGTTAAAACGGTAAGAACACTTCTCATTTGAGAAAAGTCAAATGCACATTTCACTTTTCATTAAAGGAATTTAGTAAAACCGCTAGAGTAATTTTTATAATTATGTAGTAGAGAAAGCAGGTACTGTACTTATGTACACAAGGTAACAGCCAGTTGCATGTTAATTTACGACGCTGAGGTCATTAGTACAAGATGTGACCGTGTTTTTGCTTCTCGCCTCTTGAATACTCAAATCAAATATTATTACCTTCCAGGAAATCGTAAATTAAATATAATTTCGGTATATTTACTGAAAATAATTACACCTATGTTTGTAACATAATTAAAAATGGAATATCTAATTCCATGTTCTACAAACTACCTACTCTTACGAAAGCCTGTTACAATGTTCCACAAAAATATCTATACCCAGATTTTACAGGATATACATGATTTTGAGGCCCATAAATCAAAAACAGAAAAACCTCTCCCTTTAGGAATCCTAACTCGAAAATGAAAAGACTGTTAAATACAAAACTTGGCATTTTCAAAGGGTACGACATGAAAATTTTCCCTTCATATCAGACTTCCCTTTACATAGAACACTTTAGGAATATTTTAAATTTCTAAATACTATGTCCAACAGTTTTGTTTATCATACTACAATTTTAGATATTTCCATGACAAATAAAATGTATATCTTGAATTTTCGGGAAATCTTATCAGAAGTTCTACTCATTCCAAATGACTTTTGTACATATTTTTTATTTATTTAGTGCCAAGCGTTTACATAATAACATCGCTGGGGTTGACCCTAGCCACTTGTCAATTATTACAATTCTTTCACTTACCAATGGTATCTTACACAGCCTAAATTTACATGGCCCTCTTCTATTCACAGTTTCCCTCAGTTTATCATTTTCATTTTGCTGCAACATAACACAGAAATTCGCGTAACAACCTTACTTGATTTCGATAAGTAAACATTTTCTTTATTGTTACAATACTTTTATTTATCTCTAATTAATTTATTCCTCCATTTGTCTGTTGCTTTACATTCCCACATAACATGCTATCTATTTTCTTTGTCACCAATCGTGCAGCACTTTGGCCCTTTGACCTCTCAATTTCCATACCCCTAATCGGTACCACGTTATCGCTTATCTTTCGCATTTATTACACACTTCTATATATTCTTCTAATCTTAATTTTGTTCTGAACTTCCTAAAAAGTAGCAATAAACTTCTCTCATCCACTTCGACCCATATTGCTTCACAATCTATGACCTCAAATGCAGTTCCAACTTAACTTTTGTACAGAGTGATTTATATAGAACTGATGCATTTCATTCATTAATTGTTTCAAAACGAATTATGCTAGCGACAATTAAACCTAAAATGTAGAGAAATTTTGGGAGATTATTTACCTATACAGGACGTTGAAAATGTCCTTCATCCTGCATAAGACACAACTCAACACGTCGTTCCATATTACTGGCCACTCGTTGGAGAACTCTGTTGTCAATAGCTTGAATCTCCTATGTGATGTTGTGCTTCAGATTGCCCAATGTCTGGGGACGTATGGCGTAAACCCTGTCTTTTAAGTAACCACATAGAAAGAAATCCCACAGGTTCCTGGAAATTATCCGGTCATCAAAGAAACTTGCAATTAGTTCCGTATATTCATTTGATGTATGGCACGTAGCGCCATCTTGTTGGAAATATCTCTACATCGTCCAGTTGCTCAACAAACTGCATGCAAATCAGTCTGCAGTGTTCACACACCGGCCTCGCTATTCTCTGCGCGGATATTGTGCACCAAACTCTGATTTTAGCCGGGTGCTAGGTGCCTCGTGAATGTCATGTGGATTTTCGATGGCCTAATGGCGTGAGTTCTGTGAGTTCACATAACCAGATAAATAGAACCATGCTTCATCTGTGAACCACGTGATGGATAATATGGCAGGATTTTGTCGTCTGAAACCAACGACAATAATTCAATCTTTTATCCTTATCTGGTTCCTGTAGCTGATGAACGACTGTAACCCTCTGTACTTTTCGCAGCTCTCTGACACATTGAGTAGATGTACCCAGTCTCCTGCAACAAACGTCTTAATGATATTTTGGGCGACTGCTCCAGTTGTGCTCTTATGTCAACAACAGGCGTGGGTAGCCTAGAAGAACGAAGCTAGATCCAGTTGTTTCCAATTTGTTTAGCACTCCCAGTATTGTGTTTCTTTTGGGAGGATAGCGAATACCAAATTCTCTCTGGTATGTCCTTTGAGTAGCTGTAATTGAATTCATAATTCAGTATTGCTTCACAAGGAACATTTGTTAATTTAATGTGTACTGTATGTACACGTTGACTACAACAAAACAGCTGCCAACAATAGCAATTAGGAATAAAACATAAACATCTGCGCATCTAGTGACAATGAATCGAAACTCCAGAACATTCTGCTTAATTTGGTGCTACAATTGGGTCATTGAATGACTCCAAAGGAATGATTAAGAAAATAAATATATTGATATTTGATATTGATATTTATTTGTACAGTTTCCATTACATTTTCACTACAATGACTTTGATGTCTAACAATCACTATTATACATCCCATACAAAATCACCAAATTATTGACCCTAAGATTTACTTACTGACTCAGGTCCCCTGACCATAAGTCTTTGGTTTGCCTGAGTAGCTTGTTGTCATTTCTTCCTGACCTTCACTTCTTTTACCTTAATCCACTATTCTCTTATCCTATATCATAATTCTCCTATACATCTATGTTTTCTTTTCTCCCGTCCTCGTTAACATGCGTAATGCCACTACGTCTTTACTCACACTGTCCCATTTCTTATCCCATATTTTTCTCCTGTAATTTGTTAACTCCTTACATTTTATCAGGTAGTGAACAGTGCTCTCTTCATCTCCACAAAATTCACATATCCCTGCCTCATTACTTCTCAACCCTTTTAAGTATAATATTCCTACTCTCATCCATGTTATGCCTTCTCTTCCAACTTTTTCACATTGATCTATATATTTTCCCTACCCCATTCTGTCTTTAATTGCTTATAAAATTACAAAGATTTATTTTCTTCTAAACTTTCCCATATCGCATGTCTATCTATGCCTTGTACTCTGGTTCTCACTTCCTTCCAAAAACCGCTATGATTTGACTCCTCTGATCTCCATAAATCTCCCACGACTATCTACAATACCATTCTTTCCAATTCCGACCATCAACTGTTTGTGTTCTTAACACTTCTCTGTTGCTTCATGCACAGATTCAATAATTCCCCTTTCTGTCCTTTAATACACTTATACCAGAATTTCAGTATTCTTTCTATTATTATTCCTCTCCTTTTTGTATTACCCAACTCTAGTAATGTCACTTCTCTTGGTGCCGATGAAAGAAATATGTCAGTTCTATATAAATTATTCTGTATAACTGTAAGCTGTAAAAGACGGACAAAATCTAAAGCCCAAATGTACATCTTGTTAAACGACTCGGGTCCAAATGACCTAGCTGTCGAACGGTTCTTAAATTTTACACTTATTTAGTTTTGCAACACTTATACTTTTCCCATATAGGAAGTGATACAAAGAGAAAGGACTTAACCATTTGAGTATCATTTAACTGTACCTACCTATAGTGATTAATGCTTGACGTACTGCATATGCTTGGTATTGATGGAACAAAATACGACTTATCTTTTGATTGGCTGAGGTCACGAAGGTCAGACGAAATATTGTTAACAAGTTAATTACAAAGTGTATCGTGTAGATCCGCCACTGACAGTGCAATAAAGAGAAGTACTTGCATCAGAGCCAGCAGGCAATTTATTTCCAATGCGCTGGGCGAGAGTACAGGAACGTGCAAAAGCGTGCTATGTTCGTAGACGTCCTTGGCTCTCTGCCCGAGTCTTGTACGTACTCAGAGTGACAACGTGATGTGATTCTGGGTCTCAATGTATCGTCTATTGATTATAAAACAGGGTGGTTCGGTAAGTACTTATGTCTAAATATAGATGGTGTTGCGATTTTAGACATTTCAGATGTGTTTCTGTTAAAATGGGAAACGTGGAGTATTGTAGTGATTGGCTTTTTAGTTTTGGTTGAGAAAGCTTTTGAGGAGATACAAGCGAAAGTTGAAGAGTTTATGAGAATGTCTTGCTATGCATAATAACAGTCTGATGTTAAATGTGCTTGAATATTCATGAAGGGCGTCCGGCAGATGTGATTACGGAGGAAGTGCACGATATGATTCTCCCTGATTGTCGAACGGCAATTCATATTTTGTATGATAAATTGAAGATTTAAGAATGAAGCAAAATAAGACGTGAAGCTTTACTGGCGAAAAATATGTTCAAGTTATTCTCGGGAAGCAAGCCAGGTGAAAAGACGATTAGAAATCGACGTTTCGTTATGTAAATCTCTCCCATCATGATATTTTAATAAATGTTATAACTACAAATATACCACTGGATATAACACAAATATAAACAAAGACAAAACACTATCAAAATACGCATTACTGAACAAAAGACTGCTTTCAATAAATTAAATGCCAAGTCAGAAGATGGCATGAGTATAGAAAATTGTGTCAAAGAAACGTAACTACTTAACTTGATGATCAAGCTGTATAGATTTGTACTTCTTAAGTCGACGGATTTCCATTTTAAAGCCGCTTTACAAGAGGAGCTGAACTGAAATCCAGCATCACGATTCAGCGTACTCCTCTCGGGGGAAATGGCCAAAGTCTCCCTTACTCTCCGTTCCCATAACTTGCATTTTCCGTTTCCCAAAAGCTACCAGAATAAAGGAACATGAACGGAGCATTCGCTTATTGCAACCTGAGAAGTCTGGACTGGCAGAGAATTGTTTTGATAACGACCATAAGGCCAATTTTCGGGAGATGACACAGCAGTTGTGGTGACGGTACCATGGATGTGTCTAACGTACGTTCCTGAGTGCGAGAGTACAATGAAGACAGAACACCGTGTGACAACAAACCAAAACAGTTGCGGATATCGCCTCCAAAATTGGCATTTCCGTGGGATCTGTACACACAATCCTGCATGAGGATCTGAAAATGCTCAATTGGCGGTCCTCCAAAACAATGTTCTCCATTCGCTGAATCATGTCGTCAGACCAGCTGGTGCCAGGCCGTGACTGCCTTGGTTTCCAGGAGGAGCTGAACTGAAATCTAGCATCACGATTAAGCGTGCTCCTCTCGGAGGAAATGGCCAAAGCCTCCTTAATTCTCCGCTCCCAGTAACTGCTGTGTCGTCTCCCGAAAGTTAGCTCTATGGTCGTTATCCAAACAATGCTCTGCCAGCCCAGACTTCTGAGGTTGCATTAAATGAATGCTCCGTTCATGTTCGTTTATTCTGGTAGCGATTGTCCTATATACGGTGTCCCACTTTCACAGGGAATGCGGTACACTCCCGGAACTTGGAAGTCCAATTTTTCTTTCACTGGTCTCAACAGATGTTTAATCTTCGGAGGTGGCTTGTGGATGGTCCTGATATGAGAATTCTGCTGATTCTGCCGGATAGATTGCAGGCTGTAGCAGTAGTCTTATCCGACGCTTGTTGTATTACTGGTTTCCCTTTCTCAGCTTTGCTGATTGAGGCTAAGGACCCTCGCCACCAGAATAAAGGAACATGAACGAAGCATTCGTTTAATGCAAGCTGAGAAGTCTGGACTGGCAGAGCATTGTTTTGATATCGACGAGGGTTAGTGTGGGTGACGGAAATATCTTGAAATTCTTCGTTTCGTATCCTTGGAGCTTATACACTAAATTTCATATGTAAGCACTTTCCATTTTGAATTGTGTGCTATAGGCGCGCCTTATCTTGAGCGCTAGATTTACGGTATGGTGTGGGCAGAGGGGAAGAAGCAAGAGCTAACTCTCTTTTGTTTCTGCAGTGCAGTCAACCTAGAAAACACAATTTAGCAAAATAACGTGTAAGTTAAGCGAAAATACGCGCCGCAGCTGACATATGTGGACAAACAGTAAACTGAACTTGATCCAATAAGCTGTAGGTATATTTATATAGTTACTGTTTATATAGCACATAAAATAGGAGATAGATTTTATGACAGTTATAAATACTCATTCGCTTTGTGATTCTTCGAGTTCGGTGCATCACTTTCACCACTAGAATCCTCTGATTTGTTTATGATCATTTCATTAATTGCATTTTCTATTACACCATCATTTCTCCAATATTGCATTTCCAGCTGTTGGACCTTCTTGCAGTGAGTTGCAGGTTAGAAGATAATGCTTCTATGGCAAGTTCTCGCAGATTTGTGGCCGACATATCAACAGTAACGTTGCATCCTCTGAAAAAATTCTTTATTTTTGTCCACGCTAGTTCAATTGCATTCAGATCACAGTTATACGGAGGTAGACGAATAATAATGTGTCCCCTTTCGAGAGCCATAACATCCACAAATGTTCATAAAGATATAAATCATTTTCAAGTAAATGTTGATGTACCACACTCGTAACAAGGATAAACTGGCAATTCGAGTGCACCAAACGAGCCTTTATGAAGGAAGCTTTAACTACAAAGGGATAATGTCACATAATAAACTTCCAAATTCATTTAAACAAGCTGCATCATTAAAACAATTTAAGTATAAGGTTGAGAAATTTTTGCATGCACACTGTTTGTAAACGGTTAATGAATTTTTAGAACGATAAGCATCTAAATCAGCACTGGGAGCATAGTACACTCACAAACCTGTAATATTTATATTATGACATTTCTTGTAGTAAATTAGTCTATGCAAATATCACATGAAACCATAGAAAAGCCGTTTACTGTGTATATTGTATGTAATCAATTTGACTTTATGTATATACTGTATTTATACATTTTGACGTGTTTCATAACATGTATATGTTGCCAAGGACGAACTAAAACCCTAATGTAAACTGGTTAGCTAATTAACCTCGAAATTGATCAAAACAAAATATGGCGGACATGATAAAGCTTAGCGTATTAGCCACTAGATGTCAGTGTATAGCGTATTTCAAGCTTCAAAATTGTCAGCTATGTTTACGGGGTTAAAGGAAACATACCGAATGAGGACTTGGAACCCGATCGCTCTTCATATCGTGCGCAAATTATACTACGGACCTTTTTCTAAAACTGCAGGAGGTCCCAAGATATGTCGATATGGTCGTTTAGAGGGAATGTATATAATAATACCTATCCTTAATTATTGTAAGTACCTACATAATTTGAATGAATTAATAATTTATTCGTGCATTTTTTTACATTCTTCTACATTATTCCTTATAATTGTTTATCTATCCCAAACTATTTCATCTATTTCTTGTTGTTACGTTGGCTTACATGACATCCTGGTCTTCTGCTCTGCCAGGTGGCTCTTAACTTCCATGTCTCCTTGTTACTTAATTAGTCCCTTTCTTCCCCCAACTTCTTCTCATATTCTTTACATTTCTGACCCATTTTTCTTTTACTTTCTGTAAGAACTCACCAATACTTGTTATCTTCTTTTCCTCCTTTCCCGTTAACATATTTATAACTACTATCCTCTCCCATTTTTCCTCCCAAATCTTTTTTCTCCATATTGCAAACTCATCGCATGCTGTTACATTGTGTGCTATGCTTTCACACAATTCACAATTTCCTTTTCCCTATCTCTTATCCCTCTTAGGAATATTGTTCCTGTTCTCATCCAAGCTACTCCTTCTCTCCATTGCCTATTGCAGTAATCTACGTATGCTTCTCGTCCCCAGTGTCTTTTTGCTTGTGAAATTGTAACGATTTCATATTTTCTAGACTTCCCCATATTTCCTGCCTTTCACTCATTTACCCACATCTGTTGCATTCCTTTCATCTAATCTCCATGATCTCCCATTTCTATTTTTCTCATAATTCCTCCTATCTCTGCCCAACAACTATTTGAGTTCTCTAATCTTTTTTCCTGCCTCATGCATAATTTCCCCTTCTTCTTTCGCCTAACACCTATACCAAAATTTTATAATTCTTTTCATTATTATTCCATTTCTTCTTGTCTTTCGTAATTCTACTAAACCCACTTCCCTAGGTGCTTACCTTGGTAAGTCTATTAGCTCTTTATAAAGCCTTCTGTAGTTTTGGTCCACAGTCTTTTTTACCTCTGCCCCCCCCCCCCAAGATCTCTGCATACAAAATTTTGGATTCCATTAGTGCCTCATACATTCTGACTAACCACTTGGTTGTCACTTCTAGCTTATATTTTCATATTCTTATCCCATTCATTGCCACTCTTCCTTTTGCTTCAATTTCTTTTCTATGTGCCCCCATTTTCCATAGTTATTCAACCTCACTCCTAAGTATTCAAAATTCATGGACCACTTCTACCCTTTCGCCATTTAGTACCAAATTGTGATCCATTTTTTGTTCAGCTCCCTTCATAAATACCATAAATTTCGACTTATTTATGTTTATTTTTATTCCCCACAGTTCACAGAAATTTTGGATTTCGTTCATTGGCTTCTGCAATCCTACTACCGTCATAGATCCTACGATTAAGTCATTAAGTTAGGGAATACAAAAAAGTCACGTGGGGCTATATCCGGACTATAGGGAGGGTGAGATATGCACTTAACGTTGATTATTGCAAGATATTCAGCAACAACATTGGCAATAAGCGGCCGCGCATTATCGTGGTGCAGCATCCAGCATGCTTCACGGAAATGTGGTCTTTTGCGCCTGATACGGACTTACAATGTTTTCAGGACATCCCTGTAGTATTGTCCAGTTACTGATGTGTGTGCAGGTACAACACGCTGGTAAACCATTCCATGAATATCAAAGAATGAGTTGACCATAACTTTCTCAGCAGAAGCAGCCACTTTTGCTTTTTGGAGGGGGGGGGGGTGATGTAGGAGATTTCCACACTGAGCTTTGCTGTTTGATTTCAGGATCAAAATGATGTTGCCAAGTTTCATCAGCAGTGATTACGTTTGATAGAAACTGCGGATCTTCCTCTAACATTAACTTTAACTGCATGCAGACCTGCATCCGAATGTCCTTTTGTTCGGGAATCAACAGTCTTGGAACTCATCGTGCACAAACACGTCTCATGTGTAATGTTTCTGTCACCAACGTGTGGGTGGCACACAATGAAATGTTCGGTATTTCAGAAAGTGATCTTAAGGTAAATCGTCGATCCTCTCTCACAATGGCAGCAGCAGTGTTGATGTTTTCTTCCGTAAGAGCAGTAACTGGAGCACCGGGTCCACCTTTCTTTGAAACTGACTGTCTCCGCTCTTTAAACATTTTAAACCGCCTTCGAGCTGTGCTGTAGTGAAGAACAGAATCTCCATAGGCCTCCTGTAACATTGTATAGGCCTCAACTTAAGATTTGTTGACACCAAAACAGAATTTCAAGGCCGCATATTGTTCCTCGCGTGTCCCCTCCATTGCAGCGGTAGGCGGTACTGAACATGTGTGAACATGCGTGGTTCTCACAGGCAGGAACCTGGAATACCAACAATGAAACTACTACGGCATGTTTATTCCACATTAAGGTAACAGAATATAATAAGATTGAATTTTAGTGCGATAAATTATGACCGTAAAATAATTATGATCATTCTTTATTGAACAGCCCTCGTACAAAGTATCCAACCTCAACAAATAGCATCACGTGAGAAAGAAAATCATTTTTGACCAGCTATACAAATCCAGCTTCATAAATCACCTCAGATGACCCAGCCCTGCATAGGTAACTGTGTCGAATAACCGCATTTATGTGACTCTATAGAAATGTCCGGTCAATTTGTAGATCACAATGAAGGAACGTTTCGGTGTCCCAACAGCTGACAGGCCTGTTAACACGACCGCGTCTATCAGTTGTAGGAACACAGGTGCCAGGCAACAATAAATCACGAACACGCGTGATGTCGATAGCATCTTGGTCCTCTAATCCTATTAACGTCAGTGAGTCCCCGCCCCACACTGCGATTGGCCAATTTTGGGTTTGGTCATTAGCAGGATTATGTGCAACTGCCTTACCTCACACTGCGTCTCCTACAACTCGCACACTTACTTCTTTGCCATTTAAAACACATCTCAAACATTATCAAGAATTTGAAATTAATATAATGAAGTAGTTGGAGCAATAAGTGTTTGTACAAGAGTAGAGAAAGTCATGTGTATAAAACATTTGACTATCACTTAAAATCTACTGTATTCCCTTGTAACTACAATAAGATAATGTTTATCTTGAAGTAGATAGAGCAATAAGTGTTTGCACAAGAGTAGAGAAAGTCATGTATATAAAACATTTGACTATCACTTAAAGTCTACTGTATTCCCTTGTAACTACAATAAGATAATGTTTATCTTGAAGTAGACAGAGCAATAAGTGTTTGTACAAGAGTAGAGAAAGTCATGTATATAAAACATTTGACTATCACTTAAAGTCTACTGTATTCCCTTGTAACTACAATAAGATAATGTTTATCTTGAAGTAGATAGAGCAATAAGTGTTTGTACAAGAGTAGAGAAAGTCATGTATATAAAACATTTGACTATCACTTAAAGTCTACTGTATTCCCTTGTAACTACAATAAGATAATGTTTATCTTGAAGTAGATAGAGCAATAAGTGTTTGTACAAGAGTAGAGAAAGTCATGTATATAAAACATTTGACTATCACTTAAAGTCTACTGTATTCCCTTGTAACTACAATAAGATAATGTTTATCTTGAAGTAGATAGAGCAATAAGTGTTTGCACAAGAGTAGAGAAAGTCGTGTATATAAAACATTTGACTATCACTTAAAGTCTACTGTATTCCCTTGTAAGTACAATAAGATAATGTTTATCTTGAAGTAGATAGAGCAATAAGTGTTTGTACAAGAGTAGAGAAAGTCATGTATATAAAACATTTCACTACCACTTAAAGTCTACTGTATTTCCTTGTAACTACAATAAGATAATGTTTATCTTGAAGTAGATAGAGCAGTAAGTGTTTGCACAAGAGTAGAGAAAGTCGTGTATATAAAACATTTGACTATCACTTAAAGTCTACTGTATTTCCTTGTAACTACAATAAGATAATGTTTATCTTGAAGTAGATAGAGCAATAAGTGTTTGTACAAGAGTAGAGAAAGTCATGTATATAAAACATTTGACTATCACTTAAAGTCTACTGAATTTCCTTGTAACTACAATAAGATAATGTTTATCTTGAGGTAGATAGAGCAATAAGTGTTTGTACAAGAGTAGAGAAAGTCATGTATATAAAACATTTGACTATCACTTAAAGTCTACTGTATTCCCTCGTAACTACAATAAGATAATGTTTATCTTGAAGTAGATAGAGCAATAAGTGTTTGTACAAGAGTAGAGAAAGTCATGTATATAAAACATTTGACTATCACTTAAAGTCTACTGTATTCCCTTGTAACTACAATAAGATAATGTTTATCTTGAAGTAGATAGAGCAATAAGTGTTTGCACAAGAGTAGAGAAAGTCATGTATATAAAACATTTGACTATCACTTAAAGTCTACTGTATTCCCTTGTAACTACAATAAGATAATGTTTATCTTGAGGTAGATAGAGCAATAAGTGTTTGTACAAGAGTAGAGAAAGTCATGTATATAAAACATTTGACTATCACTTAAAGTCTACTGTATTCCCTTGTAACTACAATAAGATAATGTTTATCTTGAAGTAGATAGAGCAATAAGTGTTTGTACAAGAGTATAGAAAGTCATGTATATAAAACATTTGACTATCACTTAAAGTCTACTGTATTCCCTTGTAACTACAATAAGATAATGTTTATCTTGAGGTAGATAGAACAATAAGTGTTTGTACAAGAGTAGAGAAAGTCATGTATATAAAACATTTGACTATCACTTAAAGTCTACTGAATTTCCTTGTAACTACAATAAGATAATGTTTATCTAGAGGTAGATAGAACAATAAGTGTTTGTACAAGAGTAGAGAAAGTCATGTATATAAAACATTTGACTATCACTTAAAGTCTACTGTATTCCCTTGTAACTACAATAAGATAATGTTTATCTTGAAGTAGATAGAGCAATAAGTGTTTGCACAAGAGTAGAGAAAGTCATGTATATAAAACATTTGACTATCACTTAAAGTCTACTGAACTCCCTTGTAACTACAATAAGATAATGTTTATCTTGAAGTAGATAGAGCAATAAGTGTTTGTACAAGAGTAGAGAAAGTCATGTATATAAAACATTTGACTATCATTTAAAGTCTACTGAATTCCCTTGTAACTACAATAAGATAATGTTTATCTTGAAGTAGATAGAGCAATAAGTGTTTGCACAAGAGTAGAGAAAGTCATGTATATAAAACATTTGACTATCACTTAAAGTCTACTGAACTCCCTTGTAACTACAATAAGATAATGTTTATCTTGAAGTAGATAGAGCAATAAGTGTTTGTACAAGAGTAGAGAAAGTCATGTATATAAAACATTTGACTATCACTTAAAGTCTACTGAACTCCCTTGTAACTACAATAAGATAATGTTTATCTTGAAGTAGATAAAGCAATAAGTGTTTGTACAAGAGTAGAGAAAGTCATGTATATAAAACATTTGACTATCATTTAAAGTCTACTGTATTCCCTTGTAACTACAATAAGATAATGTTTATCTTGAAGTAGATAGAGCAATAAGTGTTTGTACAAGAGTAGAGAAAGTCATGTATATAAAACATTTGACTATCACTTAAAGTCTACTGTATTCCCTTGTACCTACAGTAAGATAATGTTTATCTTGAAGTAGATAGAGCAATAAGTGTTTGTACAAGAGTAGAGAAAGTCATGTATATAAAACATTTGACTGTCACTTAAAGTCTACTGAATTCCCTTGTAACTACAATAAGATAATGTTTATCTTGAAGTAGATAGAGCAATAAGTGTTTGTATAAGAGTAGAGAAAGACATGTATATAAAACATTTGACTATCACTTAAAGTCTACTGAATTCCCTTGTAACTACAATAAGATAATGTTTATCTTGAAGTAGATAGAGCAATAAGTGTTTGTATAAGAGTAGAGAAAGTCATGTATATAAAACATTTGACTATCACTTAAAGTCTACTGTATTCCCTTGTAACTACAATAAGATAATGTTTATCTTGAAGTAGATAGAGCAATAAGTGTTTGTACAAGAGTAGAGAAATTCGTGTATATAAAACATTTGACTATCACTTAAAGTCTACTGTATTCCCTTGTAACTACAATAAGATAATGTTTATCTTGAAGTAGATAGAGCAATAAGTGTTTGTACAAGAGTAGAGAAAGTCATGTATATAAAACATTTGACTATCACTTAAAGTCTACTGTATTCACTTGTAACTACAATAAGATAATGTTTATCTTGAAGTAGATAGAGCAATAAGTGTTTGTATAATAGTAGAGAAAGTCATGTATATAAAACATTTGACTATCACTTAAAGTCTACTGTATTCCCTTGTAACTACAATAAGATAATGTTTATCTTGAAGTAGATAGAGCAATAAGTGTTTGCACAAGAGTAGAGAAAGTCATGTATATAAAACATTTGACTATCACTTAAAGTCTACTGAATTCCCTTGTAACTACAATAAGATAATGTTTATCTTGAAGTAGATAGAGCAATAAGTGTTTGTATAAGAGTAGAGAAAGTCATGTATATAAAACATTTGACTATCACTTAAAGTCTACTGAATTCCCTTGTAACTACAATAAGATAATGTTTATCTTGAAGTAGATAGAGCAATAAGTGTTTGTATAAGAGTAGAGAAAGTCATGTATATAAAACATTTGACTATCACTTAAAGTCTACTGTATTCCCTTGTAACTACAATAAGATAATGTTTATCTTGAAGTAGATAGAGCAATAAGTGTTTGTACAAGAGTAGAGAAAGTCATGTATATAAAACATTTGACTATCACTTAAAGTCTACTGTATTCCCTTGTAACTACAATAAGATAATGTTTATCTTGAAGTAGATAGAGCAGTAAGTGTTTGTACAAGAGTAGAGAAAGTCATGTATATAAAACATTTGACTATCACTTAAAGTCTACTGTATTCCCTTGTAACTACAATAAGATAATGTTTATCTTGAAGTAGATAGAGCAGTAAGTGTTTGTACAAGAGTAGAGAAAGTCATGTATATAAAACATTTGACTATCACTTAAAGTCTACTGTATTCCCGTGTAACTACAATAAGATAATGTTTATCTTGAAGTAGATAGAGCAGTAAGTGTTTGTACAAGAGTAGAGAAAGTCATGTATATAAAACATTTGAATATCACTTAAAGTCTACTGTATTCCCTTGTAACTACAATAAGACAACGTTTATCTTGAAGTAGATAGAGCAATAACTGTTTGTACAAGAGTAGAGAAAGTCATGTATATAAAACATTTGACTATCACTTAAAGTCTACTGTATTCCCTTGTAACTACAATAAGATAATGTTTATCTTGAAGTAGATAGAGCAATAAGTGTTTGTACAAGAGTAGAGAAAGTCATGTATATAAAACATTTGACTATCACTTAAAGTCTACTGTATTCCCTTGTAACTACAATAAGATAATGTTTATCTTGAAGTAGATAGAGCAATAAGTGTTTGTACAAGAGTAGAGAAAGTCATGTATATAAAACATTTGACTATCACTTAAAGTCTACTGTATTCCCTTGTAACTACAATAAGATAATGTTTATCTTGAAGTAGATAGAGCAATAAGTGTTTGTACAGGAGTAGAGAAAGTCATGTATATAAAACATTTGAGCATCACTTAAAGTCTACTGTATTCCCTTGTAACTACAATAAGATAATATTTATCTTGAAGTAGATAGAGCAATAAGTGTTTGTGCAAGAGTAGAGAAAGTCATGTATATAAAACATTTGACTATCACTTAAAGTCTACTGTATTCCCTTGTAACTACAATAAGATAATGTTTATCTTGAAGTAGATAGAGCAATAAGTGTTTGTGCAAGAGTAGAGAAAGTCATGTATATAAAACATTTGAGCATCACTTAAAGTCTACTGTATTCCCTTGTAGCTACAATAAGATAATGTTTATCTTGAAGTAGATAGAGCAATAAGTGTTTGTGCAAGAGTAGAGAAAGTCATGTATATAAAACATTTGACTATCACTTAAAGTCTACTGTATTCCCTTGTAGCTACAATAAGATAATGTTTATCTTGAAGTAGATAGAGCAATAAGTGTTTGTGCAAGAGTAGAGAAAGTCATGTATATAAAACATTTGAGCATCACTTAAAGTCTACTGTATTCCCTTGTAGCTACAATAAGATAATGTTTATCTTGAAGTAGATAGAGCAATAAGTGTTTGTACAAGAGTAGAGAAAGTCATGTATATAAAACTTTTGACTATCACTTAAAGTCTACTGTATTCCCTTGTAACTACAGTAAGATAATGTTTATCTTGAAGTAGATAGAGCAATAAGTGTTTGTACAAGAGTACAGAAAGTCATGTATATAAAACATTTGACTATCATTTAAAGTCTAGTGTATTCCCTTGTAACTACAATAAGATAATGTTTATCTTGAAGTAGATAGAGCAATAAGTGTTTGTACAAGAGTAGAGAAAGTCATGTATATAAAACATTTGACTATCATTTAAAGTCTAGTGTATTCCCTTGTAACTACAATAAGATAATGTTTATCTTGAAGTAGATAGAGCAATAAGTGTTTGTACAGGAGTAGAGAAAGTCATGTATATAAAACATTTGACTATCACTTAAAGTCTACTGTATTCCCTTGTAACTACAATAAGATAATGTTTATGTTGAAGTAGATAGAGCAATAAGTGTTTGTACAGGAGTAGAGAAAGTCATGTATATAAAACATTTGACTATCACTTAAAGTCTACTGTATTCCCTTGTAACTACAATAAGATAATGTTTATCTTGAAGTAGATAGAGCAATATGTGTTTGTACAAGAGTAGAGAAAGTCATGTATATAAAACATTTGACTATCATTTAAAGTCTAGTGTATTCCCTTGTATCTTGTGCCTGTCTTTATTTCCATTTTACATAATTTACAATATTTCACAATATTTCTGCTGCTTACGTTACCGTTAGTTAAAGGTACAGTCTGGCCGTTCATTATCCCCTTGGAGCCCTGGTTCTTTTGATTTTGGCTCACTTCGGGGTGCTCTCCCTCTACTTCATCCTCACTCATTCCTCCCTTCTGCTAGTCTCTGCTCCTATTCCATTTCTCTTCTATCTTTTTTAAATAACTTCCCAACGTTCTTATTCTTATTTTCACCTTTTCCTGTCGGCATTCCCATGGCTACTACTTTTTGTGAATTTTACTCCATGTTTCCTCCCATATTTGTCCACTCCGCTATTTCGGTGCACTCTATCCTAGAATGCTCCACGATCTTTTCTCACCCACATAGATCTCACTCCCCTTAGCCCCTTCAGAAACAGTGTTTCTGACCTCATTCATATAGTAAAGTGTATTGGGTACATTTTCTCAACTGTGGGATGACTTGGAAAGCTCCCAAATAAAATACTTATGGAGAAGTGTTATATAATGTTTAGCAAATGCATTTCCATAACATGAAATTTGTCTGCAACATGAACAGTTACTTGAAGACACGCACACCGATAACAAAAGGAAGATGAACGATCGTGTCCGTTATGGCCTTCAAATAAATCGATATTTTTCATTCTCAATGCCGTATTCTGTAACAATCTCGGTACCTCCCTCCAGCCAAGGACCCTCATCTTGTAGCCTCGGGGCTTGTGTCTTTGCATCAAATATTGTATCCCAGCCAAACAGTCCATATTTCTTACCGAAAATACACAAATAAAAGAACAGTTTTTTTATTGTTTACTACACATAATAACCATCCAAAACTTGAATGTCCAAACTTCACGTATAAACATATGTAGATATATAGTGTGACCCATATAAATCTGCACCATTTCAATAGGCCATAATTTCCCTTTGAAAGCTCGTAGAATGTAGAAGTTTGTTTTAATGATCTCAGTGGCTCTGGGATTATTGACAACACTGACAACAGTTGACAGTCTTAAATGTATCATTTTCTTTGTTACGACTGTAAAAAGATGTGTAGTGTTAACGCCCGCTTTTACTACATACGGCACCGCAGGCGGTGACACTGATGATACATGAGATGAAGATGGAGCACCGGTGAAATGAGGTCCCGGAGAAAACCCGCCCCAGATCTCACTTTGTGGTCACCTGGGATCGATCCCGGGCCGCCTTGGTGAGAGCCAAGTGGTCTAACCACTGAGCCACGGCGCTGCCGTTACGACTGTGGTTACCTCGATAAGGTTTAAGGCTTTTTTTAAGATTTTTCCCAAGGTTCAAGTTTTCCCTTATCCTGATAGACGAATGTCACGTAACTTTAAGCTCCATGGACTCCGGACTCATTTGAGCATCACTTCACCTATTTCATTCATCGTCCGATATGGCAACCTTGGAGGACGTAAATGCTCGGTCATCAGCGCCCTTACAAAAACTAAATCATGCCAATAGCCAGAGATAAATTACTCAAAATCAAAACAAAATAAAAATAAAATAAATAAGCCCCAATGAGGGAAAACCCAATAAAAAGCTATAATTAACAATAAAATACCAAAAGGCATAAAAAGACCATTTTCAATATTAATTCGCATTGACAAAACAAACTACCTGCCCAGTGGTGGTCGAGTCAATTTCTTCTTAGGGGCTGGGCCAGCATTTTCTGCAGGTTTATCCTGCGTTTTCGTAACTGTCGTTTTGGCAGAGAGGACAGGATCTTCCCGTTCCACATCCTTAATGGAGGAGGACCGCTTTGCTAGTGGTAACCTCCATTCGAGTCTCTCGAAACGATCGGAAACTGCAATCGGCGAAGATGAGGGCCGCCGATCTGAGTTCTGTCCAGATGATTCCTCAGAAGATGTTGTCGAAGGGGATGGTCGTAGACTTTCACGCTCATTTTGTTTGGTACTAGCCTTATTGTCCTGAGGAAGTCAGTTCTTTCATATGAGGTCTTGAGCCTTCTGGCGATGCATTATATACAGTACGATCCATATAAATCTGAACCATTTCAATACGTCATAACTTTTGAACCAATGATAGGACACACGTACAACTTCGGGAGAATATAATACACAATTGGGAGATTGCAGTACACTAATTTACATCTCAGAGAAAATGTTGGAAGTGTCCTCCACTAGTATCTACACACGTTTACATTCGTCTTACCAAATTCTCTGAAGTTTTGCGGAGATGATACAGAATTGAGAGAAGGTTATTTCCAGCAAGATGGAGCAACGTGCCATACATCTAATGACATCATGGAACTTGTATCCAGTTTCTTTGATAATCGAATAATCTCAAAAGGTCTGTAGCCCCCCCCCCCCCCCCCAGATCTCCTGACCTAACTACACCCGATTTTTTCTTGTGCTTCTGTAGCTCTATAAGTAGTATCTAACTATTTCAATGCCAAATCATTACTAATAAATATTTTATGCAATTTGAAAGTTTATTTTTAATGTATATGTGTTTAATAAATAACAAGAATGGTATCCATTGCAAAAAGGTTGAGACGTACTGGCATAAGCCAAGTGAAAGCTGGTTTAAAAAGTGCTTCCTTTTGTATCATATATAATTATCCCTGCTTTGTTTTCCATATTGTTGTTCATATTGTCTGTATACTATAATATGTGTCTTATGTTAACTTTAACTTTTTCACACACACACACACACACACACACACACACACACACACACACACACACACACACACACACACACACACACATATATATATACATATATATATATGCTATTAAACTTTATACCTCAAGACATGTTCAATGTTCACAGCCTTTTCTGGCTACAAGTGAACCTACTGAACGCAAATCAATCTAATCTAATCTAATCGATACTGTACAAGAATAGGCCACGGACAATAGATGTTCTCAAGGAATCCATTCCAATCGAACTAAGTAACACTGGCGAGGATACTCTCCGTAAAACTTCTTCACCAAATATACACGGTGTTCATTTTTATCTGTAATTTTACTGTGCAAAATTTGATGTCATCAATAGCATCGCTGATGGAGCGAGTTTATATAAGATTCCCCTAGCGACTTGCGATCGTATTGGATGTGTTGTCATCAGCTTTGAGGTCTCCCTCTACCGGCAGGTTATTATGCTATTTGAGAGGTGGGCCCTGCCCGCGTAATATATAGGTGCGTAATTTTGCCAATTTTTTTTAACAATCTACGAGAGCTGTTCGATAAAGAATGATCATAATTTTTTACGGTCATAATTTTTCACACTAAAATTCAATCTTATTATATTCTGTTAGCTTAATGTGAAACAAACACGCCGTAGTAGTTTTATTGTTGGTACTCCTGGTTCCCGCCTTTGAGAACCAGGCAAGTTCAGACATGTTCAGTATCGCCTACCGCTGTAATGGAGGTAGCACGCAGTTAAAGTTGATATTAGAGGAAGATCCGGAGTTTCTTTGAAACATAATCACTGCTGATGAAACTTGGCTACATCATTTTGATCCTGAGAGCAAACAGCAAAGCTCAGTGTGAAAATCTCCTTCATCACCAACCCCCAATAAAGCAAAAGTGGCTGCTTCTGCTGAGAAAGTTATGGTCATCTCATTCTTTGATATTCATGGAATGGTTTATCAGCGTGTTGTACCTGCACACACATCAGTAACTGGACAATACTACAGGAATGCCCTGAAAATATTGCAGGTCCATATCAGGCGCAAAAGACCACATTTCCATGAAGCAGGCTGGATGCTGCACCACGATAATGCACGGCCGCAAATTGCCAATGTTGTTGCTGAATATCTTGCAAAAATCAACGTGAAGTGTATCCCTCACCTTCCCTATAGTTCGGATTTAGCCCCATGTGACTTTTTTCTATTTCCTAACTTGAATAAACGCCTTCGTGGGAGGCATTATCCATCATCAGAAGCAGTAGTGAAGGCTGCGGAGGCGATTTTGAAGGATCTCTCAAAAATGGTTTCCAGCATGTCTTTAAAGACTGGCAGAAACGCTGGGACAAGTGCATCGCATTCAGGGGAGACTATTTTGAGAAGGACCATCAAAATTATGAGGATGAGTAAAGGTACGTTGTCCAAAAAAATGTGTTCATTGTTTATTGAACAGTCCTCGTATATTATGATAGTTGGCGCTACAGGCCATGTAGGCCCTTGGCTTCCCTAACCACCCACTTCCATTCTACTTGGTCTTTTGCTTTTTTTCTCCAGCCTTTAACCCCCAACTTTCTCAAGTCGTCTTCTATATCATCTACCCACCTTTTCCTGGGTCTTCCTCTTCTCCTTCTGCCATCCAGCTTTTCTATGAATATCTTCTTAACTACACTGGTTTTCGGCATTCTCTGCACATGGTCAATCCACCTTATTCTTCCTTGTTTAATTTTCTCTACTATATTTGGTTGTCCAAATGGACACTGTAACTCCAAGTTAGTCCGCCCTTGTATATACTGCAAAGCTAATTATGCCACCATAAAAGTATACCATGAAGAATATACGAAATGTTAAATCCAATGAACACTTATTTTACAATGAACATCTTTTTTTTTTTCTGTTATAGTAGACATATATGCATATTGTAAACCTGTCACATAAAATAGAAATATTTCAATTTGATCTCAGTTCTTTTCTATCAACCACGGTTTCCTCGCTCATTACAAACCAGAAAGTTAGCAGAGCATGTTCTAGGAATTAAAAATAAAAGAGTGTTACTATATGTACAAAGCTTTTATCCAAGTCTAAGTAAGAAAATGTCTCTAGTACATAGTCCCTGTGTGTCCATTTTCTTATATTTCCTTTCTCTATTTCCCTTAAACACCGTCTGTATTGCAAGAAGGAATGCTTGAGGCCTTTCTGTCATAACATTATTTATCGCTTCTAGATTGGAACCAGTCACTTTAGCGTGGTGGTAGCAAGTCTGCCTCACGTTCAAGAGGTCCCGAGTTTGAATCTCGGTCAGGGTGAGTTACTTGGATAAGATTTTTTCCGGGGTTTTCCCTTATCCTGAAAGACGAATGTCGGGTAACTCTAAGCTCTATGGACCCTGGGCTCATTTGAGCGTCATTTCACCCATTCCATTCATCGTCCGATATGACTTAACGTTGGAGGTCGTAAATTACACCAAAAAAACAGTCATTTTATAGCGTCCAGTGTCGTTCTTTTTTACGAGTAACTGATCGTGTCTCTTGGAAATGTTTGATGCACTTATTGGCCTTAAAAGACATAAGGATATCAACATTAAGAGACATTTTAATTAAGCATGAGAATTACAAAAAATATTTATCGTATACTGATAAAACGTAAGACGTTTATGTTGCAAAAAAGTATGTCAATTTGACGGTACCTGGACACCTGACAACATTACGCTCCGAGGGACTTGTCTAAATGCTGGATAGCATTGCATAAACTCCTCTATGCAGCGGTTTAAATTATATTTATGTGTCCACCAACTTTAATGCCGATACGAAAGTAGCATTCGACCATGAAGACGCGGTGCTCTGTGTTCATATTCAGGGGACGCTGGTTGTATTAGTTATTAGCACAACCACACTGAGAGCGCTGTAATTCGCTTATTGTTCCGCAAAAATTACAGCTTCTTCTCCGTAGAGGGCACTATGATTTGAAGGTAGACTCACCAGTCAACTATGACGTCATACTTGCTCAACTGGAAGGCAGGAAGTAACGAATAAAATGAACACCGTGTACTTTTAGGTCGATCTTCATAT
Source organism: Mantis religiosa (assembly GCA_030765055.1). Taxonomy (NCBI): domain Eukaryota; kingdom Metazoa; phylum Arthropoda; class Insecta; order Mantodea; family Mantidae; genus Mantis; species Mantis religiosa. Next base: position 207,424,898 of record CM060953.1, on the reverse strand, counting down.
TGTTTAGACGTTAATGACGTTAATCATAAAATAATGATAGGCTGGAATTGTTTCGTAATAAACTTCACTTTTGGATGAACACCAAAGCTTCAAATGTCGAGAATCAACCAACTATTACAGTAAATGAACAAAGTGCGCACTGGAAAGTGGCTGAGAAATATGAACTAGTTTCATTGTTGACATTGCACTCAGCGGCGTTTGTTGAATGTCTAATTGAAACGTTTGTAAGAAATATTGAGGCGTAGAGAGCGCCAGCTGGCAGAGTGCGGGTGTAACATTGTTAATCTACACCCACGACGGCTTGGTAAAGTAAATAATGAGTCGACTTTGTCACGACAAGTGCCAGAGCATATCAGCTGTTAATTTGTGCTAAGTGGCCCATTCACGTGACGTCGTGCTCAGGAAGAACGGTCAATTAAAGCTGTACTCTGTAAGGTACTTAACCCTAGTGATCTATAACAACCAGAAGAGAGGAACAATACTCCCAATGTGTCAAGCTATTCTCTCCCTTCGTGATGAAAGCTGGTTGCATTTAATGGGTATAAGGAGGGGACCTCAAAACTCCCGGGGGGGGGGGGGACAGAGGAGATGAAGCAGACGAACGGACGTGTTTGACCACTCGAGGACCTGCCCAAGCCACCGGATAGGCACTGGAGACTAAGGAACCGAGAACTGCCACCATCTGCCCGTCATCAAACGACACACATCAAAGGAGATGAAATGAGAGACTTCTCGGAAACATCTCGTTCAATATTCATTCACAAGTCATACCATTTAACAACTTTTCGTTATCATGTCTCAAAACTGGTTCTAAAGTTTTCAATTAAAATACGATCTGCTAAAGGTATTTTCATTGCAAATGAACTGTATACCTTGACTTGTCTAGGAATGTCCTGAGAAGTCTTCATTCTCAATGACTTTTGTATAACTGGTAAACCAAGGGATATGCAATATATAAGGTGCGTTCAAAAATAAACGAGCCGGAGACATAATTACAGAAACCAGTATCTGTATGTTAGAAGTATTGGCCCTGACTGTTGAGACACTTGTCCTACTGTGACAAAAGGCAGTGAATGGCTCTCATAAAAGTCCCGGGACTGCGATGTGAGCCAGTTCCGCACATACAGCTGGATGTAGTCGTCCGAGGGGAATTCCAGAGGTCCAGAGGTAGTCCTAGTCGGGCGGGGCTATTTTTCTTTTTCCCCGTCCGGGTGTCTTATGCCGCAGTACCTAGCCGCTTTGCGGCTTAACCTGCGAAATGAGCTAGTAATTGGTTCCATGTTCTGCTGGGGTGTTTGAAAGTATTTGGAATTTGGAATGGTTGCCCCCTTTTGAGTTAAATCTCGTGGGCAGCTGCACTTAATCGTTCCCCCGTTTGGGGAGACACGATTTAATTTTCTGCTCCGTTTTGGCTACGGGTTGTGTAGCGCTTGATCCATCAGGCGTAAAAATGGGTCCCAGAGGTATTTTGGGGTTTTCCTTGGGTTAACCAAGGGGTCCCAAGACGTCTCTCGGCAGTCTGAAGGACGGCAAGCGTCTTTGATCTCTCGGGTCATACCTTCCCAGGGAGTTCACTAAAGGGTTGGAGTGAATTTGGATTTTGTCGTACATTGATCGTGCCCTCTCGCGAATGACATCGACAATGTACGGCATCTGGGAGTGCTCATGTACGATATGAGCAGGGAATCTCCAGTCTGTATCGTAAATGATGCGGAGTGCCTTGTTCTGCAGCGTCTGGAGCCTGAAGTAAGTGGTATTTGCCACTGTTCCCCAGATCTCACAGCCGTACAGAATCATAGGCGGAATGATCGCCCGATACAGCTGGAGTTTGAGTCGGATCGTCATGGTTGATCTGAAAATAAGGTATAGGCTCCGGAGTGCGACATGCCCCAGCTGGACCTTGCCCTTGACGTGCAGAACGTTAGTTAACTTACGGTCCAGTATCACTCCGAGATATTTCGCCGTGTGCATCCATGGGATTCTGCGGCGCCGTAAAAAGAAGTTCTGCTGCAGCCGGTTGGCTCTGGATTTCGCCAGGAGCGAGGGGAATTGTTTGCCACTCAGTGCCTTTTAAAGGGGACCAAAATGGCGTAATCATAGGACGAGAGAGTGGCCGAGAACCTCCCAGGAGTGCCGCGACTGTGTTGGCCGTATGAGTCTTTGCATTGTCGTGGAGCAGAATGGCCCCAAGGTCATAGCCTGATCGTTTTGATTTGATCGCTTGGTGAAGGTTGGTCAAGGATTGTGAGTAACGCTGGACATTCGCTGTTGTCCCGTACTGCAGGAAGTGTACCAGAAGTGGATCATGTTGGTCAAAGAAGAACGTCAGCCTGCACTTGTGTGGATGGCCTTAACATTTTTGGTGGTGGTGAACCTGGATGCTTCCACTGGAGACTTTGTTGTTTTGATTCTGGTTCGAAGTGACACTATGACTCTTCTCCAGCCACCACTTGTGCCAGGAACTCATTACGTTCTCTAGCATAAAGCTGCAGATGACCAAGACAGTGGGCCATTCGACAAGCTTATTGTTGTGGTTGAAGACTGTGGCGCACCCATTGGGCACACACTTTGCGCAAGAGCAGTCGTTCCTTCATGACGGTTTGAACATTTCCGACGCTCAATCCGACCTCGGTGGTCCTGGGTAATGAGTGCATCAGCCAGCTAGACGATGTCATCGGTAATGCAGTGCAGTGCTACAGACCAAGCATCATTGGCTAACGACATCCGTTCTCCCCTTAAGCGCTTGAATCACGCCTTGGCCCTTGCAAGGGGCATGCAGTGTTTGCCCCTACACTTGTTACATTCGTCGATGAATGTCCGTTCCGCCTACTCCTTCCGCTATCAGAAAATGAACAACACCTCTTTGCTCTACTTATGACGCCTCCATTTCACTGTTTGCAATGCGGCTGGCAGTGAGGGGAGGGGATCCTTCCCCTTCAGCCGCTGTGGTGCGAGCGCTGCGGACCCCTAGCACTCGTGGTAACTCTCACGTTACTAGAGGAATTCCGGGCCGAACTGCCGAGCCTCTCCCGTAGGGGAGTCGTTCGGATTGGGTTGGACTCGAGGAGGCAGTGGTTCCCGATACCCGTGGGAAATCGGGTACGTCTCCGGACAGGGTTGAGGGAACTTATATATTCCCGCGTACTAGCCTGCATAGAAAGTATAAGTTGTGCTAGATCAGCAGTCGCCCCACCGAGGTAGATCGGTAGCCTTCCCCTTTAGAGGTGGCGTAACCACTTCCATCCCGTCTTGTGTTTTCGGACCAGATGGTGGGGGGGCTTGTTAGTCGCTAGGTCTTGCCCTATGGAAAGCCCCACGGAGGTGCCGGGCGCCCTTCGGGGACAGCTCGGCAACTCCCTGGTCTTGAGAGGGGGGTTCGGTGTCACTTTGTGACGTGCACGCGTGCCCTCTAGCGAGGGCTGTGAACTTCCACGCCCTGATCGGAACACCGTTACACACGCCACAATATTACCATCCTGTCACCGGTTTGCGCATACCAGACTGCGGCTCGTTTCTCTTTGAACGCCTTTTATATTAGTATACAGAAAATGTATCAAAAGTTCAAGGTCTTTTTTAGCTGAAACTTTATATTCTGCATAGTGTATTACGTAAAAATAAGGTGGATTTAAGCCACAGAGCAAAATCTCTTTTAGTTTCCGTATTATTAAATATTAAAGCTAAATTTTATATCCTATGCTAAATCTCCATACAATAAAATTTCAATGCTATAATTTTTGTTATTCTGCATCGCTTATCGCATCGTAACAAACAAATATATCATATGAAAGTACTATTTTAGTTTCACTTTACTATCGCAGTGTAAAAGATTTCAAACTCCATCATTTGAAATTTCTTTTATGTAGCCTTAAAATTTAGTAACTTAAAAACCATCGGAAAGAAAATAAATTAATTAGAATTACTTTTGATTTCGTAGTCTACTTAACCCATTTCAGAAGTAATGGATGGAAATTGCAACTTTGAAAAATAATGTGCTGGCAAGTTAATTTCCTAAAAATTTCAACTTTAAAAATGGAAAACATTGGTCATTCTTTAGTAATGTCAATCCTTGGGATGTCTTCTTTGAATTTTCAGTGCTGTAGCTACTTAAAATGCACCAACTTAGAGGTCTCAAAGCCACATTCACTTGTTTTGTCAACTACAACTTGAGATGAATGAGCTGGTGCATTGTCAGCCAGAAGAGAGCACACTGCGTCGTTTCTTAATCAGAGCTGCTCGTAACTTGTCCAGAAGATTGCAGTAGTATCTGCCAGTGATGGTTTGACCCTTGGCAAGATAATCTGTAAGGATTACTCCACAACAGTCCCAGAAAGCTGAACGTATGACCTTCTCAGATGACTTTTGCAACTTTGCCTTTTTGAGAGGGGGGCATCGGCATGTTTCCATTCCGTGCTCATGGTTTTTGTATCTGGATCATACTGATAGATCCAGGATTCATCCATGGGTACCAGACGATCAAAAAACTCATCATCTTCCTCCTGTTCCAGCAGCATCAACATCTGTCTTGAACTGCCACGACGTGTTTTCTTTTGGAAAGTGGTTAGCAAACGTGGAATCCATCGTGCAGATACCTTAGACATGTGTAGTTCATCCACACACTACCATAACCAGGGACGTATTTAAGGGGGGTCTAGGTGGTCCGGACCCCCCCCCCCAAATGAATTGTCATTCCGAACCTTTAATAAATAAATAGTTGAAATAAAACTAGCGAGGCTTCATCACAGTAGTACTTACAATGCAAGTACTTACAAAGGTAAGTCGCCACAAACGGTGTATCTGGAATGCGAGAGCCCCTAGTGGTCTACCAGGGAAATATACGAGTCAAATGAAGAATTGAATGTCATGACAGCAAGTTGGCCATGGTAGCTCAATGGGTAAGAGCGACTGGACGGAAATCAGGAGATCCGTGATTCAAATCCCGGCCGTGGCATTGAATTTTTCATGTTGACTCTATCTATGATAAACTAAAATCTTAATAAGTAATTTTATAAAAAATAATAATAAAGAGTTTCACAAGAAATAAACATTTCTGAGAAAAATATTAGCAACAAATGACTAAATGATCAAATAAATTTGAAACTGTGACTCTTTCTTTTGTTCCCGACTGTGCACCTCTTGGTTGCCCTCAGGACTGTCTTCAGAACTGAGTTATTTAAACTGAAACAATGGTCATTGACTAAAGTGAGTGAATATCTTCTTTTGGATTGGAAGAACTTTCGTCAATTTTCTGTTCTCAGAAACATGTCCATTGATTACGATTAAAATGCTGCATGTTTGAGACACGACAATTTTGAATTTTTGGGGAAAAGGCGATAAACACCTCTTTAATTTCCATGATTATTTAACTAAGAAACCAGGTTATCATAGATAAAAACATCAGGTTAAAAGAGAACGTGGAGCTCATAAAATACGCAACTCCCGCAATTTCTACTTCCCTCGTATCATCTATTTTCGAAACATCTCATTCTATATAGCAATTGTTATGCACATTTAACAGTCTCAAAATTGCTCGTTGCATAATTTCATAAGAAACCTAGTATTTTATTTATTTATTTTTAATACTTTAACGTCCTTTAACTGGATAATCATATTGGGCAGTAAATGAAACGGGTGATACTATCACATCAGTCTAGAGCGACTAGAACATAAGATTTACCCGGCAATCGTCTTATTAAGATATGGGAATACCCTGTAAAAAGTCCTATTGAGAAAACTATCTTGATCTCGATTGGAAATCGCTTCTGCGGTGCCCAACTTGCGCTCATATGAGCAAGCACTTCACCCCACCTCCTCATGAAAGCATTTCCCTTTTTCTCGCTCTCTCTCTCTACATAATGAAACGTTGCGTCTTATATTCGCAGACAGTGGGTGGAGGTAAACGCTCCTTCCCCTTACGCGGCAAGGTTGGCCAAGATCTCTTCACTGGGAGTCAGACACGCTACCACCAAAATATGGAGGCGGTCTCCAGTTGAAATAATTTGTAACCAAACAGTTTGCCTGATGACGATACGCAATGGAGCAATCGTGCTTTATATGAGTTGCGAAATTGTGAGAACCAGAGAGACTCATGTCAGTGTACGGGAGTACGGGAACAACGTTTATTGCCTCTATCACGTGCTTAGTAAGCACAAACGTGTTACATTCCATTTAAAAAGTTGATATTGAGATGTCATCAGGAATGCAAGTTTTGAGGACACCAGAACAGGGGGGGGGGGGGAACTTAAAAATAAATGTCTGCACGCGCGCTCCAGAACCCAAATATTGGAGGAATATAAAATGTGGGATTTAATTTCGTTATCTTTCAAGGATGCGAAACGAAGACTTTCAATAAAATCGTCCGAAAATGGCTTCAATAATTTTAATTTAAACACTACATATTTAAGATAGCTGCATATAACAAATAGAATGCCTATTGTGAATTTTCTGAGGATAAACCCTGAAGTTTGATTTACTGGAAGTGAAGTCTGTATAACTATTCTAAACCTAACAGATAAACGAAAAGTTGCTGCACAAGTAACTCGTTAAAATACACAAATAATGTCAATTATAATAATGTATTGCAAAGTTAACTAATTCCGATATATTATTTGTTAGTGATTAAAATTCTTAGATACTTACTTAAAGGTCTGTAATTTTTAACTTCTAAGATCCTATTCCCTTTTTCATTCAAGGAGAACTAATACTTCAAATGCATCAATTAGTGGTTGGTTTTTAAATATCTGATTGGTGCTTATATCACTTTATCCCAGGTATAAGAACAAAAGAGTGCAATTAAAGGTCTTTCTATAGACTTTATCCAAAGAAACAAGACAAAAACAAGCTTTTCTGAGAACAATTTGTAGAAGATTGGGTGGAGAAAGTAATGTGAATATAATATATTACATCTGTTTTTAGTTTTACTAACATGATAAAAAGACATCCCTGATTAATTATTAAAAGCAAATAATTCAACGTAGATTTTTGGACCCCCCCCCCCCCGGAAATTGACTTCTGAATACGAGCCTGATTATAACTAAGATGTGTCTCATTCATGATCATTTGGATGGTTGCTCGTCTGTCTTGCAGTATTAAACACTCCACTATCTTCACTGTGACAACGTCGTCTGTCATTGAGAGTCTACCAGGACTTGGCTCTTCTGTCAGGGATATGTGACCAGTTTGAAAATTCCTTTTCCACCTCACAATAGTGTCATACGATGGACAATCATTTTCATAAACAGCCGTCATCTCATCACGGATTTGCCGGTCAGTTTTGCCCTTCAAATGCAGGAAGTTGATCACACTACGAGCCTCAGTTTTCTCCATCTTACACCTCGGTCACTTCTGGCACTCACTGTAAGAAAACAAAAGGACTCAAGACACTGAAGCTACCAACATTATGTCCCGAGAGATCACACCACTCTAGCATAAAAACTACGACGACCCCTCGTAATGTACCCCTGATTCCCGTAATTTTCTCTATTAGTAACTATTCCTACCAAAGATTATTCCTCTTACCTACTTCATATTAATGAAGATAAACAATCTCTTACTGCGTAACTGCTTGTAGGTACAAGGGAACATAGGAATACGGTAGACATTAAGTAAGCTCATCGTTGCTTGGAGTCTTTGGAGTCTTGGTATAGTCAAGATATTAAAAAAATGTATACAACTGTTTTATTTGTCATGCATATTTCTTAAACATATGAAATTTTAATAAAACTCTTCAAAGCCACATTTTAGGAATTCAAACAAGGTTACCACGTAAAGAGCAATTGGAGGTGAGAAGACCGATTTTTCCCCTTTTTCTTAAATTTTAGATGATGCTCGGTTTACACAGACACAAAAAGGAAATACGTACATTTTCAAAATGTTTTTATTAACTAAAATCTGTATTTACACTAAAATTTGGTATTGATGCTACAACACCTTGTACGTACAACGTGAAGTGAATGTATGACACGAACACGAACTCTGCTGGAGTTATGCAAACTAAGCAACCTGATACAGAAGCGACCCGTGGTGCACAATTAATGTTCCGAGCAGGAGGATGTTCTGTAATTAGCTCACGATCTCTGTGTGGTGGTGGTGATCTGAGATATCCCACGTTACGCATGGTTCCTTAAACCCTACACAGCAACCATTACTCTTAAAACATTCAAACGCTCTCCTTCGACATCAATACTGTATGAAATAGGTCCCTTGAGTCATTTCAGAAACAGGTTTTATAATGCTCCTCTGCTGTGACAACAAAAAGTGACCAATACACATCTTTAATTTTTTTGGAAACAAATATAAATAACAAAGTGCTAGACGAAACTCTATGGTGCTGAGCTTAAGTACACCTGGTGCTCCCAGCGCCGATGACCACGCAATTGAGTGCCATTCAACCTCTGAATATGCTCAGCTACTTTGTTACGGCATAGCGTGGTGCTATGAAACAAAAATATTACTTTCTTCTGAACATTTTTCAAGAACACTTAAAAAATTATATACAAATAGACAGTAAGTTACAGTAGCAATATGACCCAACAACCAACATTATCAATCTGTCAGACTTTTGTACACTTAGGTTCTGTTTGAAAGTCTCATTGAGTCGATTGACCTTTGTTTTCAGGATCATAACAATAAATCCAAGATTCATCATCAGTAGGGCTCGGAAGTTGTTGACCTAAAAATTCTCTAAAAATGAGCTATAAAATGTCCTTAAAATATAAAAAATGCATATAAAATGTAAACAAAATGACCTAACAAAAATTAACAATTTCTTTCATAATAATAAATTAATAACTGTCACAGACAAATAATGAATATATAGTTCGAATAAACACATTTTAAAATTAACTTTCTAGTAAATAATGCAAATATTGCTACTAAATAATAAATAAATTCAAAATTCATCAGGTCATTTTCAATTTTATAAAATATATGTTTCCGCGAAACTCTAAAGCATACCGTTTCAAACGGGACGCAGTTGACCGTTTTTGTTTCCGCATTTCAATTCCACAACACAACAAATTTACACACCTCACAAACTACTCTCCTTACTCCTCCTGAGGTCCTGCCTGATGCAATCCACACGTATTGCATGATGTAATCAGCGATTCCTCGAATCGATGCGTCATAAATTCACCAGCACTGTTAGGACGCTGACCTGTGTTAATTACATGTTTATAACACTTACAAAGTTACTATTTCATAAAATATTATGATACAAAGGAACTTAAAAGAAGCCCATGGGTCAGAGTCAGGTCGGCCACGGGAATCGAACCCGGGCCTCCAGAATGCGAGCTACAGATGAAAATGCCCAATAAATTAGTGAAAAAGAAAGAAAATGACCCGAAAATGCATCTAAATGTTAAAAAATGACTTTATTATAAAAATGTGGAAAAAAATGCATTTGATGACCTATAAAAACCATATATATCTCACGTATTTGTTCCAGAATACACTTAATTTCCAATAAGCATCGTCTGTGATTTCTCAGAGAAAGGATGACTTTTCATCAAAATCATCAGTAACGATATTCCAAACCAAATTTGAAGTGTCGCCTTGGAATTTGTTGTTGTTTGTTGTTTTTGATCGAGAGTCAGTTTATGTAGAATCTATCGACAACAAAGTTTTGTCACGTCTAACTGTTGATGCCAAATGTTTTGTATTTGACTTATACCAATGTCCAAGATGTCGGTGTATCATTGTTCGAGCAGTAACAACAGTTCTTGGACTTAGTCCTTCAGAAAACCAGTTCCTTTAAGAAGTCAACAAATATCTTCAAACTGATTTACAGAAATCCAATATAAGGTTGATTGATTAATTACATGATTGCGATTATACTATTACGCTGTTTTTTGTGATTTTACGTCCTCCAACGTTAAGTCATATCGGACGATGAATGGAATGGACGAAATGATGCTCAAATGAGCCCAGGGTCCATAGAGCTTAGAGTTACCCAACATTCGTCTTTCAGGATAAGGGAAACCCCGGAAAAAACCTTATCCAGGTAACTCACTCTGACCGAGATTCGAACTCGGGACCTCTTGAACGTCGGACAGACACTTTACCACCACGCTACCGAGGTGGGCTTATTACGCTGTCTTATACAGAATGATTTATACAGAACTGACACATTTCTTTCATTGTTTCAAAAGAATTCTCCTAGAGACAACTTCTTATATTTAAAATGTAGAGGAATCTTGGGAAATTATTCACTTCTATAGGAAATGTTGAAAATGTACTCCATCCTGCATAAAGCACAACTCAACACGTCGTTCCATGTCACTGCCCACTCGTGGAGGACTCTGTTGTCTATAGCTTGAATCTCCTATGTGATGTTGTGCTTCAGATCTTCCAATGTCTGGGGACGTGTGGCGTAAACCCTGTGTAACCACATAGAAAGAAGTCCGGCGATGACAAATCCGGTGATCTCGGTGGCCACAGGTCGTCAAAGAAACTTTCAATTAGTTCCGTTTATTCATTTGATGTATGGCACGTAGCGCCATCTTGCTGAAAATATCTCTACATCGTCCAGTTACTCAACAAACTCCATGAAAATCAGACAGTACTCTGCAGTGTTCACAGTCTGATTAAAAAAGATCCTATGTGCAGATATTGCACGCCAAACTCCATTTTAACCGGCTGCTAGGTGCTTCATGCATGACATGTGGATTCTCGATGGCCCAATGGCATAAGTTCTGTGACTTCACATAACCGGATAAATGGAACCATGTGATGGACAATATGGCAGGATTTTGCACAATGAACATCTGAAACCAACGACAATAATTCAATCTTTTATCCTTATCTAGTTCCTGTAGCTGATAAACGACCGTAACTCTATATGGCTGTAGACCTGCACCGTTTGCAGCTCTCTGACACATTGAGTAGGTGTAGCCTGTCTCCTGCGACACACGTCTTAATCATTTTTTGGGTGACTGCTCCAGTCGTGTTCTTACGTCAACAACTGTGGGAAGTCTAGATGAACGAAGTTTTGCAGATATTCAGCTGTTTCCAATTTGTTTACCAGTCTTAGTATTGTGTTTCTTTTGGGAGGACTGCGAACACCAAATTCTCTCTGGTATGTCCTTTGAGTAGCTGTAATTGAATTTGTAATCCAGTATTGCTTCACAAGGAAGAGTCGTTGATTTACTGTGTACTGCATTTTCGTGTTGAGTAGAACAAAATGTCGAAAACAGCTGCCAACAATAGCAATTAGAAATAAAACATAAACATCTGCGCATCTAGTGACAAGGAATCAAAACTCCAAAACATTCTGCTTAATTTGGTGCTAAAATTGGGTTATTTAATAAATGTCCAAAGAAATAATTAAAGAAGTAAATGTGTTAGTTCTATAAAACATTCTGTATAAGGTTTTGTAAATATCTGAAGTTTCCCAGAGTTTCATTTACTTTTAATGGTAGTTTTTGTATTGTTTGAAAGTCCCCAGAGTGCTGCTGATGAGCTCTCAGCACTTACGTTTGTCTATGTACCTTACGTTTACGACCTTGTGCAATCCGTATGGAGTTGTCCCTCTATGTGCTATTCAGAGTCGACATTTACAACTGTGAAGTGAAGTGAGGGATGCACTCACTCAGGGAAATCCCCGAAACAAACCCATGATTCACGATGATCCACCACAAGAAACAAACCAACGACCTTAATAAGAGCTCTCGTTTACATTTTGTATGTAATTTGTCTGTTGTAAAGACGAGAGCCGTTTAAGAGTTGCGATGTATCAAACGGAGGACCATGACGTGACTAGAACGTGACCTGCTAATTAGTCAATATCCTGGCCCAAAGGTCACCACGTCTCGAATAATAAGCAGGTAGAACTCCCAGAGACCTCGCCGTGTTGGTTTTAATGGACTGCCCTCACACATAACACTCATATCACTTTCTCTAACAACTCTTCTACAAGCTCCTCTTGCAAAACTTAACTCCATCCACTTCATGTTTAACCAGATAAACATTATCTTATTGTAAGTACAAGGGAATACAGTAGACTTTAAGTGATAGTCAAATGTTTTAAATACGTGACTTTCTCTACTCTTGTACAAACACTTATTGCTCTATCTACTTCAAGATAAACATTATCTTATTGTAGTTACAAGGGAATAAGTAGACTTTAAGTGATAGTCAAATGTTTTGAACAACTAGTCGCTATTTTGTCTTTGAGTTTTTTTTTTTTTTTTTTTTTTGTGTATGACAAGAGATAAAATGAATAGCCTCTTCCCGTTTTACAAAAGTATAGATATTGGAAACTTCTAGTGTATAACAAGTATATCACGGAAATGGTTTTAACAAAAATTTATATATTGATGTAGTAATACTTTGTGTATCTCGTACAGTTTTGTTGCTATATAAAAAGCATTTAGAATCAGGAGGACTTCTGAGAACTTTCACAAGAAATTCAAGATATGACTTTAATTTTTAATGAGAATGGCTTAGATATATCCCATAGTAATTAAAGATTATAGAGCCATCTTTTAGAAAACTAAATCTTGAAAAAACTTATAAATTATTCTGCTTATAAACAGACACAGAGACACAAAGGACGGGACTTTTTCTAAACATTGCTGCCCCTTTTTTGTTTCAGGAAACCCCAAAACATGTAGGTATTTCCTGTAAATGTCGGTAATGAAGTTTTGGAGAAATGCAATACGCGGTCTACCTGTAAAGATGTGGAGGATTTATTGATGCATGCTTGCTGAGTTTAACCGTACATCGAGTTATGGTATCCATTGTTTATTCAGGGGAAGGCAGTACGTGGTAGAGAAAGTAAGAAGCTGTGTCGTCCAGATTCCACATGTCACATCAAATCGCTTCACGCCTCCCCAATAATGAAGGTTAATGCAGATTTCGTGTGAGATGCTGCCGCAGTCTTTAAACAAACCGCTACAACAGCCTCCTGTTTTATCTGATAACATCTCGACATCCGGGTCACGTGAAAGGATTCGATAACTATCGCGATAATCTCGTACTGACCTCGACGTGCACAGCGATTCACGACTCAAAAAAACGCACAGTGCAATTGGTGAGTATGGTAGATGTAATGCCATTCTGTGTTGTCATTTGCAGCTGTTCAGATGTTGTCTTTTTAATAAGAGCATGTTTAGATAAAATATGTATTTTGTCATTTGAACTTGATTGGAGTGGTTTATGATACCGAGGGGATTCGGTACGGAGGTCCAAACTTGGTCTATTGTACCTATGCCTTAAGTGGGGCATCCCCTGGCGGAAGGATGAGGCGAGAAGAGAGAGAGGGTTGCGTCTAGGAGCCACGACAGTGCAGAAGGCAGGGTGCTTGCACATAACCAGGTGGAAACTACGCGGCACGCCTGTACAACCGCCATCCCAGGAGACTGCGGCCGGGAAACGGCCTCTCCAGACCAGAGATCGTCCTACTGGAGCAGGGAGTTTTACGCAGAACATATCACCCTGCCATGCAACGCTGAAACACCCGCCGACACTTCTACCCTTAAAGAGACCACCAGATGAGAGATAATAGGAAATGATAATGGAGATGAAATGGAGGGACCGGAAATTCGTGGGATGTCATTAACGTACCCATTCGCCTGGCGACCCGAGAAAACTCCCGGAAAAAACCTATGGGTTACGTAGGTCGACCACAAGATTCGAACCCGGGCCTCCCATGTGCAGGCCACAGATGAAACCGTCTGTGCTATCCCGCCCGCTCATTTAAACTTAAGCGGATATATTCTTTTTTAAAACATTAAAAAGGAATTACTTTTTAGAAAATTAATTTTGTCTTTGTTTTCTCAAAGCATTTCAATACAAAATCAATACATTTTAGCCTTTAATGCAATAATACCACTATCCTGAGGATTTTTCTAATGCTGCACTGCTTCATCTTATGAACAAAAGTTGATTCCACGTATTGTTGTAAACAAATTAAACCACAAGTTGCTAAATCAGGACAGTCTCCGCTGACCTTCAGGACTAGAGATACTTAGTTTTGTAGTATGTTATGTCATGGCGTAAAATTACTTTTACTTGGTGTTTTCACCAACATTTACAAAACTTTACAGTAAACAGACATTTGTGTACCAATCAGTACGTCTATCTTCTAATGTTATAGTAGCAATATGACCCAACAACCATCTTCTTATCAACATTGTCAATTTGTCAAACTTTTGTACACTTAGGTTCTGTTTGAAAGTACCATTGAGTCGATTGACTTATGTTTTCAGGATCATAACAATAAATCCAAGATTCATCATCAATAACGATATTCCAAGCCAAATTTGAAGTATTACCTTGGAATTTTTCCAGAGTTTTTCTGTACGTTGTTGTTTTTGATCGGGAGTCAGTTTATGTAGAATCCATCGACAACAAAGTTTTGTCACGTCTAATTGTTGATGTAATAAGATGCTTGTCGATCACTGTGCCAAGAGTAATTATAGTTCTTTGACCTAGTGCTTCTCGAAATGCATCAGTAACAAATAATTGATCTCTTTTGTACTGACTGTATCAATTATCAAGTGTTGACTAAAGCGGAGCTTCTTCACCGAATGTATTTCTAAGTAGTCCAGAAATGTGATCCAGTAAAATTTACTTTTTGGGTGAACACAAAATATTTAAGTGAATGAGAATTAACAAATTATTAGAGAAAATTGAACAAACTATGCAGCAATCAACTTGCTTTTGTTCTTTTCTTTTGTTTCTGAGAACAAGTTTCTTCTGTTTTCAGAAATGAGGCATTCTAACAATTTTAGTTGTCACCTTCGTACGCGGAGCACAACTAGCAATCTTATGATCTATTTCCGTCGGGAGGTAAAGTTGTTGCCAACTGAATAATTAGATTTTGAGCGTGGGTTACGTAGATTCAGAAAACTGGTTTGCAGAAATTTAGAACAATTTTTCCTGATGTCTTTGAGGCTAACTCGGTGTTTTGCTCCATGGAAACAAATGAATGAAATCACTGTGGTGCATTTCAATCGTCGACTGTCGCAATAACCAACAAATAACTGCCGCTCTAACACCTTGCGGGTATTTGTACCTCCCCAGCCATTGTTTATTGAAAGCCGCAGATCTTTCCAGAACTTTAGCGGCAGCAACAATGGACCCAGCGCTCCTAAGCCTCTCTCTGTCTCTTTCTGTCCTTCCCAGGAGACCGGCTCCGGCTTGTGGCAGGAGCACAACAATGCCACATGGTGGCAATATTAAATATAGAATATCAGAATGAAGAAAACTTAAGAAAACACACATACACACATACACACACAAATACTTCAAATCAATGTCTGAAACAAATCGTCAATAGCGAGATACTAGGAAATTTGCTCTTTGAGATTTCTCGAGTAAAGGAAAGTATTATTGTATAATTGTGAACTGTGAACTCAAAAATGAAAAGTCTACTAAATATGAAACTTGATTTTTCAGTTCAGCATCTATGGAGGAGGACCCTGACCGTGGCTTAGTGGGCTAGATCGTTGTGTCGGGGATCGGATGCGGATCTTAAGTTCCGTGTATAGGACCAGCGCCCACTCGCATCATGGGAAATTGAGGCTTTACGCTAGGTAGCGAACCCTGTCTAAAAAGCTAACTTTCCGGCTGGGGGCGCCGTGATGCTGACCACATCTCCTCCGCGTATCGGGCCGTCAGTCGAGTTGGCAGGCTCAGGCCAAGGGTTACATTTATCCATAAAGGAGGCAAAGTAAAGATTTCCAAGTAAATCCCCCTCCCCCACCTCGTGCTACCCTTTATATAGAAATGCTACTACTATATGGCTTTCAGAGCTCCTCAGTTTTTGCCGATCTTCTGCCTTCCGTCTTCACATTCGGACTCCCAATATGCTTAAGGCATCCCGTCTTACTGCTCCTTTGTTTTGGGTTGGTTGTCATTGTTCGTTCTAATCCGAGTATTATCTGAGGTTTCCTTAACAATGATTGTTTCCGGATCTAGGTTGTTAGCCTAGCGTCCAACCCCCAACCTGGAGACCAGGACTCACTTTTAGTGCTGTCCAGCAACGCAAAGAATGTCCCTGAAAGAAATGTGCTGCCTTACACAGTGGGACAAGGACAGCGAATGTGTATGACAGAGAACGCCTGCTAAACAAGGAGCAGACCGTTAAAAACATGCGCCCTATTCACTCTGTAAACTAAAACCGAGAAGATTTATTCATAAAAGTAGAGGCAGTCAGAATGTTTTTGTATGGTCTGTAACTGTACTGACATGGGGTGTCATAAACCTGTCCAGGGAGAGTGTGAGAATCTTCGTCAACCCCCCTGCGTCTCAGGCCTCGGAGTTTTTCTCTCCTGTGGAGGATAGTATATACCCGGAGTCAGGGTGACTCAACTATACCTCCAAGCACTGGGTATCCATTTTAGTCACCTTCTATGACTATGGTAGAGCTATTCTTTAACCCCAGTTAGCACACGGTGTTTATATATGTACACAGACACACACAGATTATATGTGTGTGTGTGTGTGTGTGTGGGTGTGTGTGTGTGTGTGTGTGTGTGTGTGTGTGTGTGTGTGTGATTTTTTGAGAAAGTCCTCGAAGTATTGCTCCTTCTGAATAACTTTTCTATAACTCATAAACAGCAAGAGACTGCAATGCTTTCGTCAAATGGGAATTCGTTCTCATTTTTATCGCTTTCTCATTCAAAGAGAATAGAATTTTGAAGTTAAAACAGCAGCGAGTTTTAGAACAGTTGACAGTCTCTTGAACTCTACGTATTGTACTCCCGTTGTCGATTGATATGAAATAGAACAATAAGCATTTGTAAGAACTATTTGTAGAAGAGTGAGTGGAATGTGATATATTTTGAAATTAAAGGAGTTTAATGTAAATAATGCGGTGATCGGAGCAGGCAACAAGGAAGCCGAGATCGTGTGCTTGGGTAGATAAGCATCGCCATCTGCGACACGGACGATTTATAGCGGCTTCCTGGAGAATGCAACAGCATAGCCCATAGCTCATTGCCTCCACATTTGGGCATTGTGGCAGTGGCGGTTGTGTTGTGCTGTAATGTATAGGTTTAGGAAGTTGAGGACCTATACATTGCCCAGTAAGGACCTTTAAAAGGACCTAAAATATCCCAAAAAGGACCTAAAGACTGGAAAAAAGGACGTAAAGATGATTTACTGGTCTTAGTTTGCGGCTAGCATTTCTTTCACAAACTGTGAAACTGCAGTGAAATCAACCTACCCACTCCTCCCCCTTTGGTTGAGGTCATCTGGTCAAGAACAAATGAGAATTCTATAAAAAGCACTTTTAATAAAAAAAACTATAAAGGCAAAAAGAAGAAAAATTCTATAAAAGGACCTTTTAATAAAAAACAAAGGAAAAATGCAAAAAGGAGAAAAAATCTATAAAAGGACCTTTTAATAAAACAGAGCTAAAAAGGCCGAAAAGGACAAAAAATTCTATTAAAGGACCTTTTAATAAACAAATAGATAGGCAAAATGACAAATAAAGATTTTATGAAAGGACATTTCGATAAACAAATAGCTAGATAGGCAAAATGACAAATAAACATTCTATAAAAGGCCTCTTAATAAAAAGGGGGGGAAGGCAAAAAGGAGAAAAAAAATTCTATAAAAGGACCTTTTATTAAACAAATAGGTTAAAAAGGAAAAAAGGACAAATAAAAATTCTATAAAAGAATATTTTAATAAACAAATAACTAGATAGGCAAAAAAAGGCAAATAAAAATTCTATAAAAGGACCTTTTAATAAGCAAATAGCTAAAAATGACAAATGAAAATTTTATAAAAGGATCCTTTACAAAACAATTTGCTGAAAAGGCAAAAATGACAAATGAATTCCTCAATTTTTTGGCCTATACTGAACCATTATGTTGGGCCTCGTCTTCAGATATTAGGGGGATGTCCCGCTTCGAGGTATCGACATAATAGGTGAAGACTGGTCGCACTCCGAAATCACTTCGTACGATTCTATTCTATCCTATCCTATACAAGGAGACTTAAGTTTTTGACATGACATAATCCCTTGAAGCGAGCTGTACAATTTTGTCACGCTAAAAATGTGATGCAAGTGACCGCACATGGTTACAAAACGAGTCAGCTTTTGACGCTACAGAATATTTTGAAGCGAACTGTACATTTTTGTAATGCTAACAATGTTAAGCTAGTGACAACACGGATTACAAAGCGAGTCAGCTTCTGACCCGACAGAATCTTTTGAACAACGCGGTACATCTTTATGACCTTATGTGACGCAAGTGACTCAGGTTTTGAAAAGAATATTTTGAAGTGAGGTGTTCATTTTCTGAAGTTGACAGTGTGATGCAAGTGACAGTACATGGTTACCAAAGGAGTCAAGTTTTTAAATGACATCTTTTGAAGCCAGTGTGGCTACTTAAGTGAGCCATTTTTTCACGTGACAGAATCTTTTGAACCGGACTGTACATTTTTGTAATTGACACTGTGATGCAAGTGACAACACGTGGCTACAAAGTGAGTCAGGTTTTGGCACGTCAGAATCTTTTGAAGCGAGCTGTACATTTTTGTGACTGACAATGTGACGCAAGTGACAGCACGTGGCTACAGACCGACTCAGGTTTTGACGTGAGGCATGGACCGGAGCCCAGTTTTTGCTGCACGTGCTGATTTACGAGCCGATGAACACAAGTCGTTCCTCCCCCGTACCGCCATCTGCAGGTACCAATTTCGTAGCCGTAAATTCGACGTCTAATAGTAACTTGGTTTAGTTCCTCGTAACTTCCATTGTCACGAAATTAATTGGCTGTTTCTACATTTGAACTAACCCGTTTAATATACTTGCTCCTGGCGGTCCTTCTCACCTTCAACTGTTTTAATTGTTGTTACGCTACGCAGCTAGCACCTGAGGATAGCACCTCTGAAGCATTATGTGCATACGACGTAGATGACCTCAGGTTTGAGTCCCAGCTATTTAAATTATACTGCATCAGCACGAAAACCATCAGTTGTAACAATAGCAAAGTTGGTATTGAAATACCAAGCGTGATACTCAGGCGTTTTGTCTGTGACCCACAATCGGAGGCCCGGGTTCGATTACCATAGCCAACCTAATTGACTCATGCCTTTTTCGGGGTTTACCCGGGTAGCAGGCAAATGCTGCGTACGTTAATTACATCTGCCAAATTTCCTGTCCCTCCATTTCATCTCCATTATCATTTTATATCATCTCTCATCTGGTAGTCTCTTTCAGGGAAAAAGTGTCAGCGAGTGTCTCCGCGTTGTATGGCAGGATGATAGGCTCCTCGAAAACACTTCCCCTTCCGGAAGGACGGCTACCTAGTGGGCCGTTTCCACGCTGCTGGAATGCTGGGGAGCGTTTGTACACGATTAGAGAAAGTCATGTATATAAAACATTTGACTATCACTTAAAGTCTACTGTATTTCCTTGTAACTACAATAAGATAATGTTTATCTTGGAACAGATAGAGCAATAAGCGTTTGTACACGATTAGAGAAAGTCATGTATATAACACATTTGACTATCTCTTAAAGTCTACTGTATTCGCTTGTAACTACAATAAGATAATGTTTATCTTGTAGTAGATAGAGCAATAAGTGTTTGTACAAGAGTAGAGAAAGTCATGTATATAAAACATTTGACTTTCACTTAAAGTCTACTGTATTCCCCTGTAACTACAATAAGATAATGTTTATCTTGAAGTAGATAGAGTAATAAGTGTTTGTACAAGAGTAGAGAAAGTCATATATAAAACATTTGACTATCACTTAAAGTCTACTGTATTCCCTTGTAACTACAATAAGATAATGTTTATCTTGTAGTAGACAGAGCAATAAGTGTTTGTACAAGAGTAGAGAAAGTCATGTATATAAAACATTTGACTATCACTTAAAGTGTACTGTATTCCCTTGTAACTACAATAAGGTAATGTTTATCTTGAAGTAGATAGAGCAATAAGTGTTTGTACAAGAGTAGAGAAAGTCATGTATATAAAACATTTGACTATCACTTAAAGTCTACTGTATTCCCTTGTAACTACAATAAGATAATGTTTACCTTGTAGTAGATAGAGCAATAAGTGTTTGTACAAGAGTAGAGAAAGTCATGTATATAAAACATTTGACTATCACTTAAAGTGTACTGTATTCCCTTGTAACTACAATAAGGTAATGTTTATCTTGAAGTAGATAGAGCAATAAGTGTTTGTACAAGAGTAGAGAAAGTCATGTATATAAAACATTTGACTATCACTTAAAGTCTACTGTATTCCCTTGTAACTACAATAAGATAATGTTTATTTTGAAGTAGATAGAGCAATAAGTGTTTGTACAAGAGTAGAGAAAGTCATGTATATAAAACATTTGACTATCACTTAAAGTCTACTGTATTCCCTTGTAACTACAATAAGGTAATGTTTATCTTGAAGTAGATAGAACAATAAGTTTTTGTACAAGAGTAGAGAAAGTCATGCATATAAAACATTTGACTATCACTTAAAGTATACTGTATTCCCTTGTAACTACAATAAGGTAATGTTTATCTTGAAGTAGATAGAACAATAAGTTTTTGTACAAGAGTAGAGAAAGTCATGCATATAAAACATTTGACTGTCACTTAAAGTCTACTGTGTTCCCGTGTAGGTAGAATAATATAATTTTTATAATGAATTAGATAGATCAAAAAGTATTTCGGAGAACAGCTTTAATTTGTCCATGCTATTCTAATTTACTATAGCGCTGTCTGGTTGTTTTTCGGGATATCTTGGGAAGAGTAAATACGGCTTTTTAACTTCACTATATAGCAACTCTCGGTTAAGCATTTGACTATTATTTCAGTTACACGTACTGCTGTGGTAAAGTTTATCTTAAACTGCATGAAGTAAATAGCAAAACAAGGTCTGGAGAGGCTCTCGTATGAAGATAAACTGTACATAATGTCATGTGAATGTAACTAACTTTATTTATCATCAATACGTGATATTTTAACCAACGTTACCTCTACTTGGTAACATTGTGATCTCTGGTTCAACTGCTGCGCAATGAAGAAAAGGCTGCGCATTATCGCGGGTAATTTAGTTCGACCTGAATCCATTAGTAGGTCAATATCTCTGTAATGTTGTCGGCCTGTCTATAATTATACGTTCACAGTGTGATTTAAATTCTCCTCGGCTTGTTCTTGATGTTACGTCGAATTTCTTTTTATTTTGACAACAAAGTACTTTCACTTTAAATTCACAGCCCGTAATGCAATAACTATTACAGCGTGGCTCCATCTGCGCGTGATCTTGTACATCCAGGGGTTTAGCTTACGGATGCTGTACTTACGCCAAGAGTATGCTGTTTGTGAACTTTTAATAGCTTACAGAATCTTACCTCCTTTTGCTTTGCCTGCGATCGATCAGTCACATCATCTTCTTTATGTTTTATTTTAAAAACTATCCTTAAAAAACCGCTTAATACAGGTACATTTTAACACAAGTTTACTCATTTCCTTGTACATGTAAGAATTCGTTTTCAAAATCTGTTCCCTAGGTGACGATATAGTGTATTGTTTTGTTTGAACGAAGAAGTTAACTACCTGAGACAGTTGACTGTGTAATACGATTGTGTTTCTTCGGTCTAAGTGACAAATCGAGCTTCTTTTACGGAAACGAGATACATCATTGCTCCATTTCTGGCATATTGTTATTTTTAACCTCGTTTAAAATAGATTTATAACGAATGTACATTGAAATTGCTCCAGAAACTTGTACAATAAGAAAATACAGACTTTCTTGCATCCATAATCCTCCTAGTTTTTATGATAGTTCCTTAATCAATGCTGCCAACGGGCAAACATAAATACCACTACAACAGCGGGCGAAGTGGATTAAGGTAAGGGGAATTCAAAATTCTTATTTTTATTTACGTCCTCCAACGTTAAGTCATACCGGACGATGATGCGTTACAGAATTGCACAGATTGTATAATACATAAAAGAAGTACTACAGTGAAATCGACGTATTATATTTTTGGGCGGAGTTCCTGGTTTGCTGAAGTGAATTGGAGATAGTAAAAGTTAAATTAATGGAGGTAGTTGGGCAATGAGACGCGTAGTCTGGCAGGGAACAGCTGACTAACGTCATATTGGGTCAGCACAATTTGTAACGTAAGAAATGCTGACCATATACAAACAAGTTCCTTGTGATGACATATGATCTTGCTGGGTGGTACCCGGATGTTCCCAAATCCTACACTGCTACCAATTTATTAAATTTACCTGCAGCACTTGTCCTCGAAACAGGTAACGAATGTACGAACTCGGAGTAAAACTCTGTTAGACGTTATTCCCTTGTTTGGCGCTATATTGTTTTGTATGTGTCCTTATTCCATGTGGGACAGCACAACAAGAAGTTGGTGGCATGGCAATAGATACAATTTTATGCTGTATAATAGCTGAATTTCTGTTTATATACGAGGGCTGTTCAATAAAGAATGATCACTTTTTTTTTTTTTTTCACAACGTACATTTACTCATCCTCATAATTTTGATGGGCATCTTTTGAGAGATTCTTCAAAATCGCCTCCGCAGCCTTCACCACTGCTTCTGATGATGGATAATGCCTCCCACGAAGGCGTTCCTTCAAGTTAGGGAATAGAAAAAAGTCACATGGGGCTAAATCGGACTACAGGGAGGATGAAGGATACATTTCACGCAACAACATTAGCAATATGCGGCCGCGCATTATCGTGGTGCAGCATCCAGCCTGCTTCACGGAAATGTGGTCTTTTGCGCCTGATATGGACTTGCAATGTTTTCAGCACATCCCTGTAGTATTGTCCAGTTACTGATGTGTGTGCAGGTACAACATGCTGATAAACCATTCCATGCATATCACAGAATGAGATGACCATAACTTTCCCAGCAGAAGCAACCACTTTTGCTTTTTTGGGGGTTGGTGATGAAGGAGATTTCCACACTGAGGTTTGCTGTTTGCTCTCAGGATCAAAATGATGTAGCCAAGTTTCATCAGCAGCGATTACGTTTGAAAGAAACTCCGGATATTCCTCTAACATCAACTGTAACTGCATGCAGACCTGCATGTGAATGTCCTTTTGTTCGGGAATCAACAGTCTTGGAACCCATCACACACAAGAATGTCTCATGTGTAATGTTTCTGTCACCAACGTGTGGGTGGCACCCAAAGAAATGTTCAGTATTTCAGAAAGTGATCTTAATGTAATACGTCGATCCTCTCTCACAATGGCAGCAGCAGTGTTGATGTTTTCTTCCGTAAGAGCAGTAACTGGAGCACGGGTCCACCTTCCTTGGAAATTGAGTGTCTCCCGTCTTTTAACATTTTATAGCACCTTCGGGCTGTGCTGTAGGTAAGAACAGACTCTCCATAGGCCTCCTCTAACATTGTATAGACCTCAACTGAAGATTTGTTGAGACGAAAGCAGAATTTCGAAGCCACATATTGCTCCTCGCGTGTTACCTCCATGCAGCGGTAGGCGATACTGAACATGTCTGAACTTGCCTGTTTCTCACAGGCAGGAACCAGGAGTACCAACAATGAAACTACTACGGCGTGTTTGTTTCACATTAAGCTAACAGAATATAATAAGATTGAATTTTAGTGCAAAAAAATTATGACCGTAAAGAAATTATTATTATTATTCTTTATTGAACAGCCCTCGTTTATTTCAGAACCACTAAGTTTATCATTATACGCCGTAGAGTTGATGTGATAAAGGAACTTGAGTATTATGGGATTTAGGACGAAGAAATACATCACTGTTAGATAAATGGATGGTTATTTAGAACATGAGAGGCTGGTAGATAAAATAAAGTTAGTATTTAAAACAGTATAAGTGTCCAGAATATTATCTTCAAAATACGTACACGAGGTGGTATCGCTAAGTTTTAATTGTCACCCAGTAATTTTTCAGTGTCATCATTGATCTCTCGGGACATAATGTTGGTAGCTTCAGTGTCTTGAGTCCTTTTGTTTTCTTACAGTGAGTGCCAGAAGTGACCGAGGTGTAAGATGGAGAAAACTGAGGCTCGTAGTGTGATCAACTTCCTGCATTTGAAGGGCAAAACTGACCGGCAAATCCGTGATGAGATGACGGCTGTTTATGAAAATGATTGTCCATCGTGTGACACTACTGTGAGGTGGAAAAGGAATTTTCAAACTGGTCACATGTTCCTGACAGAAGAGCCAAGTCCTGGTAGACTCTCAATGACAGACGACGTTGTCACAGTGAAGATAGTGGAGTGTTTAATACTGCAAGACAGACGAGCAACCATCCAAATGATCATGAATGAGACACATCTTAGTTACGGTAGTGTGTGGACGAAACGTGCATGTGTAAGGTGGGTTCCACGTTTGCTAACCACTTTCCAAAAGAAAACACATCGTGGCAATTCAAGACAGATGTTGATGCTGTTGGAACAGGATGAAAATGAGTTTTGATCGTATGGTAACCATGATTGAATCCTGCATCTATCAGTATGATCCAAATACAAAAACCATGAGCATGGAATGGAAACACGCCGATTCCCCCCTCCCAAAGGTGCAAAAGTCAACTGAGAAGTTCATACTTTCAATTTTCTGGGACTGTCGTGGAGTCATCTTGCCAAGGGTCAAACAATCACTGACAGATACTACTGCAATCTTCTGGACAAGTTACGAGCAGCTCTGATTAAGAAACGACGTGATATGCTCTCTTCTGACCGACAATGCACCAGCTCATTCATAAGTTGCAGTTGAGAAAACAAGGGAATGTGTCTGTGAGACCTTACAGCCCAAGCGACTTTTTCTTGTTTCCGGGAATGAATCCGTTGCGTTGTCGCCGATTTGACAACACAAATGAAGTGAAAGAGTGGTTTAAAGCGAATTCTGCAGACTTCTACGATCAAGGTATTCGGAAGACCAAGAAACGTTGGGAAAATGTGTAAATCTGGATGTTGACTACGTAGAGAAGAACTAACAAGCACATATGAATATCACAATGTTTTAAAGGATCATAATTAAAACTTTACAGCACCTCTGGTAGTTAGTGAAACACAAAATACTTCACCGATATAAAGAAGTGAGGTTATGTTACATACAAATGTAAAATTGCCATGAGAATGGCTTTCTGTTATTGTTGAAGTTAATGACACAACAAATGTATGTGGGGATATTGGAATCAGATTACTAAATGGCCTTGAGAGCTCCAAAGTATAAATTGAAGTTCAAATTATTCCATAATAATTGTTGCAGGTTCTAAGCGAATGCTGAATCACCGTCACTTGTCTGGGCACTACACAAAGCAGCTGGATAAATTAAAAACAAGTTTTGGTCGAATAGAGAACATGGTCAGCAAAAAGTAATGCCCTTACAGCTTTTATTTGAGCACTTCTAGCTCCTGTATTAAAGTGTTTACTAATTCAGCATTTTGTTGCTTAATAATAATAATAGCTGTTCAGCTGTACCCCCAATAGCTGTGCGGCTATGAAGTACACATGCAGCATTTCAAAACTGAAATTAAGGAAATGTTTTAAGCAATACAATGAAAGAGGTCTTTTTGGAGTATAATATGGGAGATATGTAAACTTGTATAACATTAGCAAGGAACGTATTTGTACAAAAGGTACGATTACATACACTGCTACACTGTTTACCTATCGCGGCAAGTCAAAGCTCTCAAACCTGTATTAAAGAAGTTGTAAAATCATAACTTTACATCCTACCATGCTTATGGATTTATAATTAGTTCACAGAAACGTATACAGTTCAAATAATACTGACAATAAGCATTGCAAATTTCTACAAAAGTTTCAACATAAAAGCAGTGGTTACATATTACTCTGGTCATGAATGACTCGCAATATATTTTTTAATGTGCAGACAGTCGAATACCTAAGAATAAAACTTCATTGTACAACTCGTCTCTACGTGTATACTCTCGAAAGGACATTCAAATGTTTGAATTTTCACATACTTATACGTTTCTTACATAGGACGTCGTTATTCATTTTTTATCTCTTGGACACAGAAAACAGAGTTACAAAGACATCAAAACATTTGACTGTCACTTGCCGTATTCCCTTGCTACTACAATAACATAAACTTTTATCTTAAGATGAAGCTGGTAGACACATTATTGTTTGTAACAATAGCTTGTACAAGTATGAGTATAATATACCAGATTATTTTAAAGCCCTAATTTGTTTTGCACCACACGAATTAAGATCAGATTAGTTACAATTACCTCTCTCTAATCCATAATTTCATAACTTGTGAAGGGCTGGAGGGGTAGAGCTACCTATTCGAGCCCCCGACGGGACTAGCACATACAACTCCACCCGGGGAAACAATGAAAAGCACGTGTGTGGCTGGGTCCTAAACGTTTCCAGATATTCCATCCTAACGCCGACCTAACGGGAGTCGAACCCGAGTGGCAGCCCCACACAGACGCCCTGACCTACATCTTGGCACATGATCCGTAATAATATTTTTAGATAGGACATTAAACACGCGCTCCTGACCCACCTTCATCATTTACAATTATTTGTCTTGTGTCCAAGTTGCAACATTTGAGTTGGCTAATCATTTGACATTGGTGCTCTTGCAATTTGTTAGCTAGGTCGTGATAAAATGGGACAAAGCAACACAACAGCCCTTCAATAAAACATGGTACTTTTCCTACTTTTCCTGATTGTGCCCCTAACATATCTCACTTCTAGCTTCCACCAAAATGTAAGAAATTAGTGCAGGAATTTTTAATTAGAACTGGGCAGGCATTCTATTAAAATTAAAATATTTTCAAAGGCACTGTAATATTAACTTGGAAGATGGCAATATTATTAAAAAATGTTTCCATATTCAAAGGAGAAGTAACTGGGGAGGGTCTTGGGCACATGTTGAAGCAGATAGGTTTGGTCATTCTTGGATAAATGCAGCGTATGGGTATAGAGGCTTCTGTAAAGAAGTTAAGATTAGAAGGTATTGACAGACAAAACATTTTTGTCAGTACAAGTGACAAAATCTCACTGAGGTTATATACAGAAATAAACACAACCTGGGAGAAGGAAGGATTATAGACATATGCAATAAGTTAGGGCGAGAACAGAAGTGAGAAACTTGAAAGGTATAGGTCAAGAGAGGGAGCTAGATAAATGTCCATTGTGTGGAGAAGAGAATGTAGACTTCCATTGTATATTATATTGTAGTCAACCAAAGATATGGACGTAAATGGGACAATTTGGAGGGCGAAGTAAGTAATTAGAAAGGGGAAAAGAACAGGAGAAATATAGGGAATTATTTAGGGAAAGTTGAAGAGAAATGACTATAAGCAATTAAGAGAAAAATGTAGATTAGGATAAGTGAAATCGCAAAAGGAGTAGAAGCCTCCATTGCACAAAATCCTAGGGTTTGGTGTATGGGGACCGAATTATTATTCAATGGCAAGCAACACCGTAGGATTTTCAGGATTTAGGAATATATGGCGTTTTCCAGTATGGATTTTATAATTGTAATCTTCATTTTGTATTTCTGTTTGATGATGTGAAAGAAAAGATGAGAAATAAATTACAAAAGTATTATTATTATTATTATTATTATTATTATTATTATTATTATTATTATTATTATTATTATTATTATTATTATTATTATTATTATTATTATTATTATTATTATTATTATTATTATTATTATTATTATTATTATTATTATTATTATTATTATTATTATTATTATTATTATTATTATTATTATTATTATTATTATTATTATTATTATTATTATTATTATTATTATTATTATTATTATTATTATTATTATTATTATTATTATTATTATTATTATTATTATTATTATTATTATTATTATTATTATTATTATTATTATTATTATTATTATTATTATTATTATTATTATTATTATTATTATTATTATTATTATTATTATTATTATTATTATCATTATCATTATCATTATCATTATCATTATCAGTATCACTATCACTATCACTATCACTATCACTATCACTATCACTATCACTATCACTATCACTATCACTATCACTATCACTATCACTATCACTATCACTATCACTATCACTATCACTATCACTATCACTATCACTATCACTATCACTATCACTATCACTATCACTATCACTATCACTATCACTATCACTATCACTATCACTATCACTATCACTATCACTATCACTATCACTATCACTATCACTATCACTATCACTATCACTATCACTATCACTATCACTATCACTATCACTATCACTATCATTATCATTATCATTATCATTATCATTATCATTATCATTATCATTATCATTATCATTATCATTATCATTATCATTATCATTATTATTATTATTATTATTATTATTATTATTATTATTATTATTATTATTATTATTATTATTATTATTATTATTATTATTATTATTATTATTATTATTATTATTATTATTTATTTATTTATTTAATTATTTTCATACTTACATTCATAAAATCATGAAATGTCACAATGGAAATAGATAGCCTTACTCACCTCCACTAGTACGTGAAGTAATGAATTCGATCCGAAAGTTTGACAACATGACTGAGATCGCTTGAATCTAAAACAACCATTTAAAAATACCCGTGTGAATGAGTGTGCACTATAACTCAAACGAAAGGCTAATATAATAATTATAACTAGACCACGAACAAAATGAAGTTGGGGGCGTGGCTTGCCAACTCTAGCTTTCCCCCTCTACCATCATTTTAGATTACCTCTCCTCCATTGCGCGGGTTGCACTATTCATCTGTTTCACTGTTTGCATTTTCTGCGGAATCACTGCCTTGTTCCTCAGGGTTTAAAGAAACTATGGTCTACCAATTTGTTGACCGATTGTGAGGTAATGTTGGAGGTAAGTATTTTCTGTTAACTTTGAAAATCAAAACAGCATTAAAATACAGCCGTTTCGTGTGGTTTGCGCTCTGTCGCATGCAGAAAGGGAGGGGTGGGAGCCACGTAATGCTTGGATGGCAAGAATGGGAGAAGGCTCTCCTCGCGCATGCGCACACCGACTGTATTTTGTTTGCGGTCTGCCTGTAAACTGGCTATTTAAATTCAACATCACCAAGGAAACAAATGTAACACAGTCTTAGACTATCCTTTACAATGAATATTCATTTCAGTTGTAATCTTTGTAAAAATGAGTAACAATTTCTTTTAATATATCACACGTTTGGGATATTTTCATGAGAAAAGAATGAGAAACATTCTCAGAGAGTCTTGGTACGGACCAACTTGCTGCTTCCGCTGGACTAACATTGTAACATAGACTTCCTTACTCATAAATCGTGATTTGGGATCAAGCAGCTAGATCCAGCGCAAAATTTTTGTCCACATCAGAGAGGTAGATTAAAGGCAGATCATCTTTGCACTAAGGAATAGTGACTGTGATTCTGGTGAGTGCCATTCGTGAAATAAGTCGACGGAGGAAAAGATGTCTACCAAGATTGGAAATTATTGAAATGTATGACGACCTAAGCTACAGAAATATATACAGGTTTAGTACAGCTGTGACTTAAAAACGAAGCTTATACTTATTGGATTACATGATAGAATTGCTATTTAAATCCCTCCCAGACAGAGTTAACCTATAGGCCTATTGAAACTCACGTAACTCTGCTCTATGATAATTTTATTTAACGCTCGTTGTTCACAAATGCAAATCACTAGACTAGTAACTCTTTAGAACAGTTGGTAATACATTCTGTAATGTATAGTACTTCTTTTGTTTTGTTGATTAGTGGAAAAATTGAGTGCTTCGTCGTAAACAAAATATACAAAGATCTTTCTTAAATATACTTTTAATTCATCCCGGAACACCCGTTCTTACTATATATGCCACCACGACGGTTTCTTGGTTAATACATTAGGTTTGTCTATTGAAGTTCTTTGAATAGATAACTAGTGGATAGCGGTAATGCAATTTACTTTAACGACTTAAACAGTGGTGAAATTAATTATCTTTTGTAGTTACATTCCATATTCACCAGTTAAAAGGTATAACACAATAAAGACTGCACTTTGTGAATATTTACTTTAAAACATGCCTTCTGTCTGTTCAATTGCTGCTTTAAACAGACAATATCTCATTCTTTTCTTTCAAAAACTGCAGAAAACTCCCCGCCATGCCTCCTGCTTTCTCGTATTCATATTTCTTGAGACTGACTTGTATTCTTTACTGTCCATCTTTTTCTGAAGTAAAGAACACAAGCACCTTTTGTTTTTCTCAGAACAATTGACTGTACTCTTCTTCGCTACCTCCACGTTCACAAAAACAAGCCTGTGCTGTTGAACTAATGCAGCAACCGCCAAAATGATTAAGAAACAGCTGTGAAACTACCCTAGAGATGTGTAAACTTCTAGTTAACTGTGGTTTAACACTCTATGGGACTAGCGCATGCGCAGAAGCACCTTTCTTCGTCGTGTAACATTTGCTCCGTGTTGGTCCATGGCTTTTCTTGGTCCGAAGCGTTTTATCATCTGTGAATGTTCATTTTAACCAAAAGCGTTAGAAGCAGTTTAGTAAAACCAAAATTTTTGAAAAATATTACATGTAAAGGTCAGCTTGAGATGGTAGAATGTCCCTAGAACCTGGGTATGGTACCATACTTTGCATTTTTAAAACAAGCTGTTCACACACATGAATCGTATTCCAAAAATGGTTTCTTTATTCAAAAACTATATTTCCAGCGAACTCTTGGTATGTAATTTCGAAATACTATGGTAGAGAGTTGTGTATGGCTATAAAATGCAAGGAATGGCTAATAAATCGAAAACGATAGATTAGCAAGTGTGTGTTTCAATCACTTTAACTAAAGAAAACATAATAGGTGTAATTATCCACGGAGTAAACTCGCAGACAATGTGACGAATTTCCCGTTGCTGCTGCATCACGTTCCAGGACTAACAAGCCTCGACTTGATGGTCCATAAGTCAATACTGCGGGCGTAGCAAAAAGCTTCAAGTGATTCTGTGATTTAATACACAAACACTTCTGGTTGTTGCCAACTTTAAACTGGCTTCGCAGTTAGTGCTTTAAAAGGTGAAAATCGAACGGTTTCTGCTCTCTCTACTGCGTATTACACCGAACAGCTTTACACAGATTTTACCGAAAATGCATTTTTAGTACCCAACGTGTTTTTGAGAAAAGATCCGTGTCTGTACAGAATAGGGTAGGACAGAATTCTACGAGGGGATTCGGTACGTCATCCACAATGATCATTTATACCTATGTCCCAAATGGAGTATCCCCGGAAGGAAGGATGAGGTGAACGACCACAAGGAGTCTCGGCAGTGCAGACGGCAGGATCTCCACCATTTACCATCTAAAAACTCCCAGGCAGTCCAGATGCGGTCCCGAAACAGTCCACAGTCCGGCTCGGGGACGGGAGACCGCCGCCAGAGCCAGGAATACTCCCGACCGGCTTGCCCAATTGGCATACCGCCGACCGTGTTCCTGAAATGGGCTACTAGTCCGCCTAAGAGACCGAGGAGTCCCACCGGACAATAAAGGTGTTTACCAGGAACATACCACCCTGCCATGCAACGACGAAACTCTCCCCTACACAACAACGAGGTCTACCCGGAAGTCCGAAGACGCCGGTTTCTATTTCCCGGGAGCGATGGAAACTCAGGGACGCTTTTCTGTAGGGCAATGCCTTTAAATCTAAAAAGCTCCCCCATCTTAAGATGGATAGAAGTGGATACGCCACTTACGCGCGTCAAACCCACAGGGAAGACTACCGAAAACCTCGGTGGGGCCGCCTGGTGATCTAGCTCACCTTCTATTATGCTTAGAAGGCATAGTACCCGAGATTTCTTAGATAACCCTCTGCCCCCTCCAGGCGGCCAGCCAGAGGTATAGTCGCGCTGTTCGAACGGTTACCATGGATTTATCTTTGGTAATAGATACCTATCAGATAACGCACTGATTACTCCACGTGGAGTGAACATATATCTGTCATTTGAGATCCATGCGAATTCCATTGGCTGAAGTGATGCGTTCATTGGCGCTTAGCACAGGAACGGCAGACGCGTCAGTACCCCTCTCACTCTTACAATTATTTGTGCGTTATCTGAAAGGTCCCTGTTAACAAATTTCTGTTCCCTTGGTAACCGTTCCAGCAGCGCGACTATACCTAATCTCCTATGGGTATCGAGAACCACTCGAGTCCAACCCAATCCGAACAACTCCCATTCGGAAGGGGCTCGAATATTCGGCCTGAGATTACTTTAGTAACATCAGATGTACCACGAGTGCTTGGGGTTTGCAGCGCTCGCACCACAGCAGCTGAAAAGGACAGATCCCCTACCCCATACTCTGCAGGTGGTAATACTGGTGTTACATGAAACAAAGATGGAGAACTGGTGCAATGAGATGGCAGGGGACACCAGAGGCCCGCCCTTACGTCGCTTTGCCCACCACAATGCCTCGCTAAGGATCGAACCCAGGCCACTTCGGTGAGAGTCAAGTGGTCTAACCACTCACCCATGCCTCGGCCGCTTGTGAACATGTATCTCGTATTATTGGCTTAGAAATGTCTGCCACATTACGTAATACTAAACTTAATTTAAAAAGAAAACGTAAATTGACTTGACTTAAATTACTCACTCATTTTGTTTATTCATGGAGCCTCAACGCATCTATTTTTGGCGAAATCTCGGATAATTTTAGCTGGAGAGCAATATTTCCTCTACTTGCTGCAAGTACGTCATTAGTAAAAACTAAAATATGTTTCTCCCAAAAAAATAATACTAGATCACGAGATAACAAATAATAATATTGTGACTTTGTGGGTTCGTGAAATGAAAAGTCCAATTACACCACTCAAAAATGTTTTTTATTTCCACCGACTAACAGTTAAACTCTTGCCAATTACACAGAATTACGTAATGCACACAATTACGATTCACCAGTTCGTCCGTTACAATTTCACTTGCACTCGTAATTACGTACAATCTTCCGATGCTCTCACACAGTCTTCTCGTCGCACACTAGCACTGCATTCTTACACCAAGAACTGACTGACTCCCCTTGCACGACGTATCGCTTATATAGGGTTCGCTTGCCGATCTAGAAGGTTCTCGATCAGATTGAATGTCCCGTAATTTCCAGACCCTAGGAGAAGGGTAAAGAGACGGCTCAGGGGCCCGACATCCCTCTCCTAACCATCCCTTCTTAACGCTATAAGACAAACGAGGGGGCGGGGCGAACGCCGACCCGTCTCCTGTCGCCCACTCTATAGGGTGTTCCGATACTCGCGTGACACTGCTCCCTCCTCAAAGCTGGTCGTCCCGAACAGCACCATCGTAGCGTGCCAGGCGGTCCAGGTGTACCACCAGCATCTGCTCGGAGTCTCAGCCAGAAGTAGCGCTGCCAAAGTTTGTCAATCGTTCGGTTCGCTCCCAGGTGTCCTCCCGAAGTACCGGCGTGCACTTCCTCCAAGACTTCCGGGACCTTACTCCGGGGAAGTACCAACTGTTCTCTCTGCGTCTTCCCATCGGGTGACTCCCATACCCGGAACAGCACGCCCTCTCTGGTCTTCAACGAGTCCCATTGGGCCCAGTACGACTTGTAGGTGGCGCTCCTCGGTGCGATGTCCTCCCAGGTTGGTCTCGTCCCTGCGTCCACTTCCCTCAAGAGTGGCCCCAAGTCTGCGTCCGCCAGCTGCTCCCTCCTCAGGCCTGCGCTATCCCAGCCTTCAGCAGGCACTGCCACAACTACTCGGACTGCTGCGGCACGCTCCTTCTCTTCCACTCCCTATGCACTGGCCGCACCCTTCTGGACAGGGTCTTCGGGACATGGCGTCTGCGTTACCGTGGCTCTTCCCTCTACGATGTTCCGAGGTGAAGTCGTACTCCTGCAGCCTCTGGACCCAACGTGCCCTCTGGCCTTCCAGGTTCTTAAAGCTCAATAGCCAGGTTAGGGCGGAATGGTCAGTCCTCAGGTGGAATGGCTGACCGTACAGGTGCTTATGGAAGTGCTCCAAGGTCTTTTCTACCGCCAATAATTCTCGTCGGGTGACGCAGTAGTTCTTCTCTGCCTTGGATAGCGTCTTGCTGTAGTAGGCTATCACCCGCTCATGGCCGTCCTGGATCTGCGATAGGACACCTCCAATGCAATGGTCGCTAGTGTCGGTGTCCACAATGAAGGCGCCACCCGGTTGTGGGAAACCCAAAATTGGAGCACTGCACAGGGTCTCCTTTAGGTGCTGGAAAGCGTTTTCGGCGTCCTCTGTCCACACATAAGGCCGGTGTTCCTCCATCAGGCGGGTGAGGGGTTTTGCAATGTTGTCGGCCTTTTCCTCTAAATCATTAAGGCGGTCGTCTACTTGACCCATCCGCTTGCCCAGATTCGTGACGTCATCCCTCACGCCGGCCAACCGTTCCTCAAACTTGGCGGCGAGGGCCTCGTTCGCAACCTTCATTTCTTCCATCTTCTCCGTGAGGTTACCGTTAGCCGTCATCATTTCTTCCAGCTTTACGGCCAGGTTGTTATTTGCCGCTTCTATTTTTGTTGTTAATTCGGCCTTCATTTCTTCCATCTTCCCGGTGATGTTGTCGTTGGCCGTCTTCATTTGTTTCAGTTCCGCGGCCAGGTTGTTATTTGTAGTCTCCAGCTTCGCGGCCAGGCTGTTATTTGCCGCTTCCGTTTTTGTTGTTAATTCGGCCTTCATTTCTTCCATCTTCTCGGTGATGTTGCCGTTGGCCGTCTTCATTTCTGTCAGTTCCGCCTTCATTTCCATCATCTTCTCCAAAATCTTTTCCAATGCCGCGTCCATGGCTGTAATGTTCGGTGCTGTTGTCTTCCCGCTTCCTGACACCAGTGTGACTTTGTGGGTTCGTGAAATGAAAAGTCCAATTACACCACTCAAAATGTTCTTTATTTCCACCGACTTACAGTTAAACTCTTGCCAATTACACAGAATTACGTAATGCACACAATTACGATTCACCAGTTCGTCCGTTACAATTTCACTTGCACTCGTAATTACGTACAATCTTCCGATGCTCTCACACAGTCTTCTCGTCGCACACTAGCACTGCATTCTTACACCAAGAACTGACTGACTCCCCTTGCACGACGTGTCGCTTATATAGGGTTCGCTTGCCGATCTAGAAGGTTCTCGATCAGATTGAATGTCCCGTAATTTCCAGACCCTAGGAGAAGGGTAAAGAGACGGCTCAGGGGCCCGACATCCCTCTCCTAACCATCCCTTCTTAACGCTATAAGACAAACGAGGGGGCGGGGCGAACGCCGACCCGTCTCCTGTCGCCCACTCTATAGGGTGTTCCGATGCTCGCGTGACACTATTGATATATAGAGTGTTTCAGAAATGCTTTTACGAACTTCGGGTAGCGGTTCCTCAGATCAAAAGAAAGAAAACAGTTCATATGAACATATGTCCCATAATCCTTTGTTTTCCCGTTAGGATTTGTACACTTATGACACACAAAACTCATAATAAATGCTCAAAATGTTCTCTTCTCGCTTCTATGCATGCCATGTACTGTCGCACCATTTCAAAAACTCCGGGATGGTGGCAAATACTTTCGCAGGCTTCCATGACACGTCGATGAAGCGTTTCTGCTTCCGGTATGGCAGCTCTCGATCTTCTTCGATCAATAGTACGTGATGCAACAGTTCCTGTCTCAGCAAGCCGACGATAAACGGCAGCAAATGTTGGATGACTCGTTTGTCTTCAGCCTGGAAACCAAGGATTATGGGACATATGCTCATATGAACTTGTTTTTCTTCTTTTGGTGTCAGGAACCCATACCTGAAGTTTGTAAAAGTATTTCTGAAACAGCTTGTATAATAATATAGTTTCTAATATATGACGACATTTTCCAATTTCTAGTGTGCGGTAGATACATATATGAAATGTCGCATTTAGGTATTTAAACAGCCGGAAATTTTATCGTGATCTATATTTTTACATGACTTTTTTTAAATGTGTTATTATTTACTCATTTTTAAGAATAAATTTATTTAATGTCACCTAACAACAATGGTCTTATAGCGACAACTATAAGATGGTAAAACAAATTTTGTATACAGTTGGTCAGTAAAATTAACATTTTAGGAACTATTAGGTTAGGGTATAGTATAAAATGTAAGTTCACATAAATTATACATTCATAAAGAACTGAAGAATTGGTATTGTACAGCATATGTTCATACTTGTTATCTATTACATATCTCACTTCACAGAATACACTGAAATCAGGTAACACTGAATAGATTTTTAGATTGAAGAAGTTAATTTACAGTCTTGTAGAAATAATTACAGTGATTGTAGACTAGTAGAGCATGAAGATCTGTATGAATTTGATGAAGAGTCCTATAGGTTGAGTAGCGGATACATTCATTTATAATATGATTTACTGCTAATGGTTGGTTGGAGGTAATTATGTGTAAGCTTTGTATGTCCAGTTCTAAGCCTGGAGAGTAATATTTGGTGTTTTCGACTTGTATGTTTATAAAGACACTGAGTAGGAGATGTGTTTAGTTTCAATTGTCAGAGTTTACTATGTACATTGGTTTTGTAGAGGGCACTGTTGTAATATAGAAACTCTTTAGACTGATTAGTGAAGTCAGGAGGCAGTGAAAAATGCAGATAGTGAAAAATGAACAATTAAAAAGAGATTACGAAATATATCTTGTTAACATATTTTATTATAGTTAGGTGTTTATATATATAGTGTCACGGCAACAGGCATAAAAGTTTCGACACAAATGAGAAAACAGCCGGTGGATAAAGTT
Source organism: Mantis religiosa (assembly GCA_030765055.1). Lineage (NCBI taxonomy): Eukaryota > Metazoa > Arthropoda > Insecta > Mantodea > Mantidae > Mantis > Mantis religiosa. The sequence goes on along the minus strand of CM060953.1, from coordinate 207,388,127 downwards.
TCATGGTAATAATGAGCCTTGCTAAGCAGTTAATGATAACGCGGCTTTTGTAAACAAGCGCCGGCAAGCAGGATAACTGAGGTAAAGGCCTCGCCGGCATAGATTAAGTTACGCTTCTAGAATGTAATAGAATATTCCGATTACGTCATTAGATGCCTTGTTTTCCACAAACATCTAGTGATTTACAGAACAGTCTGGTAATCATGAATGGGTGTACAGAAAGAAGCCATGGCTAGTGATGAGACAGTTGTAAACAAGAGTGATTAAGCAGAGTTAGTTGTGTAACAAGAGTGTTGTTGTAAAGAGAGCTGAACTGGACGCAGATTGTCTTGTTGTGTGATGTAATGTTGTTACGTGAGAATTGAACAATGTATTTCGACGAAAATAAAGGAGATTTTTAATTTGTGCAACTCGGTCTTTTAATTGTACGAATCCACAAAGTCACAATATATGGCGATATTTGGTCGAATCGTTTCTCCAACTTAATCAGCCACACGTTCGGACGCAATATGTAGCGGCGTGTTCCTCCACTCGCATCAGATAGGATGCACGTTGAATGTTTCGAAGATCCAGGTCGAGAAGCCAAATGTAACAGGATTACTTCGCTGTAGTTTGAATTCTTTCTTTATGATTGAGTTTTATTAAATAAGAGTCATGAGATCTTTTTATTTCAGGTGTGGATTTTTAGTGACAGAAATAACATTTTATATGACTCCGATTTCGTAATATATAATTTAATTGTATAATCTGGATTACATTTTACTCGAACTTTCTTTCTTAATCAATCACTGTAGGTTACCTCCAACACCTCGATAAATCCTTATTTTCAATTATAATATAATTTCTGTTAATTACTTAAAATTCCTCACTTCTGATTGTTTCTCTCATCACCATTACGAATACCGAATAACTCTTTTTGAAGGTTATTAACTTTCCGTTACAAAACCTTTATATTCATCGCAACGTTTTTCCATCGTCATGAAACAAGATTAAAGAAAATATATCTATCAAGATTATTGATTTTACGTAACTATCGTTACTCCTCTATTCATTTTGTGATTGGCCGATTTACTGCTACGTCATCACAATACGTAATACAATTATTACTACGGCCAATCACAAAATTACACACACACACACACACACACACACACACACACACACACACACACACACACACATATATATATATATATATATATATATATATATATATATATATATATATATATATATATATACATACATACATACATGGCCCACTAAGTCATATCAGAAAACAATATTCATATAAAAAGTTCTAACTGAAACATATCGTTACAATATAAATAAGAATACAAGAGAGCAACAGTTTCTAGCCAATGATGTTTACATTCCTTTTGATATGGCTTATAACATCTTCATGTGAAATAGGTATTGGAGGATATACCGGTGTTTGTTTTGCTGCTTCTTTAGCAGCTTCATCAGCTTTTTCATTTCCCGCTATTCCTTAGTGGGATTCAATGTTGTCTGGATGTATATACGAGTGTTATTCGTAAAGTAAGGTCCGTTATTTTTTTATAAATTAAACCATCATAGATATTTGCAAAAAAAAAAAAAAAAAATATTCGATTCCTTACATCTTTCTCTATTTTTCTACATAGTTGCCATATTTGTTTAAACAAGCTTCAGTATACCGACGTCATACACGTCTGCTGCCTGTGAGGATAACCAGTCTTCAACTGTTTCTTTCACCTCGTCATCTATGCGGAAGCGCTTGCCACCGAGAAACTCCTTTAGGTTATTGTGCATATTCCAAAATTTTACAATTTACAACTTGAGGCTAATTTTATTTGTCTTTACCTTGTGGCTACCTTGGCTTACATGACATACTGGTCTTCTGCTCTTAACCTCCATACCTCCTTGTTACTTAACTAGTCCCATTCTTCCCCCTCACCTTCCTCTCTTATATCCTTTACATTTCTTGCCCATTTTTCTTTTACTTTCTGCAACAACTCGCCAATACTTCTTACCTTCTTTTCCTCCTTTCCCGCTAACATATTTATAGCTACTATCCTCTCCCATTTTTCCTCCCAAACCTTTTTTTCTCCATATTGCTAACTCATCGCATTCTGTTTCATTGTGTGCTATGCTTTCTTTTCCACCACACAATTCACAAATTCCCTTTTCCCTACCTCTTATTCCTCTTAGGAATATTGTTCCTGTTCTCATCCAAGCTAGTCCTTCTCTCTATTGCCTATTGCAGTAATCTACGTATGCTTCTCGTCCCCAGTGTCTTTGTATTTGTTTGTGAAATTGTAATGATTTCATATTTTCTAGACTTATCCATATTTCCTGTCTTTCTATATCTTCTATTCTGCATTTTACCAATTTACCCACATCGCTTGTATTCCTTTCCTCTAATCTCCATATACTCCCATTCCTCCCCCCCCCCCCATAATTCCTCCTATCTCTTCCCACCAACTATTTGAGTTTACTAATATTTGTTGCTGTCTTGTGCATAATTTCATAATGTCCGCTTCTTCTTTGGCCAAACACCTATACCAACATTTTATTCTTCTTCCCATTATTATTCCACTTCTTGTCTTTCCAAATTCTAGTAAAGCTACTTCCCTAGGTGCTGATCTTGGTAAGCCTAGTAGCTCTTTACAAAACCTTCTGTAGTTTTGGTCCACCGTTTTGTTTACCACTGTGCCCCTCCCCCCCCCCCCCCAGATCTCCACTAGCGGAACAAGTGAAAATCGCTCGGCGCCAGATCTGGACTGTACGGTGGGTGGTTTATCTGTTCACATCCAAAGGAGCTGATGAGATCTTGGGTTCGCCTGGCAGAATGTGGTCTGGCAGTCATGCAGCAACAACACTCCAGACGTCAGAAGGCCACGTCGCTTATCTTGCATTGCACGTCGGAGGTTAGTCAGAGTAGCGCAGTAAGCGTCTGCATTGATGGTTGTCCCTCGTTCCATTAACTCGACTAGCAACACTCCATGTCTATCCCAAAACACGGATGCCAACACCTCCCGTGTTGACATTGTCTGCATGGCCATGGCCTTGACCTTGACTGGTGATGTTTTGTGGCGTCATTCCATCGATTGACGTTTTGACTCAGGAGTCATGTGAGAAACCCACGTCTCGTCCCCAGTGACAATGTGTTCCAATAGTTGATCTCCTTCCTCATCATATCGGCTCAAAAAGTTCAGTGCACAAGCCATTCTTGTCATTTTGTGTTCCTCAGTAAGCAGCCTTGGAACCCGACGTGAATACAATTTGCGAAATTGCAAATTTTCAGAAAGAATTTTGTACAGAGTTGTTCTACGCACATCCGGAAATTCCACTGCTAAAGTGGTAATTGTGAATCGCCGGTTTTCACGGATTTTTTCATCCACGACATTGCCCAAATCTTCTGTGATCACTGATGGCTGACCTGATCGCGGTTCGTTATGGACATTGTTGCGTCTGCCTTTGAAAGCTCGAACCCACTTACGCACTTTGCTGTCACTCATCACGTTGGGGCCGTACACTTCACTGATCTGTCGATCAATGTCCGCTGCTGAAATGTTCCTTGCCGTCAAAAGCCGAATCATAGACGGTGTTTCACAGTCGAACTGTCACTGCTAAGAGCACACTGCACCACTATCAATGCGAATGGTATCGTTTACGCGCAAGGCATGCGGGAGTTGGTCCGCATGCAAGTTTCAATGTACACGCAAAATGCGATGAGCTACGGCGTATCGGACCTTACTTTACGAATAACCCTTGTACATTTGGCGTCTAAAATTAGGAATATGAAAAAATCCAGATGCAGCAATCCCAGCGTTTATATATTCTATATGAGGAACAGGCTGGATATGTAGCTGTAGTAAGCTTTCTTGGGGTACAGAATTTGGTATCACTGGACAGACATTAGATATAATCACCCGTTTATTTTTCTCCCAAAATGAGCCTCATTTTAAGCGAAACATTATTTATCATCAATCTAGCGTGTCTTGCGATTTATTCATTTACAACAGATTTACTTGTTAATACATGCATATTTTGTTGTTTGATATTCTTGATACAAAACTTATGTTTGAGGTATCAGTTAACCAATTGCTAGGACATATTCTTTTATTGACATATCATTGTGGGCTTCAATTACTATAACTAGCTCTCTGTTTGGGTGTAAACTTCTAGAATATCATACATTTATAGATGAATCATTAGCTGTACTATAACTATTGGTCTTATTTAGCTGGCAGCTATTTTTAGGTTAATGTTAATGCCATCAAATATTGTCGAATTAATACTTATTACGTTTATCCACTCACAGGATTCTATTCTCATAGCTGTGCTGAAGTTACACTTTGTAAATTTCATTAGTTAATACTCTTCAAAATCACTGTATCACTAATTAGATATATAATTATGTATACCGAATCACTCGGAATATTAAACTTCGACCACGGCCTTCTGGATCCACTCTACTCAATTTTGTTGAAAACTCAGTATCTAGTATACCTAACACAAATTTAGTAAAATATCATAGCCTCACGCGAAAACAAAAGTCACTAAATATCACCAATTAGCATTAGCATAGAATTCAGGCCGATGGTATCTTGAGGATAACGAAATTAAACTACACCTCAAAGATCTCATTATTTGATTGTATGTACGTGATTGGCAACTAAGATCAAGATCACCAATTAGTTTCCTCGCAAACAATTAAAACCTCGTTGATTACAACATACGCCCATAGAGCAATAAAATTATTTAACGAGATTATAGACTCAATCACAGAGATCTGCCCAAAATAACATATAATTATTAAAATGAAATGATTGTGTTTAGCGCTAACTTGACTTTCTCCACTATACTGTCTTCCAAATATACAGATCCTCGGTTCGATTCCTCGCTGAAGGATGGTCATTTATACTTAGGTTTGTACACTTACTCTCTAGAGTTATCAGTGAAGGTGTACGTGTATGTGTGTTAATAAATAGAAAGCAACACAAACCTGTGACTACAATACTAAGAGTAGTTAGGAGTAGTGTTTGTTCTTCGAGTGATTATTCTCTATTATTTTAATGAAAATTATTATTTGGAGCTTCCCTCACTTTGAACGTTAGGCATCGCTACTGGACCTAGGTGTGACAGTACAACAGAAAGAGTACTAAAGGCTAGTCTTAGTTCTTTGAGTCATTATTCTCTCTTATTTTAATGAAAATTATTATTTGGAGCTTACCTCACTTTGAAAGTCACATCTCGCTACTGGACCTACGTGTGACTGTACAACAGAAAGAGTAGTAAAGAGTCGCCTTAGTTCTTTGAGTCATTATTCTCTCTTATTTTAATGAAAATTATTATTTGGAGCTTCCCTCTCTTTGAACGTTAGGCATCGCTACTGGACCTAGGTGTGACAGTACAACAGAAAGAGTACTAAAGGCTAGTCTTAGTTCTTTGAGTCATTATTCTCTCTTATTTTGATGAAAATTATTATTTGGAGCTTCCCTCACTTTGAAAGTCACATCTCGCTACTGGACCTACGTGTGACTGTACAACAGAAAGAGTAGTAAAGAGTCGCCTTAGTTCTTTGAGTCATTATTCTCTCTTATTTTAATGAAAATTATTATTTGGAGCTTCCCTCTCTTTGAACGTCACGCCTCGCTACTGGAGCTACGTGTGACTGTATAACAGAGAGAATACTGAAGAGTCGTCTTAGTTCTTTGAATCATTATTTTCTCTTACTTTTATGAAAATTATTATTTGGAGCTTCCCTCGCTTTGAAAGTCACGTCTCGACACTGGATGTACGTGTGACAGTGAAACAGAAAAAGTACTAAAGTGTAGTGTTAGTTCTTTGAGTCATTATTCTCTCTTATTTTAATTAAAATTATTATTTGAAGCTTTCCTCACTTTGGAAGTCACACCTCGACACTGCACCTACGCGTGACCATACAACAGAAAAAGTATGAAGTAAGCGTAGATAATTTTGACAGTCATACTTAGCTATATTGTTGTATAAGATTGTGTAATTTGCAGATGAACAGAGAAAAACCATGTGACATTTTAGAATGGTCAGTCGAAAATGTTACATGCTTTTCGTCGACTTGCACGTGATGTCAGTGTGCGGTAACAACAATGTGATTTCACCGGGTATCGAACTCTAGGTCGATGTCTGACCCAGACATAAACATGCACATAAATAAACTCGTCACACAGAGAGCACCAAGAGAGTTGTTTGGAAATTCCCTTCGTCAAGTACACAGAATGTTACACAAACTCTGACACTTAAATCTAAATGCAAACGCCGATTTAGAAGCTGTGCGCATTCTCTCTATGTAATTAAGCATTTCTACTGTACACAATATTGCATAATTATATTATTTTGTTTATCTTTAAGGAGACAGACAAAAAGTCTTTGTACAAGAGTAGAGAAAGTCATGTATATAAAACATTTGACTATCACTTAAAGTATACTGCATTCCCTTGTAACTACAATAAGATAATGTTTATCTTGAAGTAGATAGAGCAATAAGTGTTTGTACAAGAGTAGAGAAAGTCATGTATATAAAACATTTGACTGTCACTTAAAGTATACTGCATTCCCTTGTAACTACAATAAGATAATGTTTATCTTGAAGTAGATAGAGCAATAAGTGTTTGTACAAGAGTAGAGAAAGTCATGTATATAAAACATTTGACTGTCACTTAAAGTCTACTGTATTCCCTTGTAACTACAATAAGATAATGTTTATCTTGAAGTAGATAGAGCAGTAAGTGTTTGTACAAGAGTAGAGAAAGTCATGTATATAAAATATTTGGCTATCACTTAAAGTCTACTGTATTCCCTTGTAACTACAATAAGATAATGTTTATCTTGAAGTAGATAGAGCAATAAGTGTTTGTACAAGAGTAGAGAAAGTCATGTATATAAAACATTTGACTATCACTTAAAGTATACTGCATTCCCTTGTAACTACAATAAGATAATGTTTATCTTGAAGTAGATAGAGCAATAAGTGTTTGTACAAGAGTAGAGAAAGTCATGTATATAAAACATTTGACTGTCACTTAAAGTCTACTGTATTCCCTTGTAACTACAATAAGATAATGTTTATCTTGAAGTAGATAGAGCAGTAAGTGTTTGTACAAGAGTAGAGAAAGTCATATATATAAAATATTTGGCTATCACTTAAAGTCTACTGTATTCCCTTGTAACTACAATAAGATAATGTTTATCTTGAAGTAGATAGAGCAATAAGTGTTTGTACAAGAGTAGAGAAAGTCATGTATATAAAACATTTGACTATCACTTAAAGTATACTGCATTCCCTTGTAACTACAATAAGATAATGTTTATCTTGAAGTAGATAGAGCAATAAGTGTTTGTACAAGAGTAGAGAAAGTCATGTATATAAAACATTTGACTATCACTTAAAGTATACTGCATTCCCTTGTAACTACAATAAGATAATGTTTATCTTGAAGTAGATAGAGCATTAAGTGTTTGTACAAGAGTAGAGAAAGTCATGTATATAAAATATTTGGCTATCACTTAAAGTCTACTGTATTCCCTTGTAACTACAATAAGATAATGTTTATCTTGAAGTAGATAGAGCAATAAGTGTTTGTACAGGAGTAGAGAAAGTCATGTATATAAAACATTTGACTGTCACTTAAAGTATACTGCATTCCCTTGTAACTACAATAAGATAATGTTTATCTTGAAGTAGATAGAGCAATGAGTGTTTGTACAAGAGTAGAGAAAGTCATGTATAGAAAACATTTGACTGTCACTTAAAGTATACTGCATTCCCTTGTAACTACAATAAGATAATGTTTATCTTGAAGTAGATAGAGCATTAAGTGTTTGTACAGGAGTAGAGAAAGTCATGTATATAAAACATTTGTCTGTCACTTAAAGTATACTGCATTCCCTTGTAACTACAATAAGATAATGTTTATCTTGAAGTAGATAGATCAACAAGTGTTTGTACAAGAGTAGAGAAAGTCATGTATATAAAACATTTGACTATCACTTAAAGTATACTGCATTCCCTTGTAACTACAATAAGATAATGTTTATCTTGAAGTAGATAGATCAACAAGTGTTTGTACAAGAGTAGAGAAAGTCATGTATATAAAACATTTGACTGTCACTTAAAGTATACTGCATTCCCTTGTAACTACAATAAGATAATGTTTATCTTGAAGTAGATAGAGCAATAAGTGTTTGTACAAGAGTAGAGAAAGTCATGTATATAAAACATTTGACTATCAATTAAAGTATACTCTATTCCCTTGTAACTACAATAAGATAATGTTTATCTTGAAGTAGATAGAGCATTAAGTGTTTGTAGAAGGGAACATATTTGAGAAAAGCTCAATATGTAAATTTTTTAATTACACGATGTAAAAGGGAGCCATGTAATACATATCAAACATATTTCTCTAGTGGTTTATTCTATGAATACAAAGCATTTGACTCATTTGATTACATACTGGTCCATTGCATGTCCCAAGTCATGTTAAACAAAACCTGCGGAATGAAATTTCGTAGCATGTTGGTAAACGTCTTTAGAGACATTTTTCAATAGGAATTATAAACAATTAAAGCTTATAAACTTGTATTTCTTGTGAAATTTAGGTTTCAAACCTCTGAAGTAGTTTAGTACATTCTGTAGAACTAGAAGTACTAGCTAGGTGATTGGCAATTGAATTCATAAAGTCAGTTTCGTTCTTTAGGGTATTCTGTGCTTTTCCAGTGTTGGTAGGTGAATGCAAAGAGTATTTCCCATGTACTATGATTTGTATCATCAATTACCTTTTATTATTTTTCCTTGTAAATTTGGTGGCGCGAGGTGGTGCTGCCTGCTTGCTGCTGGGTGCCCTAACCCACCTCACCAAGACCCGTGTAGGGCTTCTGGAGCCCAGCCAGGTTGACCCCGACCTCGGCCAATAAAAATGCGAGAGGAAAGGCGGTTACGCCAGCTGAGGAAGAAATTTGGCAAGCAGCGCAAGAAATTGTTCATTATATTTAGATCTTAAGTGTGAAGTGATTAAATGGGTTGCGGAAGATTTCTAATTCGGCCGCTGGCAACGGTAAACAGCCTCCTTCATGTGCGTCTTTAAAAGGGACCATTATCTACCTCTTGACTAACGTTACATCTGTGTGTACGCCTGCATCACTGTCAGACATCGCTTTTACAAAGATGAAGATGATGATGATGATAATAATAATAATAATAATAATAATAATAATAATAATAATAATAATAATAATAATAATAATAATAATAATAATAATAATAATCCATTCGAACCGAAATAAGTAACATTGGCGAGGATACTCTTCGTAAAACTTGAGAGAATATGGTGAGACGAGTGCAAACATGTATAGATGCTGGTGGAGGACATTTCCAACATTTTCTCTGAGATGAAAATAGTGTAATGTAATCTCCCAATTGTGTATTATATTCTCCCAAAGTTGTACGTGTGTCCTATTATTGGTTCAAAAGTTATGACCTATTGAAATGGTTCAGGTTTATATGGGTCGCACTTTCATTACATGAACTCGAAATAAACAATATGAGCAAGAATATCTGTGACTTTTGTTTTAGCTCATGCTTCAATATGGAAGGGAAAATTTAGTTGCCATTCCCCGCTTATGTCGCTGTTCTGGTTTTCTAGCGTTTATGTGGGAATCGATGCGCTTTGCGTTTGTTGTAAGGGCCAATATTTTAGCCGCATTATTGGATTTCCAGGTTTCAAGTACTTCCATTTGTCTAACGAGTGAAGGGAATGTAATGTTGTAGACACCCTAGACTTAACAGCAACATCGTGGCTAAGTTAAAGCATAAGATATAAATGTATATGTTCAAGTTTGTCTTTGGGAAGCAAGCCATGTGAAAAGACGATTAGAAGTCGACGTTTAGGGAGTGTACATCTCTCCCATCATCAGGATAGTTTAATAAATGTTATAACCACAATTGTGTAACTGGATATAAGACAAATATAAACAAAGACAAAACACTATCAATACCCGCATCACTGAACAAAAGTATTTTTGCAGTATATTAAATGCTAGGTCAGGAGATGGCGTATGTACAGAAAATTAATTGGGTCAAAGAAACGTAACTACTTAACTTGATGATCAAGCTGTATAGATCTGTGCTTCTTAATCCGACGGATTTCCATTTTAAGGCTGGTTTCCAAGAGGAGCGGAACTGAACTCCAGCATCACGATTAAGCGTGTTTCTCTTGGAGGAAATGTCCAAAGCCTCCTTAACTCTCCGCTCCCAGTAACTGTTGTATTTTGCCAAGATGAATTTTGACCCAATTAATTTCCTATACTGTGACTTTGTGGGTTCGTGAAATGAGATGTCCAGCTTACAAACACCAAAAATTGTTCTTTATTTCCGTAGAAACACACTTTGTCAACTTTTACAGTCCATAAATTACGTCACATACACAATACAACTTGCAAGGTCAACGACCACAGTACAGTTCACACAGCTGTTCATGCACGCGGCTCCAATTACCGACTAACTGCTGTGGCGGGCGGCGGCACTCTTTTTATAGATAACTCCTATTCCGGAATGTTCTCAAGCAATCAAGACGGCGTTCGAAGAAAGAAGAACTCCCTAGAAATCCGTGTCCTTACCCCGACCGTTTCGGCGAGCTTTTATCTCCGCACTACACTGACCGTCTCTTTGAACTTGCCGGCCGCGCCGCCTTGCCTCAACAATGCTACTCACGCCGTCTCCTGACCTGGCATTTTATTTGCTGAAGACAGTCTTTTTTCAGTGATAGTGATGCGAGTTTTGATAGTGTTTTGTCTTTGTTTATATTTGTGTTATATCTAGTGATATATTTATTAAAATATCCTGATGATGGGAGAGATGTGCATTCCCAAAACGTCGATTTCTGATCGTCTTTTCATCTGGCTTGTTTACCGAGAAGATCTTAATGTATTCGTCGCCAGGAAAGCATAAACAGCTTACCCAGTTCTTAGTGGGGTTGTGGCAACCGGTTCATTGCCTCATTTCCACGGTATTCTAGATACATGTAGACCAGCTCCTCCCGCAATGTTGGTATTAGCTCGCCTTTTGAGGTATCTCGCCTTTACTTTTACTATTCTCTGTAGATCACTGGATGCCGGACGTGACACTGGCGTTATGTGATGGTAATTAGGGACAGCAGTGTTAGGTTGAAGATACATTACTCCAAAATATGATTGCGTTACATCCAGATATTTGAATTCATTTACTAGTTCTAGATGGTTAGAAAGAATGTATGAAGCGATCGTTGAATCCAGAACAATGTATGCAGTGGAGGAATGGGGTACATCAGAGATAGGTACACAATTAGACCAGATGTATGGACTACTAGGGCTGGCAAAATCTGCACCAAGAGAAGTGACATTACTAGAGTTGGGTAATGCAAAAATGAGAGGTATAATAATAGAGAGAATACTGAAATTCTGGTATAAGTGTATTAAATGGCAGAAAGGGGAATTATTGAATCTGTGCATGAAGCAACAGAAAAGCATTAAAAATACAAACAGTTGGTGGTCGAAACTGGAAAGAGTGGTATCGAAGATAGTCATGGGAGATTTATGGAGAGTCAAATCATAGCGGTGTTTGGAAGGAAGTGAGAACCAGAGTACAAGACATAGATAGCCAGAAGATATGGGAAAGTATAGAAGAAAAGATATCTTTGAAATTAAAGGCAGAATGGGGTAGGGAAAAATATATAGACCAATGTGACAAAACTGGAAGAAAAGGCATAGCATGGATGAGAGTAGGAATATTATATCTAAAAGGGTTGAGAAGTAACGAGGTAGGGATATGTGAATTTTGTAGAGATGAAGAGAGCACTGTTCATTACCTGATAGAATGTAAGGAGTTAACAAATTACAGGAGAAAAATATGGGTTAAGAAATGGGACAGTGTAAGCAAAGAGGTAGTGGTATTACCCATGTTAACAGGGACGGGTGGAAAGAAATATAGATGTATAGGAGAATTCTTTTATAAGTTGATAGAAAAGTGGATTAGGGTAAAAGAAGTGAAGTTCAAGAAGAAATGACAACAAGCTGCTCAGGAAAACCAAAGACTTATGGCCAGAGAACCTGAGTCTAGGTCAGCAATTTCATATATTTGTACAAGATATATAATACGGCATGTTCTATGTTAAATTTATTGTACTGAAGTTGTAATGGAAACTGCACAAATAAATAAATATAAAATAAATACTACTTCTAGTGGCTGTTTTTTCATTGTTAGAGCGTCACTTACCTAAATATAATCTGCACTGGTTTTTGTTTATTTATATCATCTTATTTTCGATTGCCCATTTTTCTATTTTCACTAGTGCCATCTGTAATTCTGTTTCTGAACTATGTCTGCGTAAATGATCAGGTTAGTTGACAGAAATTCCTGTAATCTTCTGTCAGTACTTAAAATAGTATAGTAATTAATGCTTAATATCTTTTCGGGTGTCCTTACTTCATTATAATTCAATTAATGTATTCTAGAACAGATTCAATCATTATTGTACCCTCATCATCAGTTTAGTGTGGATGAAATCAAAAGCCGGTTTTAATCTATGAAAACTAGATAGTAGTTGCCTTTTGGATGTCTTAATGCCTCTTCTGCTTGCAGAGTACTTTTTTATTGCTAAACCCAAGTTGTTGTTTATGTATTTTGTATTCGTTTCCTCTGCCTCTCTATGAGTCTCGGTTATTTGTTTCACATGTCGCTTCTGTTCTGTATGCTTCTGGTATTTCGAGCAATGATTATATCCGTTAAAATTGGTGTTAGGTATTCCTATGATGATTTCAAGTATTCTATGTAGATTTTGTCCTAATTGACTGATTTTCCTCTGGGTATGTTCTTTCTAACCTCAAAGTGTTCTGTCTTGGTCTGTAATTTATTGTTTCTGTTGGTTCTTTCCATATTGTCTGGGTACTTCCCTGGTCTTCGTTGGCTGTTCTTTTTCGAAGTTGATAAAAGGCTAAATTTTCGGATTCTACTTCGATTTCTAGGTATTGTGCTCGTTTTTATTTTAATATTTTTCTATATTTCTAGTTTTTTGTCATGTTTCCATGTCGCTAGTGTTTTGTTTTGTAATGTTCGTAGCGTTTCCTTGCGTGTTGCTCCGATTAATTCAGTAGCAACTTCGCTTGCTTTGTTTATGTTTTGTAGAGCAGCTATTGTTCTTGCTTGTTCTTGCTTCCTTTATATTATCCTGGAGGTTTTTGTTTTTATTTTAGTCTTTTCGTTTCTTTGCGTCGCTTTATATTCTAGTTCTATTGTTATAGGAATATATTTTCGTATTGGAACTGCGTCTGACAATCCTTCTTGTTTATTGACTGTCAATTTGTTTCCTTTATAGAACACAAGATGTATTTCACTTAATCGTTTGGTACGAAGTAAGTTTTAAGGTCGTTGCTGTTTATTAGTTAAAGCCTTCTTCCCATAATGTTTGTATTGCCTGTGATTGCCTTATCTATGTCTCCAGCTACAATTACTTCTTCAACTTCGGTGATTGTTGCATCTACTATCTTCAGTAGTATTTCTGTAATATCTTCTGTTTGTTAATCCAGTGGTACGTATAACCCTACAACTGTTAAATCTGTAGTTGTTACATTAATGCTTTGTTTTTCCGTTCATATTTCACTTCCCCTGCTGTCTTGTCCTCCTGGTTTAACGTAGGAGAGATGCGTACTTATATCTAACGGTTCCATTAGGAAGGTTTCCGTGGTAATTACAATCTCTTGAGCTCCTCTGTATTAACTCGCTTACTGCAGTACTGTGTTGCTCCTTTTCCTTCGAAATGATCATGCGCCATGTAAAGTATTCTATAGGTACAGCTATTTCCACTCAATACTGTTGCTGTTTAAATATTCGGATTTAACTATCTTTAACACGGCGTGAAAAATAAAGAAAATGAAAAATTCTTTCTATAATACAAATAAAATATTTAGTGAATATTTCCCACTTTTCTTAAGAGGTTGATGACAAAACTTCTATCTTCTACTTCAAATTAATTTCGTAAGCATTTGCCCACATCTTCAGTCAAACACATTTTGTTGTTAAACACACTTCGTTATCAACGATACTATGTATTTACGTTTTACTTATTACCAACATCTGAAGACGAAACAAACCTAAAATCAGAATCAATTTCCGGTATGACAAAATTCATTACGCGATTTTTATTTTTTAGAATAAATATTTTTTCCAAACCATTAAATCTATGGAAACATTTAATTGTTTTGGTCATTTAACCATGAAATAAATCCCGAAGTTGAATTACTAAAACAATTAAATGTTCCCATAGATTTAATGGTTTGGGAAAAAATATTTATTCTAAAAAATAAAAAATCGCGTAATGAATTTTGACATATCGGCAATTGATTCTGTTTTTAGGTTTGTTTCGTCTTCAGATGTTGGTAATAAGTAAAACGTAAATACATAGTATCGTTGATAACGAAGTGTGTTTAACAACAAAATGTGTTTGACTGAAGATGTGGGCAAATGCTTACGAAATTAGTTTCAAATAGAAGATATAAGTTTTGTCATCAACTTCTTAAGATAAGTGGAAAATATTCACTATATATTTTATTTGTATTATATTTATTATTCCACTGCAATTAGCTTCATTTTCTGTGTAATTCTTTATATGTTACTTGTTTGTTATTTTTATTATACTAGCCTTGGTACACCAAACGGAATATTATTCTCGCATAATTCACTACATGTTATCATAATAACTACGGAATCTGACTTAAAAAATGTATCCAGAGGAATACGGTTTTAGCAATTCAAGTTGAGCAAAGTCATTATTTAGGGTGAGGGAGTGTAGTTATGGTGGGTTTAGCACTAGGATAATATGAGGATGAAGTAAGTTGAGAAAGTTCGTGTATTCCAGATCTTCGTTCGTGTGTAGCAGATTTGCTGCAGAATCGCTGCCCATTGACGTTAATGAGAAAGAAGGATTACACGGTTAATGAGAGAACGTTTTCCATTAACAGCAACTGAGGATCGCAACATCATTTAATTATACGGTCAGCAAAGCTTTCCAAAAATAATGTTTTAGGCAATATTAAATTGTGTCAGCTATCGTTCCATGATAATTTTCAGAGGGTAGTTAGGCACCTACATCTATAAAATATCTTTTGTTTCTATATACAGTATGTTCCATATATAAATCTGAACCATTTCAATCTGAACCAATAATAGGACACTCTTACAACTTTGGGAGAATATAATACACAATTGGGAGATTACATTACACTATTTATATCTCAGATAAAATGTTGGAGGTGTCCTCCACCAGCATCTATACATGTTTGTACTCGTCTCACCATATTCTCTCAAGTTTTACGGAGAATATCCTTGCCAATGCTACTTATTTCAGTTCGAATTGATTTCTTGAGAACATCAATTATCCGTGGCCTATTCTTGTACGGTCTATTTTTTAGATATCCCCACAAGAAAAACTCCGGTGAGGTTAGGTCAGGGGATCTGGGGGGCCACAGATCTTTTGAGATAATTCAATTATCAAAGAAACTGATTACAAGTTCCATGATGTCATTAGATGTATGGCACGTTGCTCCATCTTGCTGGAAATAACCTACTCTCAATTCTATATCATCTCCGTAAAACTTGAGAGAATATGATGAGACGAGTACAAACATGTATAGATGCTGGTGGAGGACACTTCCAACATTTTCTCTGAGATGTAAATAGTGTAATGTAATCTCCCAATTGTTTATTATATTCTCACAGAGTTGTATGTGTGTCCTATTATTAGTTCAAAGGTTATGACCCATTGAAATGGTTCAGGTATATATGGATCGCAGTATATTTGACGGCGAGTGAGCGGTAAAGTGGGGGTTAGACCTGAGGAGACACAACAGCTGAGGGTAGCGACCCTAAAGACTACACTTTGAAATTCCCCAGTGAAGGCAACTCTACTCCATGTGGTCTGAGGGGTCTGGAGTACTTCCCCCGATACGAAGGACAAAGATTTACAGAGAGAAAATTCCCTGCTACATAACGCTAAAACTTAGATTTCTGAAATACCTTATCTGGGTTAAAGGTAAAGTGGAATAAGAAGTGATGTGAAATGCAGTGACAAGAAATTTGGGGGACGTAATTACGAGGGCTGTTCAATAAAGAATGCTCATAATTTTTTACGGTCATAACTTTTCGCACTAAAATTCAATCTTATTATATTCTGTTAGCTTAATGTGAAACAAACACGCTGTAGTAGTTTCATTGTTGGTACTCCTGGTTTCCGCCTGTGAGAACCAGGCAAGTTCACACATGTTCAGTATCACCTAACGCTGCAATGGAGGTAACACGCGAGGAACAATATGCTGCTTTGAAATTCTGCTTTCGTCTCAACAAATCTTCAGTTGAGGCCTATATAATGTTACAGGAGGACTATGGAGAGTCTGTTCTTCCCTACAGCACAGCTCGAAGGTGGTTTAAAATGTTTAAAGAGCGGAGACAACCAATTTCAAAGGAAGGTGGGCCCGGTGCTCCAGTTACTGCTCTTACGGAAGAAAACATCAACAATGCTGCTGTCATTGTGAGAGAGGATCGACGAATTACCTTAAGATCACTTTCTGAAATACTGAACATTTCATTGCGTGCCACCCACACGTTGGTGACAGAAACATTACACATGAGACGTGTTTGTGCGCGATGTGTTCCAAGACTGTTGATTCCCAACATAAGGACATTCTCATGCAGGTCTGCATGCAGTTACAGTTGATGTTAGAGTAAGAACCAGAGTTTCTTTCAAACGTAATCACTGCTGATGAAACTTGGCTACATCATGTTGATCCTGAGAGCAAACAGCAAAGCTCAGTGTGGACATCTCCTTCATCACCAACCCCCCAAAAAGCAAAAGTGGTTGCTTCTGCTGGGAAAGTTATGGTCATTTCATTCTTTGATATTCATGGAATGGTTTATCAGCATGTTGTACCTGCACACACATCAGTAGCTGGACAATACTACAGCGATGTCCTGAAAACATTGCAAGTCCATATCAAGCGGAAAGGACCACATTTCCGTGAAGCAGGCTGGATGCTGTACCACGATAATGCGCGGCCGCATATTGCCAATGTTGTTGCTGAATATCTTGCAAAAATCAACGTGAAATGCATCCCTCACCCTCCCTATAGTCCGGATTTAGCCCCATGTGACTTTTTTCTATTCCCTAACTTATAGAAACGCCTTCGTGGGAGACATTATCCATCATCAGAAACAGTGGTGAAGGCAGCGGAGACGATTTTGAAGAATCTCTCAAAAAATGGTTTCCAGCATGTCTTTGAAGACTGGCACATACGCTGGGACAAGTGCATCGCATTCAGGGGAGACTATTTTGAGAAAGACCATCACAATTATGAGGATGAGTAAAGGTACGTTGTCAAAAAAAATTGTGATTGTTCTTTATTGAACAGCCCTCGATTTTGTCAGCGACTCGGGAAAATCCATGGGTCAGGAACGTTGTCAACGGGAATCGAATCAGTGAGTGAGTGAGTGAGTGAGTGAGTGA
The DNA here is from genome assembly GCA_030765055.1 of Mantis religiosa. Classification (NCBI taxonomy): domain Eukaryota; kingdom Metazoa; phylum Arthropoda; class Insecta; order Mantodea; family Mantidae; genus Mantis; species Mantis religiosa. The sequence goes on along the minus strand of CM060953.1, from coordinate 207,370,578 downwards.
GTGAGTGAGTGAGTGAGTGAGTGAGTAAATGGCTCAATGACTGAATGACAAAACACAACTACCGCTTGAGCCAGGTTTTGCAAGCATTGTATAAAATTAAATAATAAATTGTATGAAATGCTGTGCAATTTCAAATTCTTATACGTGAAGATCATCAGGCAAGGCTCGCGAAGTGTAAGAGGGGAAGGTCGTTGCTATGGTAACGTAAACAAAGGTTGCCAGATTGGATACACTGGTGAATCACGTACTCGTCAGGTCAGTTATTGCTAGTTGTATGCGGGAAACAGTTTGCCTAGTTGCGCTGTGTAATGTTAGCCTACTTTGTTAAAACACAATTAAAATACGTTTTTATGGAAGCAAGACGTAGTGACGGTAGACCGAAGAATCATGGTCCAAGGCAAAGATCAGCTTACGCTCGGGTTGTTACATTACACAGCCAAGCTAGAGAATTTGTTCTCTTAGAGAAGATGAGAGTTTGTTCCTTATCAAAGAACAGCTTATTCCTTTTATCCAAAAGCGACAGTCACATGTCAGTAGATATGCTTGCACGTAATAGACTTCCTGTGGGTCAAAATTCCGGCATATGGGCGACGTTGATATGAACATGTCAATTAACAAAGTCGTTAATAATAGTATATTGCGATATTATTGTACACGGAACGAGGAAAGGTTAGAAAAAACGAGGCGCTTGCATCGAGTTTTTTCACTTCTCGAGATTATGTTATGTGCTTACCACATGTGTACTGCACATTTGTTTTTGCACTATGTGTATTTATATAAATCTGAATTTTAGTAATTAAGATATTAGCATAAATATTAATAAATATAATTGAAGATAAATGTTAGATTTTAGAACTGCATCGCGGATATGTGTTTCTATGGAAAAATACTTATTGCACTGTGCGGGAATGTCAACTTACGATGTATAGTAACAATAACGATAAGTATGGAATATTAGTTACATAGTATAAAAATTATTTAAAAGAACTCACACATGTGAAGTGTGAATGTGTGAACAACTTATTTCTGATTTTAAAGTAGGCTAACACAGATTAACTGTGCATATTTTTTAGGTGAGATAACTCGAACCCTTGTTCCTATTTCGAGTGTTGAGAGGATAAAGAAACGGGGTCTGCTGACAACATTGCAGTACTTATTTGGAGAAACAAATGACCTTCACGTATCTTCTTTTAAAAATCGGACTGTACACAATAATTTCCCTATTAAGTTTGGTAGAAATCAGTGCAACGTCTGCAAGCCACAGGATTTACATAACCTATCTATCTCAAGCTACATATAATTTGTTTGCCTATTATTATGGTACGGTTTACATAACTGATTTCAGATAAACGCTTGACTGTTGATGAATGGTTAAAGATTCATTTTTGTTGTCCACTTGCGCAAGTTGGTTCGTGGCCACTAATTTCCTGCACGTGGATGGCTTCGGCCCAAGGCAACAAGATCTCGACGTTATGCGGGATTTCAATTAAGTGCTCACCATTTATAAATAGGGCAGGTGTTGTGATTTCTTTACCTGCCGTAAGACGGTGTTCGTGTGCCAACAAGGATGCGCTTGTACGAACAGCTGTCACACTACACCCCGAGAGGAACGAACTGCACAGAGACAAGCCGAAGTCCATAACAAGTGTCCTGGACCAACTTCTCTCAGGGTTCGATGTGGAGAAGGTTCAGAACAACGACCATACAAAGCCCGCGAACAGTGTTTACAATCCGCAAGCATCTACGCTACCTGTCTTATACTACGATAATAAGGAAAATCAATGAAGAGAACCAAGTGATGTCATGAAAGTATGGAGCCAAGTGTTCCACTAGTAACCAAGGAAAACCACAAAGGATTGGTCAGCCATTAGGGATAGAGACCGGGGTCTCCCAAATGCGAGACCTGGAGGCTGCCCTCCAACTGACTTGATCTGTATGCTTCATATGTTCGTTACTTCATCTGTGTGTGCCTTACATGCTCAACGAATGGCCTATCAGATTCGTAATCGTATAATTTTGAATACTTAGAACGTGATGTCATGAAAATCCGGTGTCTTTTTTATTGCGAAAATAGGTATAAAAATAGAAGTAAATAAATATAAACTCCAGGGTACCTACCACACAGAGTGAAGACTGAGCCCCCCTCCAATGACCAGGGAGTTACCAGCTGTCCCAAAAGGGCGCCGGACGCCTCCGTGGGACTTTCCTTAGGGCAAGACCTAGAGACTAACAAGCCCCCCCCCCCATCTGGTCCGAAAACACAAGACGGGATTAAAGTGGATACGCCACTTTACGCTACAGATCAACCTCGGTTGGGCCGCCTGATGATCTAGCACACCTTCTACTAGCTATGCTGGCTAGTACGCGGGAATATATGGCTTCCCTCAACCCCGTCCGGAGACGTACTCGATCTCCCAAGGATATCAGGAACCACTGCCACCTCGAGTCCAACCCAATCCGAACAACTCCCAATCAGGAAGGGGCTCAAATGTTCGGCCCGAGGTTCCTCTAGTAACGTCAGAGGTACCACGAGTGCTAGGGATCCGCAGCGCCCGCACCACGGTAGCTGAAGGGGACGGATCCCCTCCCCTAGGTGGAGGTATAAAGATATAATTAATTTGAGCGCTGCCAGATAGGGATGAACGAATAGACAAATATGAACGGGGTCTCTAACGTTTCCATGTATAACCACATATCCCTGACACTCGGGGGCCTCTTGAAGCACGAATTGACGTCAGGTTTGAGATCTTCATCGTCCATCCGAACACCAGCAACAATGAAACAGCCCGCCTCGGTAACATAGATGCTGGCGTGTCTGTCTCAAGTTCAAGAGGTCCCGAGTTCGAATCTCGGTCAGGGTGAGTTACCTGGATGTGGTTTTTCTGGAGTTTCCCCTTATCCTTCAAGACGAATGTCGGGTAACTCTAGACTCCATGGACCCTGGGCTCATTAGAGCATCATTTCAGCCAATTCATTCACCATCCGATATGACTTAACGTTGAAGGACGTAAATTAGAATAACAAAAAATCGCCTAGTGGACTACTCATCAACAAACGCCTCAGCAATAATCAGTTCTACCGCCACTAAACCAACAATATCAGAGTGTTCTACCAGTTCCTTGTTCCAGTTAGCAGAATTAGACCTTTCCCTTCCTCACCAATCACTTCTATCTGCAGAAACGCCTAAAACCTCTACCAAAATTTCTTTCGCAGATATTTCCCCCATTCCAGGTCTCTCAAATGTTTCCAAAATGACCACCTGACGAAAGCCAAATAAAATGAGGTCTCAGATTCTAACGGCCTCTCCAATTAAGAAACAGCCGCAAGAACCAGAAACAGCGATCCCTGAAAGGTTGCACAAAAACATTGGAACCAAAACGAATAGTACCAAAAAGGCCGGAAAGAGGAATCCCAAGAAACAAAACACAGGAAGGACAATCAGCTGATAGCTCCAGTGACGAAGATTCTATCAACTAATTAAATACATGTAACGATGACGAACATGACGATTTGGAACCTGTGTTAAAAGATCCTATTTATTTTATTTGTGGAGAATTTGGACGAAACGAACTGTGGTTCCGTTGGAATGCAGTAGAACCGACACACCTAATAATTATAAATGCGATTGTTAAATAAAGAAATATTAAATTGGTTTATGTAGTTTTGAGCGCCATTAACCGCACATGGCGGGCAATACCGCTCGACCCAACCTTTTATATTTGTTTATTTTCATGGCTTCCTGTTTAAATAAATGTATTGATTTGTATTCTTTCTAGAACCTATTGAAGTAACTTGCAATTTATTGGTAGATAGAGTCAACATAAAAAGTTGAATCCCCTGGCCGGGATTTGAAGCACGGATCTCCTGATATCCGTCCAGTCGCTCTAACTCAGCGGTCACCAAGTGAATCGATTTTGTGCTAGAGCAAACATATGACGTAGCACTGTGCACTGAGTGCCGTGTGAGTTCAGTTTGAGACAAGAAGTGGAATTAGACAGCAGTGTTGTCTCGTCTCTTGCGGTTTGTTTTCGTAAACATAATGTCGGTTGGAGAATGTAATGTGCCGCGTAGGACGTCTACTCCTACATTTATGCCTTTATGGGGAGAGTGTTTCTTTTTTATAGAAAGTGATAGCATCAGAACAATCAAAATGAAACTATCCTTATGGGAAACGCAGTTAACCTCAAAGAACTTGGTACATTTGCCAAAGCTCTCAACAGTTCAGCAATTTGTTCAGGTCATGGACTTGCAAGAATATGTTCAAATATTAAGAGAGTTGAACCAAGAATTTCCGAAAAGGTTTCAAGACGTGGTGCAATTAGAGCCAATTTTCCAAATATTTGCTAAGCCTTACTCTACAGATGTTGATAATGTTCCATCTGAATTGCAACTTGAACTTATCGATTTGCAATGCAATCGTCAAATGAACAATAAATTCTAAAATAGAATTAGTTTGAGAGATTTCTATTCACATTTTCCAAGAAATACATTTCCTCGACTACATAGAAATTTCTAAATATGTTCGGATCTACATTTATATAAGCGAACAATATTTTTCGCTAATGAAATTAAACAAAAGCCGCTGCAGAATTCAATTGTCGGATCAGAACTTAAAATGTCAACTTAAGACTAGCTTCTGCACAAACATTGATACCTAATTATGAAAAACTAGTGTGTCAAAAGAGACAACAAAAATCTAGAAAACTAGGTTCCACTTCTGAGTAATATGATGTGCTTATTGCTTTTCTTCGAGTTGTTATTTAATACTGCTGTATTGTATGTAGATTGTCGATTATTTTCATTTTGTTTTAACTATAAATCTATTGGAAATTAATTGTTCTTTCACACTAGCCGTGTGTAGGACGCACCATGAAACGATAGAGCCAGACTGAAAAATTCAATGCCATAGCCGGGATTGGAACCACGGATTTATTGTTCATTTGTTTTTGTTTTTTATTAAAATAAACGTACATAGTTGAATGATAATGAAAGAAACAATTAAAACAATTTTTATAAGAAGTATATCCTAAATATTACAATTCTATTATTATTTTTGCACAGGCAATTGTGCATTTAAATTGCAAGATCGGCATTCCGCCACTGCTCTGAAGGCTACGGAGTGCACGGTAGACTATTCCGGCGTGCAGCGGGTAAACTTGCACGACCTTCTGTGCACACTGTGCATTGAGTTGGTGGCCACTGCTCTAACCCATTGAGCTACCATGGCCAACGTGCTGTCATGACATTAAATTCTCCATTTGACTCATATTTTTCCCCTGTAGACCACTTGGGGCTCTCGCATTCGAGATACATCGTTTGTGGCGACTTACTATCGTAAGTCCTTAAGTCCCAGGCTTCATCGTTTAACTCTTATTATTTTAGTTAATTGATCGAAACTAATCATTTCTTCACGCTAGCCGCATATAGGCTAAGGTTTTTGATAGAGTCAACATGAAAAATTCAATGCCATGGTCGGGATTTGAACCACGGATCTCCTGATTTCCGTCCAGTCGCTCTAACCCATTAAGCTACCATAGCACGTTGGCCATACCCGCCTCGGTAGCGTGGTGGTAGCGTGTCTGCCTTCCGTTCAACAGGTCCCGAGTTCGAATCTCAGTCAGGGCGAGTTACCTGGATACTGTTTCTCCGGGGTTTTCCTTTATCCTGAAAGACGAATGTCGGGTAACTCGAAGCTCTATGGACCCTGGGCTTATTTCATCCATTCCATTCAACGTCCGATATAACTTAAAGTTGGAGGACTTAAATTACACACACACACACACACACACACACACACACACACACACACACACACACACACACACACACACGTTGGCCATGGTAGCTCATTTACCGGGGAAATATACTAGTCAAATGGAGAATTTAATGTCATGATGGCACGTTGGCCATGGTAGCTCAATGGGTTAGAGCGACTGGACGGAAACAAGGAGATCCCTGGTTCAAATCCCGGCCATGGCATTGAATTTTCCAAGGACATCTGGGAGGCCCTGGAAAACCGCTTCGGAAACCACCGCTTAGCCGCAGCCAATCGCAGTCAATTTCATGTTGACTCTATCTATCAAAAGCTTTAGCCTATGCACGGCTAGTGTGAAGAAATGATTAATTTCCATCAGTTAACTAAAATTGTAATTTATTGTTTTAAAATTGATTTCTGTAATTATACTTAAGGTAGGTGAACATTTTTTCTTAAGTGAACGCCATTACCCTACTCTCCCATAAATAGTGAACCCTACCCTCTGTACTACTGGGCTCCTTCGGTCGGCCTCCCATTGTCCACTCTCACCTCATCCTTCCTCCTGGCAGTGCCCCACTTTGATTAAGACTGGACCACTTACTAAATCCCCTGCGTACCGTAACCCAATACAAGTTGAACATATATCAAGAATGCGTCGGCCCGGCATGATCCTAAGGTAAGGTTCAAATGCCCACATCAGAATATTTTCTGACTTGTAAGTGAACTTCTGCACAGGGCAGCGCTGATATGTCGTTAACAAACAAAATATTTATTTGTCTCGCTTGTCTCCATCATGCGGGTTTGTGTTTGCGATTGCAAGTGTTGTATTTTTAGAGCATTATTGGAAACAGCGTGAGATCACCACTCAGCACAAAGGCTTGGCAAAGCTCCAAGTCTAAAGATGCAGTCTGGTACTACAGTTTTAATTATTCCTTGCCACAACATTCCACCTTCAACACGCCATTGTTCTTGTCAAACACTAACGTCTGTTTTATCTAACGTCCTATGTGGCTATATAGCGTCTCTAGACGTGTCTTTGCAACGAAATATCAATGTGAAATATTAAGGTGCAACATTTTCTAAGGGAATATCTCAATGCGGTAGTTATAAACATTAGTCAAATCTCCTTAGAGCTAGTCCCTATGAGATTCCTTTGAAATTCCATTACCTTTGACTTCAGGATGAAAAATATGAATAGTGACTTCCTATGTGATAAAAGTACATTGGGAATTTCAAATAAATGACAAGGAATCCCTACAAAATGCCTCACTACACAACAAAATGAATTTGACATAAATTGTGTGTTTTAACTAGGTATATATTTGTTATGTAGTAATATTTTGTCTATCTCTTACAGTTTATCAGTTATACAAAAGTCATTCAGAATAAAGAGAACTTCTGAGTACATTCACAGAAAATTCAAGATATACATTTGTTATGTAGTAATATTTTGTCTATCTCTTACAGTTTATCAGTTATACAAAAGTCATTCAGAATAAAGAGAACTTCTGAGTACATTCACAGAAAATTCAAGATATACATTTGTTGTGTAGTAATATTTTGTCTGTCTCTTACAGTTTATCAGTTATACAAAAGTCATTCAGAATAAAGAGAACTTCTGAGTACATTCACAGAAAATTCAAGATATACATTTGTTATGTAGTAATATTTTGTCTGTCTCTTACAGTTTATCAGTTATACAAAAGTCATTCAGAATAAAGAGAACTTCTGAGTACATTCACAGAAAATTCAAGATATACATTTGCTGTGTAGTAATATTTTGTCTGTCTCTTACAGTTTATCAGTTATACAAAAGTCATTCAGAATAAAGAGAACTTCTGAGTACATTCACAGAAAATTCAAGATATGCATTTGCTGTGTAGTAATATTTTGTCTGTCTCTTACAGTTTATCAGTTATACAAAAGTCATTCAGAATAAAGAGAACTTCTGAGTACATTCACAGAAAATTCAAGATATACATTTGCTGTGTAGTAATATTTTGTCTGTCTCTTACAGTTTATCAGTTATACAAAAGTCATTCAGAATAAAGAGAACTTCTGAGTACATTCACAGAAAATTCAAGATATACATTTGCTGTGTAGTAATATTTTGTCTGTCTCTTACAGTTTATCAGTTATACAAAAGTCATTCAGAATAAAGAGAACTTCTGAGTACATTCACAGAAAATTCAAGATATGCATTTGTTATGTAGTAATATTTTGTCTGTCTCTTACAGTTTATCAGTTATACAAAAGTCATTCAGAATAAAGAGAACTTCTGAGTACATTCACAGAAAATTCAAGATATACATTTGTTGTGTAGTAATATTTTGTCTGTCTCTTACAGTTTATCAGTTATACAAAAGTCATTCAGAATAAAGAGAACTTCTGAGTACATTCACAGAAAATTCAAGATATACATTTGTTGTGTAGTAATATTTTGTCTAACTCTTACAGTTTGTCAGTTATACAAAACATTCAGAATAAAGAGAACTTCTGAGGACATTCACAGAAAATTCAAGATATACATTTGTTGTGTAGTAATATTTTGTCTATCTCTTACAGTTTATCAGTTATACAAAAGTCATTGAGAATAAAGAGAATTTCTGAGAACATTCACAGAAAATTCAAGATATACATTTGTTGTGTAGTAATATTTTGTCTAACTCTTACAGTTTGTCAGTTATACAAAACATTCAGAATAAAGAGAACTTCTGAGGACATTCACAGAAAATTCAAGATATACATTTGTTGTGTAGTAATATTTTGTCTATCTCTTACAGTTTATCAGTTATACAAAAGTCATTCAGAATAAAGAGAACTTCTGAGTACATTCACAGAAAATTCAAGATATACATTTGTTGTGTAGTAATATTTTGTCTATCTTTTACAGTTTATCAAGAATTTATTTCCATCAAGGGCAGGGTAGCAAGAGAATTAAAGGATAGAATAGCCCAGGTATGTAGATCATTCTGGTCCCTCCAGTTTATATGCACAAGAAGCAGACGACTCAAGTGGAAGTACTGGAAACTTGCGTCTCGCTGTATTATGTGGAAGTCAGACGGGGTCCGCCACAAGCTGGCAGAGGAATACGCGACAGATATGCCAGGGAAAATGGAGGGCAAGATACTGGGGATAAAATGATCAGGGGTTTACAGAAGGTCCAAACTCCCCCGAGAAGTTAAACGTAAGGGGATGTAGCAACCTGGAGAAACACCGGAAACCGATCCTTGGTCACGTGACTACAACACATCATCGCCTATTATTGTATGAAGATTAGATATCTTGCCCTAGACATAAGAACCTTCATTAAATCTTTACGTATTTATCCGCCGTATTTGAAGAGTTTACGTCCTTTAATTGCTTGTTGTGTATGATTGAGTCTTGCAGAGAGGCAATAAAGTATTTACGATCTTCCTTCGCCTTATTCAGCAGACTTCATTTCAAATGCAGCCCTCGTCTTGTATTACAGATACAGCTTTTTGCTCCTTTATTGTTTCTGGTGCATTAAAGTGAACTTTATTACCAATAAGCATCACACACACACACACACACACACACACACACACACACACACACACACACACACACACACACACACACACACACACACGATTTTTAACTATTGGACATGATCACTGCCATTTCCTGGTAATAAAACCTTCATTAGATTGCATTTGTTCCGGTTGTGTCTATAAAAATACAACACGAAATATTATCATGACGTTATATTCATTTTCTCGGCAATAATCAGTAGGGATCACGGGTTCGATATCATCTGGCTGACAGTTTATTTTTTCAGACGACGTCGGATGACGAAAGAAATGTGTGAAATGATAATCAAATGAGCCCAAGGTCCATACAGAAATTCATCTTTCAGGATAAGGCAAAGGCCTGCAAACCCCTTATACATATAACTTACCCCGACAATTCAGGGACATCTTGAATATGAAGCAGAAACGCTACCCCCCACGTCATAGATGCGGGTGGGCCTCACTTTAGTCCATGGCCTATTTATCTTGAGGTGGTGGAGCAATAGTTCTGCAATGTGCTTAGATTGCATACGTCTTGTACGGTTTTTCAACTCATCCATTGACATACACTCAAGACATACAAATGCACATCCCTATCCACCTCCCTCCTGGAATGGAGCATTTAGTACACCGCAACCCTAAACTTACGATAGCACTGAAAACGTCTATAAAATCAAACAAAGGACTGCTATTATATTGGGTTTTTGTAATGTTTCACTACTTCATCCGCTGACCCAAAAGTTGATTCTGTGCATTTTATCTTTAATTTTTAGAAGCAAAAACGAATTACAAGGTACCACGTCAATACACAATGTATGCAATTACATGGCATTTCTATTCCTGCACAAACACTTGTTCCTATGTGTACTTCGATATAAACATTGTCTTATTGTAGTTACAAGGAAATACAGTAGACTTTGAGTGATAGTCAAATGTTTTATATACATGACTTTCTCTACTCTTGTACAAACACTTATTGCTCTATCTACTTCAAGGTAAACATTGTCTTATTGTAGTTACAAGGGAATACAGTAGACTTTAAGTGATAGTCAAATGTTTTATATACATGACTTTCTCTACTCTTGTACAAACACTTATTGCTCTATCTACTTTAGGTTAACATTATCTTATTGTAGTTACAAGGGAATACAGTAGACTTTAAGTAATAGTAAAATGTTTTGGTCGTTATGGGGTGTCTCTTTTATTTTAAATTTAGATGTGATACTGACCCTATCAGTCGAGGGAGTCAGGGATCAGAGACGTAATCCTAGCAAGTGAATCCTCTAGAGCATGAGACATGTTAATACGAAGAAGCTGAAGTGGGAAAGTGGCACTGAAAATTTAGTGTAGTGATTCTGTGAAGGTTGCAAAACGTTCTCGTCTTTGTTAAAGAGAAGATTTCTTTGATTTGGTATATTCAAATAATCACACTATGTCCTCTAAAATAATACCCCCCCATAAACACAGGCGCGTGCACACACACACACACACACACACACACACACACACACACATACACGCGCGCATGCGCGCACGGAAAATGGAGATATATGACTCCTCGCACACTAGTGACAAACACTATTGTTGAACACTACACGAAGGCTGAACTCTCACTTCAGATCTGCCAACTAGAGAAGACTAAACACTAAAGGTACTCAAAAGCTGTCAAGACATGAACTGTTTACCTTGGCCTCACTGCGGTACCACCCTAACACTTCTGCCAGACTAAGGAAAGGGCAAGTGTTACTCCCTCGGACATTCGCCAATATTAATTAATTATACGGCAACTACCTTCAGATTATGTTGGTATTTGTCAAGGCATCGTTACTCAACAAAATGGATGTGAAGACGTAACAATGTGTTGCTTTGTTTCCCTCTACAGCAGTGCTGACAACTGTACGACCTAAGCATACTTTAGATAAACATTAACTGAATCTTTTTCAGTTAATTGATGGAAATTAATCATTTCTTCATACTAGCCATGGTAGCTCAATGAGTTAGAGCCACTGAACGGAAACCAGGAGATCCGTAGTTCAAATGCCAGCCATGGCATTGAATTTTTCATGTTGACTCTATTAGCTGAACCATTTACTTAATCTCGTGTTATTAAATTAACTCCAGGAAAATAAATAGAGTTGGGTATTATTTCGCGTCTAAAATGTGTACCGAATAGAACTACTACAGTGCGATCCATATAAACCTGAACCATTTCAATAGGCCATAAACTTTTGAACCAATACTAGGATACACGTACAACTTTGGGAGAATATAATAAACAATTGGGAGATTACATTACACTATTTACATCTCAGAGAAAATGCTGGAAGTGTCCTCCACCAGCATCTATACATGTTTGTACTCGTCTCACCATATTCTCTGAAGTTTTACAGAGAGTATCCTCGCCAATGTTACTTATTTCAGTTCGAATGGATTCCTTGAGAATATCAATTGTCCGTCGCCTATTCCTGTACACTCTATCTTTTAGATACCCCCACAAGAAGAAATCCGGTGAGGTTAGGTCAGGGGATCTGTGGGGCCACAGTCCTTTTGAGATAAATTCGATTATTAAAGAAACTGGTTAAAAGTTCCGTGGTGTCGTTAGATGTATGGCACGTTGCTCCATCTCTCAATTCGATATCATCCAGCTACTCCACAAATGTCTTGAAGATACCCATATAAACTTCAGTGTCTACAGTCGTATCAAAGAAACTGGTTACAAGTTCCATGGTGTCGTTAGATGTGTGGCACGTTGCACCTTCTCTCAATTCGATATCATCCAGCTGCTCCACAAATGTCTTGAAGATACCCATATAAACTTCAGTGTCTACAGTCGTATCAAAGAAACTGGTTACAAGTTCCATGGTGTCATTAGATGTATGGCACGTCGCTCCATCTCTCAATTCGATATCATCCAGCTGCTGCACAAATGTCTTGAAGATACCCATATAAACTACAGTGTCTACAGTCGTATCAAAGAAACTGGTTACAAGTTCCATGATGTCATTAGATGTATGGCACGTCGCTCCATCTCTCAATTCGATATCATCCAGCTGCTGCACAAATGTCTTGAAGATACCCATATAAACTTCAGTGTGTACAGTCGTATCAAAGAAACTGGTTACAAGTTCCATGGTGTCATTAGATGTATGGCACGTTGCCCCTTCTCTCAATTCGATATCATCCAGCTGCTCCACAAATGTCTTGAAGATACCCATATAAACTTCAGTGTCTACAGTCGTAGCAAAGAAACTGGTTACAAGTTCCATGATGTCATTAGATGTATGGCACGTCGCTCCATCTCTCAATTCGATATCATCCAGCTGCTCCACAAATGTCTTGAAGATACTCATATAAACTTCAGTGTCTACAGTCGTATCAAAGAAACTGGTTACAAGTTCCATGGTGTCGTTAGATGTATGGCACGTTGCTCCTTCTCTCAATTCGATATCATCCAGCTGCTCCACAAATGTCTTGAAGATACCCATATAAACTTCAGTGTCTACAGTCGTATCAAAGAAACTGGTTACAAGTTCCATGGTGTCATTAGATGTATGGCACGTTGCTCCTTCTCTCAATTCGATATCATCCAGCTGCTCCACAAATGTCTTGAAGATACCCATATAAACTTCAGTGTCTACAGTCGTATCAAAGAAACTGGTTACAAGTTCCATGGTGTCATTAGATGTATGGCACGTTGCTCCTTCTCTCAATTCGATATCATCCAGCTGCTCCACAAATGTCTTGAAGATACTCATATAAACTTCAGTGTCTACAGTCGTATCAAAGAAACTGGTTACAAGTTCCGTGGTGTCATTAGATGTGTGGCACGTTGCACCTTCTCTCAATTCGATATCATCCAGCTGCTCCACAAATGTCTTGAAGATATCCATATAAACTTCAGTGTCTACAGTCGTATCAAAGAAACTGGTTACAAGTTCCATGGTGTCGTTAGATGTGTGGCACGTTGCACCTTCTCTCAATTCGATATCATCCAGCTGCTCCACAAATGTCTTGAAGATACTCATATAAACTTCAGTGTCTACAGTCGTATCAAAGAAACTGGTTACAAGTTCCATGGTGTCGTTAGATGTATGGCACGTTGCTCCTTCTCTCAATTCGATATCATCCAGCTGCTCCACAAATGTCTTGAAGATACCCATATAAACTTCAGTGTCTACAGTCGTATCAAAGAAACTGGTTAAAAGTTCCATGGTGTCGTTAGATGTATGGCACGTTGCTCCATCTCTCAATTCGATATCATCCAGCTGCTCCACAAATGTCTTGAAGATACCCATATAAACTTCAGTGTCTACAGTCGTATCAAAGAAACTGGTTAAAAGTTCCATGGTGTCGTTAGATGTATGGCACGTTGCTCCTTCTCTCAATTCGATATCATCCAGCTGCTCCACAAATGTCTTGAAGATACTCATATAAACTTCAGTGTCTACAGTCGTATCAAAGAAACTGGTTACAAGTTCCGTGGTGTCATTAGATGTGTGGCACGTTGCACCTTCTCTCAATTCGATATCATCCAGCTGCTCCACAAATGTCTTGAAGATATCCATATAAACTTCAGTGTCTACAGTCGTATCAAAGAAACTGGTTACAAGTTCCATGGTGTCGTTAGATGTATGGCACGTTGCTCCTTCTCTCAATTCGATATCATCCAGCTGCTCCACAAATGTCTTGAAGATACCCATATAAACTTCAGTGTCTACAGTCGTATCAAAGAAACTGGTTACAAGTTCCGTGATGTCATTAGATGTGTGGCACGTTGCACCTTCTCTCAACTCGATATCATCCAGCTGCTCCACAAATGTCTTGAAGATACCCATATAAACTTCAGTGTCTACAGTCGTATCAAAGAAACTGGTTAAAAGTTCCATGGTGTCGTTAGATGTATGGCACGTTGCTCCATCTCTCAATTCGATATCATCCAGCTGCTCCACAAATGTCTTGAAGATACCCATATAAACTTCAGTGTCTACAGTCGTATCAAAGAAAATGGGACCAACGATAAATTTGCTGATAAATAAATGGTAGGTATATTTTTAGTTCTTCTGTGAACAGTGTGTCAATTCCTATCCATTTTGAACGAATTTTATAAACTCACAAAGCTTATACGAAATAAATTTATGACGTAATCATTCCTACTGGTTTGAATTTTCACATTAATTGTATTTCTTTGGCTAAGCCTCCTTTCTTTGGCTTCCCGTGAATATCTAACAAAAACATGCAGTTTCAAAGTCAGCTTTTTAAACATTTGTTTTCAGTAATGCAAAGTGTAGTGATAGTGTTTCACTAATTTAATTTATCCGCTACCATAAGAAACGATACATCACTACGCTATTCTTCTGTTACTGAAAAGTAAGCCTTTTGCTGTTGGACATGAATAATCTGTGCAAAGAGTCGCATTGTCTCTACCGGAGTCAGTATAGCGCTAGAAGCATAAAGTTAAAATGTGCGAGACAAAAACACGTTATTCTTCAGGAACGCCTACTCTAATATAGTATCAAAGACATTCTATATAATCTCTTTGACTATCGATTACTTTAGTCCGATGTTCAATTTTTCTTTAGTTATGTGAAAAAAAAAGAAACAAACACACATCTACAATGTACAGAAATATGTTTTATTATTCTGGCTTCATTGCATTATTAATATTAACGATTTTCTCTTATGTAAGAATAAAATTAAGTATGAGACTAGCCAGGTTTGATGTCGCGCTAACGGCCCGGACGCTAAAAACATCAACTTATCTTGCAGGTCTCATAAGTAACTATTAGGTTAAGTCACTATGATTATTTCGGGAGCCTGAAACAACAATTCAAAATAAAATGATAATACATAATATAACTACAGGATATTTTTACTACAGTTACAGAAATGCGATATCTATTCCTTTATTTCTAAATTCACATATCAGCAACAGCATGACTAATTCGCTAGTCAAATAAAAGCACAGATTGTAGCAGATTATTTTGATTTGCTTTAACTTGAAGTAGATAGGGAATGTTTGGGTAGTAGCGCTACTCGCAGCTAAAAAAGGCGCCTGGACCGCCGCTGCAGAATCCTTGTGACAGATTTAAATCTGATGCTCATGCTATTCAAGTGAATCGCTTCCGTGTTACAAGGTCGTTTGTACCGGGCCCGGGTTCGAAAACAGCTTTCACCCCGACGTTCCTTCTATGATCCTTGTGCGCCCATTCCGCAAATACCTGTACTCATGTCACTATTGCACTAAAGCAATGCACCTGTGTAACTAAACGAAAATGTCCAAACAACTCAAATATTGAGGTTTGTTTAGTTTTTGCTAGATTTACACTCCACATTTTAATTTAATTTACAAATATAGACAATTTATTAGTTCGAGATGTTCTCGGATGAAAAGACGATTAGAAATCAACGTTTCCCATCATCAGGATATTTTAATAAATGTTATGACCACAAATGTATAACTGGATATAACACAAATATAAACAAAGACAAAACACTATCAATACACGCAACACTGAACAAAAGCCTGTCTTCAGTAAATTAAATGCCAGGTCAGGAGCTGGCATCAGTATAGAAAATTAATTAGGTCAAAAAAGCGTAACTACTTAACTTGATGATCAAGCTGTATAGATCTGTACTTTTTAAGCCGACAGATTTCCATTTTTAAGGCCGGTTTCCAAGAGGAGATGAACTGAAATTCAGCATTAAGCGTGCTCCGCTCGGAGTATATTTTAAACACAGTACTCAGTGCTGCAATGTACCTCACAAATTTAAAATGTATTTTTTAAATCTTATTACAGTATTTTTAATTACTTAAAATGCTATAACAATTAACTTCCAAGTATCAATAAAACTGCACGAATGATTAACTAACAAACTCACAGGGCCATTTGGGAAATATAATTACGTTATTTTTTAATAAATCTTTTGAGTGTTATTCATAAAATCAAAAAGGTTCAAAATACAAAGGGGTTGTCTTTATTTCCTAACTACCTCATTTGAATTTTAAATAGTTCTAATACGCATTAATCAGTGTCGAGTCGATAACAATTTTTCTCCATAGTCGATTCTCGATATCGATAATCAATATTTTCCACGATATTCGATAACGCCATTTCTGCCTCTAGTTTTAATACGAAATAGGATGTAGGCAGAACAGTGTAGTGCCAATGAATTTAAAAGGTGTGCATATTTAATGTGACAAAAGTTAAAAGCATCAGTATTCTTATTTTTAAACTCTGAATTAGACATTCAAAACCAACATAGTCCACTTTTTAAAGTTTTTGTTCGAAAATGGTAACATATCGCTGTTTCGGCGTCAAGTATACTCCATTCTCTGTCACATATGAGTCCTACTGTACTAAATAGTGTTTCTGCAGCTGGAATACACAAATATTTGGCTATTTTTTCAATTGTGGAAATTTTGAATTTGTTTTCCAGTAATGCAGTGTACTAGAAAGAGGAGGTGACAGGAGATATGTAGTGATTTCTTCTTGGCAACTGTTAACTGACAGTTGACACACGATTATTTTCTTACATAATGTTACTGTACAGCTACCACATTCCTGACAATTTCTCGAGCATTGGAATGTTCTACTTGCGGAAATAATATTTAGTGATTTTAAAATAAAATACAAATTACAGAATTACCACCAAAATATCGAAAAATATCGATCGAATTTTCTGAAGTATCGTTCGATGTCGATACTATGTAAATATCGTGAGTATCGAGATATCGCAAATATGAAGGACCCATCCTAGAATTTAAGTATTTCATATAACTAATAAATATTGTAAAATAACAAAGAAATATATCTCGGAAACGTTCACTTCTTAAATTTCAAGTTTATGACAACGTATGATCTGTATAACCATTTTTGTGCCTCTACCTCTGACGGCAGAGAGTAGCTGAGGGCAGGATCTCTGACAACACCTCCGATCTGGAGGATGAGTGTTCACAAACAGCAACTCTGACACGTAGAACACTGAAACGACGAGCAGGAAATTGTGTAAATTAGCGATCCATGAGTCAGGTCACAACCTGCTAAGACACGATACGCAGGTTACGCCCAGTTGGCTGTCACTTTTAAATCAAAGTCAGTTTTTGCAATGATAGAGACGTCATGACTGTTCGTTACGTGGTTTGTAAAACAAGCAGTTGTGTCGCCGTCATAAATAACAAGCAATTTAACGGCCGACTATGGGAAAATGTTACCTCAGAATATCAGCCTAGGGGCAGATAAAACAAGATCGCCTCAATCTAAAATAAAGTATTTCTGTGAACAGCAGAAGGAAAAACGAGAGTTGGTACCTTCCAACATCTGGTCACGCGTTACTAAGAACATTTATCGAAAGTGCGATAAATATTACTTATCAAATATCCCTTTAAAATACCAGGGCTGTTAAATAAAGAATGTCATATTTCTTTTTTGACAACGTTCCTTTACTAATCCTCATAATTTTGATGGTCCTTCCCAAAATAGTCTCCTCTGAATATGATGCACTTGTCCCAGCGTTTCTGCCAGTCTTCAAAGACATGCTGGAAACCATTTTTGAGAGGTCCTTCAAAATCGCCTCCGCAGCCTTCACCACTGTTTCTGATGATGGCTAATGCCTCCCTTGAAGGCGTTTCTTCAAGTTAGGGAATATAAAAAAGTCACATGGGGCTAAATCCGCACTATAGGGAGGGTGAGGGATGCACTTCACGTTGATTTTTGCAAGATATTGAGCAACAACATTGGCAATATGCGGCCGTGCATTATCGTGGTGCAGCATCCAGCCTGCTTCACGGAAATGTGGTCTTTTGCGTCTGATATGGACTTGCAATGTTTTCAGGACATCCCTATAGTATTGTCCAGTTACTGATGTGTGTGCAGGTACAACATGCTGATAAACCATTCCATGAATATCAAAGAATGAGATGACCATAACTTTCCCAGCAGAAGCAACCACTTTTGCTGTTTGGGGGGTTGGTGATGAAGGAGATTTCCACACTGAGCTTTGCTGTTTGCTCTCAGGATCAAAATGATGTAGCCAAGTTTCATCAGAAGTGATTACGTTTTAAAGAAACTCCGGATCTTCCTCTAACATCAACTTTAGCTGCATGTTACCTCCATTATAGCGGTAGGCGATACTGAACATGTCTGAACTTGCCTGGTTCTCACAGGCGGGTACCAGGAGTACCAACAATGAAACTACTACGGCGTGTTTGTTTCACATTAAGCTAACAGAATATAAGATAGAATTTTAGCGCGAATAATTATGATCATTCTTTATTGAACGGCCCTCGTATATTCAATTCATATTATATATTCATGAATGGAGAAGACTGGACTATAGTACGGAGGGGATTCGGCAGGTCTATCGTACCTGCAACCCTTGTGAGCAGCCCCGGGAGGAAGGATGAGGCGACAGGAGACAGAGAACGACTCTCCCATGCGCCGTATTCTCCACAAAGACCTGCGATTCCATTCTTACAAAATGCAGATGGTGCAGTAGTTGAACGATATGTACAAAATTCACCGAATGGCCTTACCCACAGATTCTCTTTTACGTTTGGCAGCCGATCAGAATATCCTGAATAACCCAATTATATCTGATAAGGCCCATTTTCATCAACATGGGACTGTTAACGAGCAGAATTTTCGATACTGGCCCGCACAAAATCCATTGCAGCTGCATGGGAAACCACTTCATTTTCAGCGCGTCAGTGGGATGTGGGGTTTCCTCATTCAGCATCCTACGCCCATATTTCTTTGAAATGCCATTACCATTAATGGACAATGAGATGCTGAATGCCTTCCTTGTTTCGCAGTTGGACGAAAGGTACATACAGATATGATTCCAACAGGATGGAGCAACTGCCTAGCAGTTAATGAACGTCTTGACACCATCTTTCTCGAGTCGTCGATCTCAAAATTTGGGGACATTCGGTCACCTCATTTTATCGCACCTGATTTCTTCTTTCGTCAAGCAAGGCGCACGTCATCAAACATTGACAGACCCAAGGAACAGATGAGCGAAGCCAATGGATATTGTTTTGCGCGATTTCGCCCAGCAGTTGGAAGAATGTAATGGCAGCTACCTAACAGATGTACTTTTCAAACATTGACATTTGTTGCCCAATATAGCAGAATGGCATACTTCTATGTTATTTTGTATTTTAAAAATATATTGATCCAATATTTTCGCCACCAAAAATTTTTAATATTTCACTATGACTTATAGGGGAGATGCGCCCAGTACCACACATCTAGGGTTTTTTCAAAATTTAAAGAAAATGCAATGGAGATCAAGTAGCGTGTTACATACAGCTAATAACATACAGAAACAGCATTAGCAATGAACATTCATGAACACGAGTCACGTTGACTTTTAATAACTAAAGTAAATATTAGTGATAACTGCGCATTTAAAAAGTGTTTCCCAGGACCGGACAGACGTAAATAAATACATATTTCTAAATAAAATAAGAGGAACTGCATAATAAATCACGAGATATTTATTCGTATCATAATTTTTGTACTTTTGAGATGAAAACAGAACTCGGTAATATGATAATATATTTTTCAAAACGTTGTCTAGAGATTATCACAACAAAATAAAAATATCTTATAACTAATGAAAGATTTTTTTTTTAAACAGAGCAATCACATCTATAAAAATCAATGTTCTCTTGCACTGTACATTCAATATGTGTCCAACCCTTGCACGATACACACTGAACCCAAGCCGCGTCTGTGATTTCTAAGCAAATGTTACTTACTCCCTGTTAGAACAGTTCAATCGACACTGGTTTTGGTTCCAAAGTTTAATTTTCTGTCAGTCTTCTAAGGCTGTTCTGTTGACACAGAGTTGGAGCTAGGTTCTGTATTTATAGTTTTATTACTGTTAGTCTTGCGTCCCTTACCTATTAGTTTGTTCTTCTGTTTTTGTGCCCTTTCCTGCAACATCAACTTATACATAGTCGATGTTAATGTTTCAGCACCATATATTGCTACTCCCAGGCTCATTGATCTTTCTACCACATTCTTTATTGCTTGTTTCATATTTTCTTCTAACCATTTTCCTTTCTTTTTGGCCTCCATGTTGACAGGAATGCCTATAATTAAAAATTAATCTAATGTCACTGCAAGTTCAGGGGATAAAAATATACCTTCGCGCGCCTGCCTCGGTAGCGTGTCTGCCTCACGTTCAAGAGGTCCCGAGTTCGAATCTCGGTCAGGGTGAGTTACTTGGATAAGGGTTTTTCCGGGGGTTTCCCTTATCCTGAAAGACGAATGTCGGGTAGCTCTAAGCTCTAAGTATCCTGGGCTAATTTGAGCATCATTTCACCCATTCCATTCATCGTCCGATATGACTTAACGTTGGAGGACGTAAAGTTACTATATATATATATATATATATATATATATATTCGCGTACGGTACTGAGCAACTCACACGTACGTATATATAACGTCATAGCACGGCCCGATTCTTTTAAACCGACGCTGTATTTTGTGTTTGTGCAGTCTACTTAATACCAAATAATATGAGTACAAATACTTAATTAGTTCTTCACCGGAGAAGTCAGCAGCAATGTCAGCAAGTTATTAACAGCACAACTCCAGTTCACTACACGACTTCTCTAAACAATTTCTGATTCTGATTCAACGGTCAAAGAGAAAGGAAAACTTTCCATTGGTAACAGAGGTAGTTGTTTGTCTAAATACACACCATGAGCTTCTACTATCATCAACTACGAGATACTGACACCGCGCGGTACTGGGCACTATGCGGTACTGGGCGCATTTTCCCTAATGTTAAACCTTAAAAAATATGAACATTTTTTGTAGAATTCTTTGTAGTTGACAGTGCATACATAAGCTATTGGGTATGTTTTGCGTAGACAAGAACATAGGCTATTGTTTCAAAAAGTATTTTAGGGGACTTCAAAACACATTTCCAGGAAACGTGGAATTCTAATTTTTTGGGTAGAATACAATACTTTAGACAAACTAAAAACTTCTGTTTGGAATCAGGGATCTCAAAACGTGTTCTTATAAAATGCTCATTGTCTATAAACGCTTCTCTTTGCCACAGGTCAGTGGCAGAGAAAGTAAAAATATAAATCTGATCAGTCCGTTTTACTTTCGAAAGCAACTGCAGTGTTATGAAATTTTGGATGGTGTGTTTGACCTCGGACGGCAACGTTTCTATTGTTTTCTCTATTGTTGAAGATGAATAACGGTCTGGCGGCGACGGACAAAGGACTGTCGTCCTCAACAGATGTTGGGTACAGTATGATACGTAATAAACTGGAGCCCCATATAATTAATTGATGCTGGCGCGGTTCGAGCTCGGGACTGCGACTGATGGCCGTTTTAACGGTCCGCTTACTACAAACAGACACCGCGTTACGTGCCTGCCAAAATAAACAAACAGTGAGGCCAACTTGATTCAATCACAAATCAATTATCAACTGACTCTTGTACAAACATTTATTTCTCTATGTACTTCAAAATCAACATTATCTTATTGAGAACACAGTAGACTTTAAGTGATAGTCAAATGTTTTATAGATATGACTTTCTCTACTCTTGTACAAATACTTATTGTTCTATTTCAAGATAAACATTATATTATTATAGTTACAAGAGAATACAGTAGACTTTAAGTGATAGTCAAATGTTTTATAGATATGACTTTCTCTACTCTTGTACAAACACTTATTGCTCTATCTACTTCAAGATAAACATTATCTTATTGTAGTTACAAGGGAATACAGTAGACTTTAAGTGATAGTCAAATGTTTTATATACACGACTTTCTCTACTCTTGTACAATCACTTATTGCTCTATCTACTTCAAGATAAACATAATCTTATTGTAGTTACAAGGGAATACAGTATACTTTAAGTGATAGTCAAATGTTTTATATACACGACTTTCTCTACTCTTGTAGAAACACTTATTGCCCTCTCTACTTCAAGATAAACATTATCTTATTGTAGTTACAAGGGAATACAGTAGACTTTAAGTGATAGTCAAATGTTGTATATACATGACTTTCTCTACTCTTGTACAAACACTTATTGCTCTATCTACTTCAAGATAAACATTATCTTATTGTAGTTACAAGGGAATACAGTATACTTTAAGTGATAGTCAAATGTTTTATATACATGACTTTCTCCACTCTTGTACAAACACTTATTGCTCTATCTACTTCAAGATAAACATTATCTTATTGTAGTTACAAGGGAATACAGTAGACTTTAAGTGATAGTCAAATGTTTTATATACACGACTTTCTCTACTCTTGTACAAACACTTATTGCTCTATCTACTTCAAGATAAACATTATCTTATTGTAGTTACAAGGGAATACAGTAGACTTTAAGTGATAGTCAAATGTTGTATATACATGACTTTCTCTACTCTTGTACAAACACTTATTGCTCTATCTACTTCAAGATAAACATTATCTTATTGTAGTTACAAGGGAATACAGTATACTTTAAGTGATAGTCAAATGTTTTATATACATGACTTTCTCCACTCTTGTACAAACACTTATTGCTCTATCTACTTCAAGATAAACATTATCTTATTGTAGTTACAAGGGAATACAGTAGACTTTAAGTGATAGTCAAATGTTTTATATACACGACTTTCTCTACTCTTGTACAAACACTTATTGCTCTATCTACTTCAAGATAAACATAATCTTATTGTAGTTACAAGGGAATACAGTAGACTTTAAGTGATAGTCAAATGTTTTATATACACGACTTTCTCTACTCTTGTAGAAACACTTATTGCCCTCTCTACTTCAAGATAAACATTATCTTATTGTAGTTACAAGGGAATACAGTAGACTTTAAGTGATAGTCAAATGTTTTATATACACGACTTTCTCTACTCTTGTACAAACACTTATTGCTCTATCTACTTCAAGATAAACATTATCTTATTGTAGTTACAAGGGAATACAGTAGTCTTTAAATGATGATGATGATGATGATGATGATGATGATGATGATGATGATGATGATGATGATGATGATGATGATGATGATATATAAGGGCGCTCAACTACGGCGGTCATCAGCGCCCTTAAAAAACTAGTCATGGCAAAAGCCAGATATAAAACTTTCTAAAAACTATCCAAGTGTAACAAAACCTATTAAAAACAAACGTACATAAAAAAACATAAATCAAAACCTACTAAAAATTTCGTTCACTAAATCCTAAACTCTAAACTAAACAAGAATCTAAAAACCTTCTCCACGGGTC
The DNA here is from genome assembly GCA_030765055.1 of Mantis religiosa. Classification (NCBI taxonomy): domain Eukaryota; kingdom Metazoa; phylum Arthropoda; class Insecta; order Mantodea; family Mantidae; genus Mantis; species Mantis religiosa. The sequence goes on along the minus strand of CM060953.1, from coordinate 207,347,014 downwards.
TCCATGCACGGCCTACACGTGGGTGGGCCTGTTGACCGTCTCCCTCAACCACGAAGAGGAGCCCACACGAGGGAGACTGGTGGCTCGGGTCCCCGGGTGCGCCAAACCCGTACCTACCGAAGTAGGCCCCTGGTGGGGGACTTTCAAATGTTTTATATACATGACTTTCTCTGCTCTTGTACAGACACTTATTGCTCTATCTACTTCAAGATAAACATTATCTTACTGTAGTTACAAGGGAATACAGTAAACTTTAAGTGATAGTCAAATGTTTTATATACATGACTTTCTCTACTCTTGTACAAACACTTATTGCTCTATCTACTTCAAGATAATCATTATCTTATTGTAGTTACAAGGGAATACAGTAGACTTTAAGTGATAGTCAAATGTTTTATATACACGACTTTCTCTACTCTTGTACAAACACTTATTGCTCTATCTACTTCAAGATAAACATTACCTTATTGTAGTTACAAGGGAATACAGTAGACTTTAAGTGATAGTCAAATGTTTTATATACATGACTTTCTCTACTCTTGTACAAACACTTATTGCTCTATCTACTTCAAGATAATCATTACCTTATTGTAGTTACAAGGGAATACAGTAGACTTTAAGTGATAGTCAAATGTTTTATATACATGACTTCCTCTACTCTTGTACAAACAGTTATTGCTCTATCTACTTCAAGATAATCATTACCTTATTGTAGTTACAAGGGAATACAGTAGACTTTAAGTGACAGTCAAATGTTTGTATACATGACTTTCTCTACTCTTGTACAAACACTTATTGCTCTATCTACTTCAACATAAACATTATCTTATTGTAGTTACAAGGGAATACAGTAAACTTTAAGTGATAGTTAAATGTTTTATATACATGACTTTCTCTACTCTTGTACAAACACTCATTGCTCTATCTACTTCAAGATAAACATTATCTTATTCTAGTTACAAGGGAATCCAGTAGACTTTAAGTGATAGTCAAATGTTTTATATATATGACTTTCTCTACTCTTGTACAAGCACTTATTGCTCTATCTACTTCAAGATAAACATTATCTTATTGTAGTTACAAGGGAATACAGTAGACTTTAAGTGACAGTCAAATGTTTTATATATATGACTTTCTCTACTCTTGTACAAACACTCATTGCTCTATCTACTTCAAGATAATCATTACCTTATTGTAGTTACAAGGGAATACAGTAGACTTTAAGTGACAGTCAAATGTTTGTATACATGACTTTCTCTACTCTTGTACAAACACTTATTGCTCTATCTACTTCAAGATAATCATTACCTTATTGTAGTTACAAGGGAATACAGTAGACTTTAAGTGACAGTCAAACGTTTTATATACATGACTTTCTCTACTCTTGTACAAACACTTATTGCTCTATCTACTTCAAGATAATCATTACCTTATTGTAGTTACAAGGGAATACAGTAGACTTTAAGTGATAGTCAAATGTTTTATATACATGACTTCCTCTACTCTTGTACAAACAGTTATTGCTCTATCTACTTCAAGATAATCATTACCTTATTGTAGTTACAAGGGAATACAGTAGACTTTAAGTGACAGTCAAATGTTTGTATACATGACTTTCTCTACTCTTGTACAAACACTTATTGCTCTATCTACTTCAACATAAACATTATCTTATTGTAGTTACAAGGGAATACAGTAAACTTTAAGTGATAGTTAAATGTTTTATATACATGACTTTCTCTACTCTTGTACAAACACTCATTGCTCTATCTACTTCAACATAAACATTATCTTATTGTAGTTACAAGGGAATACAGTAAACTTTAAGTGATAGTCAAATGTTTTATATACATGACTTTCTCTACTCTTGTACAAACACTCATTGCTCTATCTACTTCAAGATAATCATTACCTTATTGTAGTTACAAGGGAATACAGTAGACTTTAAGTGACAGTCAAATGTTTGTATACATGACTTTCTCTACTCTTGTACAAACACTTATTGCTCTATCTACTTCAAGATAATCATTACCTTATTGTAGTTACAAGGGAATACAGTAGACTTTAAGTGACAGTCAAACGTTTTATATACATGACTTTCTCTACTCTTGTACAAACACTTATTGCTCTATCTACTTCAAGATAATCATTACCTTATTGTAGTTACAAGGGAATACAGTAGACTTTAAGTGATAGTCAAATGTTTTATATACATGACTTCCTCTACTCTTGTACAAACAGTTATTGCTCTATCTACTTCAAGATAATCATTACCTTATTGTAGTTACAAGGGAATACAGTAGACTTTAAGTGACAGTCAAATGTTTGTATACATGACTTTCTCTACTCTTGTACAAACACTTATTGCTCTATCTACTTCAACATAAACATTATCTTATTGTAGTTACAAGGGAATACAGTAAACTTTAAGTGATAGTTAAATGTTTTATATACACGACTTTCTCTACTCTTGTACAAACACTCATTGCTCTATCTACTTCAAGATAAACATTATCTTATTCTAGTTACAAGGGAATCCAGTAGACTTTAAGTGATAGTCAAATGTTTTATATATATGACTTTCTCTACTCTTGTACAAGCACTTATTGCTCTATCTACTTCAAGATAAACATTATCTTATTCTAGTTACAAGGGAATACAGTAGACTTTAAGTGATAGTCAAATGTTTTATATATATGACTTTCTCTACTCTTGTACAAGCACTCATTGCTCTATCTACTTCAAGATAAACATTATCTTATTCTAGTTACAAGGGAATACAGTAGACTTTAAGTGATAGTCAAATGTTTTATATACATGACTTTCTCTACCCTTGTACAAACACTTATTGCTCTATCTACTTCAAGATAAACATTATCTTATTGTAGTTACAAGGGAATACAGTAGACTTTAAGTGATAGTCAAATGTTTTATATACATGACTTTCTCTACTCTTGTACAAACACTTATTGCTCTATCTACTTCAAGATAATCATTATCTTATTGTAGTTACAAGGGAATACAGTAAACTTTAAGTGATAGTCAAATGCTTTATATACATGACTTTCTCTACTCTTGTACAAACACTTATTGCTCTATCTACTTCAACATAAACATTATCTTATTGTGGTTATAAGGGAATACAGTATACTTTAAGTGACAGTCAAATGTTTGTATACATGACTTTCTCTACTCTTGTACAAACACTTATTGCTCTATGTACTTCAAGATAAACATTATCTTATTGTAGTTACAAGGGAATACAGTAAACTTTAAGTGATAGTCAAATGTTTTATATACATGACTTTCTCTACTCTTGTACAAACACTCATTGCTCTATCTACTTCAAGATAAACATTATCTTATTCTAGTTACAAGGGAATACAGTAGACTTTAAGTGACAGTCAAATGTTTGTATACATGACTTTCTCTACTCTTGTACAAACACTTATTGCTCTATCTACTTCAACATAAACATTATCTTATTGTAGTTACAAGGGCATACAGTAAACTTTAAGTGATAGTTAAATGTTTTATATACATGACTTTCTCTACTCTTGTACAAACACTCATTGCTCTATCTACTTCAAGATAAACATTATCTTATTCTAGTTACAAGGGAATACAGTAGACTTTAAGTGATAGTCAAATGTTTTATATATATGACTTTCTCTACTCTTGTACAAACACTTATTGCTCTATCTACTTCAAGATAAACATTATCTTATTGTAGTTACAAGGGAATACAGTAGACTTTAAGTGATAGTCAAATGTTTTATATACATGACTTTCTCTACTCTTGTACAAACACTCATTGCTCTATCTACTTCAAGATAAACATTATCTTATTCTAGTTACAAGGGAATACAGTAGACTGTAAGTGATAGTCAAATGTTTTATATACATAACTTTCTCTACTCTTGTACAAACACTTATTGCTCTATCTACTTCAAGATAAACATTATCTTATTGTAGTTACAAGGGAATACAGTAGACTTTAAGTGATAGTCAAATGTTTTATATACATGACTTTCTCTACTCTTGTACAAACACTTATTGCTCTATCTACTTCAAGATAATCATTATCTTGTTGTAGTTACAAGGGAATACAGTAAACTTTAAGTGATTGTCAAATGCTTTATATACATGACTTTCTCTACTCTTGTACAAACACTTATTGCTCTATCTACTTCAACATAAACATTATCTTATTGTAGTTATAAGGGAATACAGTATACTTTAAGTGACAGTCAAATGTTTGTATACATGACTTTCTCTACTCTTGTACAAACACTTATTGCTCTATGTACTTCAAGATAAACATTATCTTATTGTAGTTACAAGGGAATACAGTATACTTTAAGTGATAGTCAAATGTTTTATATACATGACTTTCTCTACTCTTGTACAAACACTTATTGCTCTATCTACATTAAGATAAACATTATCTACTGTATGTTTATTGTATTCTGTTTTTCACTAATCAATAAATGAGACAGTGTCCCTGCTTTACTTTATTGTGGTGATTGTCCACTATCCATACTAATGCATTAGACGAATACTTTGTAACTGGGTTACAATTCCTTGCTAATTTCTCTCCATCTTTATCGAGCTCCACGTTCGCGTGCCCTATGTAACAGATTTCTATTCTGCAACGATCCTCACGTTGTGGCGACATGCGGAACAGGATTTCTATGGTGAAGATGGGATGCACGTTGACCATTTCGAAGCCCCAGGTCTTGAAGCCGTATGTAACAGTTTTACTTTGTTGTAGTTTGAATTGAGATGTTGAATATTCTATCTGCTTAAATATGAGTAATGATATCTCTTGTTTAAAAGGGTGAAAGAAATAAAATTTGGATAAGTTCAATTTCGTAATATATAATTTAATTGTATAATCAGTATTACATTTTACTTGAACTTTCTTTCCTATTCAATCATTGCAGGTTACCTCCAGCATATAGATAAAACCTTACTTCCTTAATAAATATCTTCCGTTAATTACATAAAATCGCTCACTTCTGCTCGTCCATTCTTCACTATTCAAAACGTTTATCTTCCCTGCGTCACTTTTCCACCATGAAGATTAGTGATTTTTTCTCCCCATAGCAACCGTTCATTTGTTTATATTAACGCCATTACATGGTCCACTAAATTTCCTTCTAGAATCTCACTTCCACACACTCAACACAAACATTATAGTACTTTTAAACATTTTCCCCAAATTCCAAATAACAGCACCAAGCTAATAAACAAAACTCATTTTCAAGGCCAAACAAAAACAAGTGTTACAACTTTTTCGACACAGAAACAAACAGGAAGACTGCAAACATGAAATCCCGAGGTTGTATAATACAAGAATTGCAAGTACACAGTACCGAAAGTCATGTGAATGTTCGGGTGTTCTGTCCCTGGGAAGTTATTTAGTGATTTTAGAATCGGCAGCCAACTTTGTTAATTATAGCTGCAGTTAAATGCGGCTGTTGAACTCTGTCCAAATATTCACACCATTAATGCTAATCTTTATGGCCGATATACTGCGATTTTTATCGATTGTTTGCCAACATTACTCAGCTAAACTTCACAACAATGCGCACACCTGATGCACCTCTTCTTCAACAATTGCAGGTCAACAATCGCATAAAAGGCGGGAATGAGAGCTTGCGTTTCTTTGATCTATTTATAGCTGTCAACTGTTTGTTAATCTTAGCATAATTTAATTACATATATAGCTAACTTCTGGCGTCTCCAAAATTTGTCACTTAAAAATTTGAGTGTTACGGTCACATGAGCTTCTCTACTCTTGTACAAACTACTCTTACGAACATATATCCTAAGTCCTTTATGTTAATAAACAGTAGATACGAGGGAATACATAAACTTTACCTGATAGTCAAATGTTTTAAACAGCTGGTCGTTATGTCATGTCTTTGACATTCCATTCTTTTTACAAAGCCAAGAAATAAAACTACTTCCCATATAACCAAATTTTAATTTCTCAAAGAAACGCTACAAACCTTTCTCTGAAAGTTATACTTTTATGGGGGGGGGGGATACCTAGGACCAATGAAATCTTGGTATAGAAGTTTTGAGTGGTAGAGGACTGCATTGTATTAGGCTACGTAGAGGATTCGGTACAGAGTTCTAGTCTTGGTCCATTGTGTCTTGTGGGGCATATCGGGAGGAAGAATGAGGGGAGAGGAGCCAGAGGGCGGCAGTCACAAGGAGCGACGACATTGCGCAGCGTCTCTACTATTGACCATGCTAGGCCAGTACAACGGACATCCCATCCATCTCCTACTGCAGGAGCAAGTGAAACATCGAGACAACCGCCGTCACTTCTACCCTAAAAGAGAAAGCCAGATGCGAGATGATGTGAAGTGATAATGGGGATGAGATACGAAACGATAAGAAAATTCGGGCGATGTAATTAACCCACTCAGCATTTGCCTGACGAACCGGGAAACCCCCGAAGAACCAAAGGGTCAGGTCAATCGGCCAAGGGAATTGAATCCGGGGCTCCCGAGTGTGGGCCATAGATGAAACCGTCTGAGTCATCCAGCTCGGCAAGTGTTAGAGGTAATGTCAAATGTGTCTGTCGCAGCGTTTTAATATTTTTATTAGTGATGAATTTTGTGAAGGAACTTTACATCAACAGTTAGACGTGACAAAACTTTGTTGTCGATGGATTCTACATAAACTGACTCTCGATCAAAAACAACAACGTACAGAAAAACTCTGGAAAAATTCCAAGGCAACACTTCATATTTGGTTTGGAATATCGTTACTGATGATGAATCTTGGATTTATTGTTATGATCCTGAAAACAAAAGTCAATCGACACAATGAGACTTTCAAACAGAACCTAAGTGTACAAAAGTCTGACAAATTGACAATGTTAGTAAGAAGATGGTTGTTGGGTCATATTGCTACTATAACATTAGAAGATAGACGTACTGATTGATACACAAATGTCCGTTTACTGTAAAGATTTTAAAAATTAGTGTAAAACGATCGAAATTAAAAGCAATTTTATATTATAACAACACATACAACAAAACTATACTGGTCGCCAAACTATAATGTGATTGACAGTTAGTAAGCACACGGAAAAACGCTGTATATAAACGGGAGGGGATGACTACGTCATAATGGTTGTCATAATCACAATAGTTTGGCTTTTGTTTCTGTTCTGATAACGCTGCATAAAAAGAATGCGTATATGTTCCTGTTATTTTATATAAGGATACAACAGTTAGAGATCGTGTACTGGCAAGTTTCTTTGCATTTTATGACAATATCCCTTGGTTTGCGTGTGTGTGAGTTCGTGTATCTGTGCGTGTGTTGTGATCATTTGCAATTGTGTTTAATGAATGTTTAATTATGTCTAAAAATAGCGAAAAGCGAAAACCTGAACGTGCTCGGGAACCAAATAAAACTATATTTGGTAAAGGTATTCCAATTAAAGGACAGACACGGGAAATAATATTCTCTGTAAGAGAAATTGAAAGGGGAGCCCATTATTCCATTCTCTAAAATGCTTGATAGGACTTCACGTAAGAACTTCAGTAAGAAAACTGTGGTTAAGACTGAGAAAAAAAGTATTTTAAAGAGCAAAGTCAGGCATCGGGGTCTAAATTAGAAACTCCCGGAAAAAAAGTATATAGGCGGCAATTCCCCACTTCAATAAGCATCAAAATTTCACAGGTATGCCTCTTTGATCTTTACATTGATGTGTTCTTGCATGTTCTAGCGTTTGCATGTAGATCCATGATTTTTCTATTGTCTTTTTGCACAGTGTTGTAAATAATAATAATAATAATAATAATAATAATAATAATAATAATAATAATAATAATAATAATAATAATAATAATAATAATAATAATAATAATAATAATAATAATAATAATAATAATAATAATAATAATAATAATAATAATAATAATAATAATAATAATAATAATAATAATAATAATAATAATAATAATAATAATAATAATAATAATAATAATAATAATAATAATAATAATAATAATAATAATAATAATAATAATAATAATAATAATAATAATAATAATAATAATAATAATAATAATAATAATAATAATAATAATAATAATAATAATAATAATAATAATAATAATAATAATAATAATAATAATAATAATAATAATAATAATAATAATAATAATAATAATAATAATAATAATAATAATAATAATAATAATAATAATAATAATAATAATAATAATAATAATAATAATAATAATAATAATAATAATAATAATAATAATAATAATAATAATAATAATAATAATAATAATAATAATAATAATAATAATAATAATAATAATAAGAATAATAATAATAATAATAATAATAATAATAATAATAATAATAATAATAATAATAATAATAATAATAATAATAATAATAATAATAATAATAATAATAATAATAATAATAATAATAATAATAATAATAATAATAATAATAATAATAATAATAATAATAATAATAATAATAATAATAATAATAATAATAATAATAATAATAATAATAATAATAATAATAATAATAAATACCCATTGCAGTCACACCTGAATCACCTTCGCACGCGTAACCCTATCGTGCTCTCTACGTAGCAATAAGCGGCAACGTCGCCTCTCTCTCCATACGAAATGTCAATCACTTTCTAGATTGGCGACCAGTATAACAACTGAGTATCTGGATCCCGTAATATCAGTATCAACAAAAATTAAAGATAAAATAACTGGAATAATATTTTGTCATAAGTTGTAGTGGAGATTCCTAAAGTCCTGGTTTCTGAAGTGTAAGAATGACATAATTTCTTTAAGGATTCCTTTAAAAAAATGTGTTGATGTTAAAGAGAAGTCAAATAATGTAAAGTTGTTAAAGCTAGTCCTTGTATTTTCCTGTACGTTCTGAATGTAATGGGAGAATCACGGATTGCAGAAACTGAGAGTTTTTGGGTCACATGTTAATCCCGAGGTCGTGATGATGGTGTTATGATACAAGGGTAAACTGAACACGGCACGCCCCAAGTCTGCATTCACATCACTTTCCTTACTCACTAGTGTATTATTTCAGTTTGTTAATTGAAAAGTTTTATGCAGAAATAGTTTCATTAACTACTAGAGGTTGCTGCTGTTTTCACAGTTTTGGTCCCTTTAACTGTTACACTTCGCTTAGCCACTGCAATATTGCACAAGAGCCATTAACATTCTCAGGTCACAATAATGCAGCGAAGGAAAGACTGTGGGAAAGTTGAATATCAACGAATGTAACAATAAAATCTGCATATCTAATAGCCGGGCTTCCGAAATATATACCAGGCCTTATTATGCAAACTTAATTTTAACTTTATTCATTTTTAAATCAAATTGCACAATACAATTTACAAATTTTGCCGATATAATCTACTTGCTACCTTAACGAACTAACTAAACCTACAGATTACTGGATTCCAGTAACCTTACAAATCTACACATCTAATCTATCTGAAACAGTCTTTCTTCTGCTTTACCTCAACCCCAACAATATAGTTCAAATCTACATTTCTACTGCAGCTTTAATTGTTATAACAAACTGCGAAATATTGTTTCCTAAAATTTTAAAATTTCCTTTTCTGCAACTGGTACCCAAAGCTTCCTCCTACTAGTATCCATCTCCTAAAGGGACTGGCATCAGTAGATGGAGCTCGTTCGTCAGCTCCATATATCCGAGTTGTCATCTTTCCTCTTCTACATAATCAGTTGTGTCTGCCCGCTCTGATACTCTCCATATAACTCCTCTGACTCTTCTGGGATTCTCCTTCCTTCTATGGTTTCTGCTCTTCTTTCCGATATCCATAACTGGCGTCTTCTACTTATCCGTTGTATGTGTTTAAATGGGTCATAAGTCAGGTTATCGAATTGAGAGAAAGTTATTCCCAGCAAGATGGAGCAACATGCTATATCTACATCTAATGAAACCATGGAACTTGTAACCAGTTTCTTTGATAATCGAATGATCTCAAAAGATCTGTGGCGTCCCAGATCTCATGAACTACCCTCATCGGATTTTTTATTGTGGGGGTATCTAAAAAATAGAGTGTACAAGAATAGGCCACGGACAATTGATGTTCTCATGGAATCCATTGGAACAGAAATAAGTAACACCGCAAAACTTGCGAGAATATGGTGAGACGAGTAGAAACATGTATAGATGCTGGTGGAGGACACTTGCAACATTTTCTCTGAGATGTAAATAGTGTAATGTAATCTCCCAATTGTGTATTATATTCTCCCAAAGTTGTACGTGTGTCCTATTATTGGTTCAAACGTTATGGCCTATTGAAATGGTTCAGGTTCATATGGATCGCACTGTATATATATACCGGTAAAGTGTTAGAAGGAGCACTTGTGTGATGGTTATTGCAACAGTAGACGTTTGAAGTGTACCGCAGTGATTTCTTTTATTTGTTTTTGTGCGGCGGAGCACTGAGTCGACCTTGAAGATAGCTGATTCTGAATTTCATGTCCTTTTTACTGCGATAAAAGTTGTTTTAAATCTCTACAACCCAGACTTTTGATTCCACGTAACTGACGTGGTCACAGCATGTGTAGAGCAAAATAACAACAATGAATTTCTTATTAAATAAAACTGCATTTTACATAAATTGTGTACTTTAACATCTCATTACTTTTGCACTTAATAGTTGTTTAACATTTGGCATCCTTTAATCTGTTAGATCAAATCGGATAATAAATTATTGACGGATGAGCCCGGGGTGTAAAGAACTTACAGTTACACTGAAGGATAAGGCGGCCCGGGTTCGATCCCAGGTAACCGCAAAGTGAGATTTGTGATGGACAACACGGCGCTGGGGCGGGTTTTCTTCAGGACCTCCGGTTTCCCCCGCCATGTCATTCCACCGGTGCTCCATCTTCACCTCATGTATCATCAGTGTCACCGCCTGCGGTGCCGTATGTAGTAAAAGCGGACGTTAAACACTACACATTTATGAGATTCGAACTGTTAAATAAAGCAGGTAAGCTACTCTTAAGTCCGATTTCACCAACAAATGTTAAGACTTAACACGAGTTTAACAATAGTTATAGCAAAATTTGCATTTCACCGACAAGTGTTTGCTTAACACTCGTGTTAAATCTCTTGTTAAACTAACAAAACAAAATTCTGTTATTAAGACATCAACAATTGTAAATAGTCAAGATGGCGAGTGTGAACTCAGCTCTTGATGTCGATTTGCTATATTTAAGACTGTCTAAATGGCATTTGTAATAGAGTACGGCCTATGAGGAGAAATTATTTTGAGTAGCTATCAGAAGAAAATGTTCTACTGAGGTATAGACTATCAAAACAAGTTGCTATGAAGGTTACTGCGGAAGTACAAGAGAGGTTAGAATATCCATCGAAAGGAATATGCCGATCTCGCCTTTGCTTCAAGTATTAATAACTTTGCGATTTTATAATTCACTGAATTATGTGGATAATACACTGTTCACCTCCCGTATTGAAACATTCAAGTCACTTGTCCTTCGCTCCTCGTTTTAATTTTACATAATACTGACGAAGTTGTTTCGTGCTTCTAGTAGTGACACATGCATTTGAATTAAATTCGTTTCCAATTTTTTCCCACGTCACATCTTTCTCTTCTACATTTACCGCACCCGTCATCTTATTTTCCACATCCTTGTACTTCGTCATCAATTCAAATAATAATTCTTTCTCCATCGATGAGAAATTTGTCTCACGGCTTTTGTTTACGATTTTGTTTATCCGCCATTTTTTCAGTTGTGTGCAGACGAAAATGAAAACAAAAGTGCATCGCAGAACGTTCAGAAAATAATACGACTCTTTCATAGCCTTCTATAACTGTAATATTTACAAGTCTCTTGGCGTTAACACTTGTTTGTTAACATTTCCAGATAACAGGTTGGTGAAATGCAAGAAATTGAACAACTTTGTTAGCGCTGTGAGAATTTTTACGTTATATTTGCTAACGTCGATTTTAACATCTGTTGGTGGACTCCAGCATTACAGTACAGGGATGGGCAATAAGACTTCATCAGTTTGTTACTGTTTACGACTTATTTAGAATAAAGAAGACCTGAAGATATTCTCCAAAATTCAAGATATACATTTTCTTTGTCATGAAAATATATTTAAAAACTGACAGTTTAATAAAATGAGCCATTTTGGAAAAAAAATCAAAATTTTCGAATAATGTTCCACATGAGGACTTGTTTGGTGCAGGCTTCTTAAAATGAATACGTAAAATATGAAGCTATTAACATTGAAGCAAATAAATATATACAAATATAACAATTTGTAACTTAAAACTTCACTTATCTTATAAAAAATGATGACACTTTTCTTATAAACTGTCCGGGATCGCGATTTCATGTAAACTTATACACATCCTCAGCCGGAAACAAAGCTGTTGTCGTTACGAAAGCTAGATGTTCATATGTTCTTCTTAGTACTGCCAAAATAGAAAATAAAACAAATTTAAAAACAGAACCGATTGCCGGTATTTCAAAATTCATCACGCCATGTTTTTTTTAAATAAATATTTTTTCCCAAACCGTTAAATCTATCGGACCATTTAATTGTTTTAATAATTTAACTTCTGGATTTATTTCATGGTTAAATGACCAAAAATGATCCGCTACGGCCAATTTATCAGTTTGTTTATGGTTAATGTTACGAAAATGTTCATTCGATCTGGTTCCCAAATTACGTTTTGTCTTTCCAATATAAACTTTATCACAATCGAAACAATTAAACTGATAAATAACAGATTTTTTATTAATAGGAATTTTATCTTTTATAGAGAAATGCATACATAATAATAATAATAATAATAATAATAATAATAATAATAATAATAATAATAATAATAATAATAATAATAATAATAATAATAATAATAATAATAATAATAATAATAATAATAATAATAATAATAATAATAATAATAATAATAATAATAATAATAATAATAATAATAGTAATAATAATAATAGTAATAATAATAATAATAATAATAATAATAATAGTAATAATAATAATAATAGTAATAATAATAATAATAATAATAATAATAATAATAATAATAATAATAATAATAATAATAATAATAATAATAATAATAATAATAATAATAATAATAATAATAATAATAATAATAATAATAATAATAATAATAATAATAATAATAATAATAATAATAATAATAATAATAATAATAATAATAATAATAATAATAATAATAATAATAATAATAATAATAATAATAATAATAATAATAATAATAATAATAATAATAATAATAATAATAATAATAATAATAGTAATAGTAATAGTAATAGTAATAGTAATAGTAATAGTAATAGTAATAGTAATAGTAATAGTAATAGTAATAGTAATAGTAATAGTAATAGTAATAATAATAATAATAATAATAATAATAATAATAATAATAATAATAATAATAATAATAATAATAATAATAATAATAATAATAATAATAATAATAATAATAATAATAATAATAATAATAATAATAATAATAATAATAATAATAATAATAATAATAATAATAATAATAATAATAATAATAATAATAATAATAGTAATAATAATAGTAATAGTAATAGTAATAGTAATAGTAATAGTAATAGTAATAGTAATAGTAATTAATAGTAATAGTAATAGTAATAGTAATAGTAATAGTAATAGTAATAATAATAGTAATAGTAATAATAATAATAATAATAATAATAATAATAATAATAATAATAATAATAATAATAATAATAATAATAATAATAATAATAATAATAATAATAATAATAATAATAATAATAATAATAATAATAATAATAATAATAATAATAATAATAATAATAATAATAATAATAATAATAATAATAATAATAATAATAATAATAATAATAATAATAATAATAATAATAATAATAATAATAATAATAATAATAATAATAATAATAATAATAATAATAATAATAATAATAATAATAATAATAATAATAATAATAATAATAATAATAATAATAATAATAATAATAATAATAATAATAATAATAATAATAATAATAATAATAATAATAATAATAATAATAATAATAATAATAATAATAATAATAATAATAATAATAATAATAATAATAATAATAATAATAATAATAATAATAATAATAATAATAATAATAATAATAATAATAATAATAATAATAATAATAATAATAATAATAATAATAATAATAATAATAATAATAATTACATTTTATAGAGAAGAGCATTAAGCGTAGGTAAAGTTGCAGGGAAATGTCGGTACGTAATGCAATTTGTTCTCTGCCAGCTATTTTTATTATTTTATAGATGAAGCATGTGAGACAAGTGTGGAGAGTATGCGCATGCGCAATGTGTACTGTTTGAGATCTCGAAAAGCATCACGAATCTACTTTCACCAGAATAGCATTTCGCAACGTAACTATTTCCTTGTATTAAAAAGTGTTGAGGCATGCGCAGTTAAAAGCTTTGCATTAGCAGGAAATTTATGGCTGAGTCACCTCATATTATGGCCCCGCTACATCTCGCTGTGTTCGAGATTTTAATCCGTTGGGGAATTTTCCTTATTACTAACAAAAATGTCCAATGACTTTCTCTGTATCGCATTCAAGACGTTCAGAGTTCGAATCTCGGTTTGGGCGAGTTACCTGAATAAAGGCTTTTCCTTAACCTGAAAGATAAAATAAAAATATAAATAAATAAAATCTAAATATTATGACTTGATAGCTAATTTCTTCCACCAGGACGTTTATTTCAAACTTTCCATTTATTAACTTCGTAACACAAAACTAAATTACATGAATTCTTCCAAAATAAGCAATAATAATACGTAAAGTACAATATCTAATTTAATGTTGTTTTTTTTCATCAAACTTTCCTATATTCAATTACTTTTCAATTAACAATTCAAAATTAAATTACAATTTAAAATAAGATCTGGCGAAGATTATGCTCAATTTCTTCTCGGGCAGCAAGACGGGTGAACAGAATTATCGCCAAATACAACATCAGGACCATCCATTAGCCACCTCTGAAAATTAAACATCTGTTGAGACCGGTGAAAGACAAACTGGACTTCCAAGTTCCGGGAGTGTACCGCATTCGCTGTGAATATTCGACAGTGTATATAGGACCATCGCTACCAGAATAAACAAACATGAACAGAACTTTCGTTTAATGCAACCTGACAAGTTCTGGACTGGTAGAGCATAGATCCAACTTTCGGGAGACGACCATCTTGCCAAAATGCAACAGTTACTGGAACCGGAGAATTAAGGAGTCTTTGGCCATTTCCTCTGAAATGAGCACGCTTAAACGTGATGCTGGATTTCAGTTCAGCTCCTCTTCGAAACTGGCCTTAAAAATGGAATTCATTTGGCTTAAGAAGCACAGATCTACACAGCTTGATCATCAAGTTAAGTAGTTACGTTTCTTTGACCCAATTAATTTTCTATACTCTGCCATCTCCTGGCCTGGCATTTAATTTACTGAAAACAGTATTTTGTTCAGTGATGCGAATTTTGATATTGTTTTGTCTTTGTTTATATTTCTGTTATATCCAGTAATACATTTGTGGTTATAGCATTCTTTTTTATGGGAGAGATGCACACTCCCGAAATGTCGATTTTAAGTCGTCTGTTCACTGGCTCGCTGCCCGAGAGGAAATTGAGCAAATTAAAATTTGTTTTAAAATATTTCAACCAAAAATAAAAACTTTAAAGAATTCCTTGTGTAAACTCGCTTCTCCGTAAATATTTACCAATCTTAAAACTTAAAAAAAAAAGAAATAAAAAAGTTAAAATATAGTGAATAGTGTGTGATCCATATAAACCTGAACTATTTCAATAGGCCATAACTTTTGAAACACTAACAAGACATACGTACAACTTTGGGAGAATATAATACACAATTGGGAGATTACATTACACTATTTATGTCTCAGAGAAAATGTTGGAAGTGTCCTCCAGCAGCATCTATACATGTTTGTACTCGTCTCACCATATTCTCTCAAGTTTTACGGAGAATATCCTCGCCAATGTTCGAATGGATTCCTTGAGAACATCAATTGTCCGTGGTCTATTCTTGTGCACTCTATTGTTAGAAATCCCCACAAGAAAAAAATCCAGTGAGGTTATGTCAGGGGATTTGGGGGGCCACAGACTTTTGGGGTCGTATTCATAGTCAGACTTGGTCCGGACCAACTTGCTACTTCTCGTGGACTAACGGTGGATCATCGATTTGCTTGTTGATAAACCGGATTAGCGATAGTCCGGGGACCAAACACGTTGGTCCGGCTCAACTTTTGGTCCGCCTCCAAGGGTTATATTAAAGGCGGACTATCTTAGCAACATGGACGACAGTGAAGTGATGAATGTAGCTGTGGTACGTAGAAGACGACGGAGGAAAACTTATCTACCAAGAATAGAAATTATTGCGAAGTACGACGACCTAAACTTCAAAAGCAGATTCAGGTTTAGTAAAGCGAACGCTAGAAAGCTAATAGAAATGATTCGTCCTAACCTGTACGTCAGGGACGATAACCGAGGTCTGACACTCAAATCCTAACAGCACTTCGGTATTATACAAGAGGAAAATATTGTGACTTTGTGGGTTCGTGAAATGAAAAGTCCAATTACACCACTCAACAATGTTCTTTATTTCCACCGACTTACAGTTAAACACTTGCCAATTACACAGAATTACTTGCTGCACACAATTACAATTTACCAGTTCGCCCGTTACAATTTCACTGTACTCGCGGTTACGTAAGCTCCGGTACACATTCACAGTTACGTACAGTCTTCCGTTGCACAATCCTTCCGTTCATTAACACGTCACTGACTAACACTGCCTTCTTACACCAAGAACTGTCCTCACTCACTCACACTAACCAACTGATTGACCGACTCTCCTGTCTGTCTGTAACTCTCTTTATATAGGAATATCGCCGGTTTCTAGTGACCACGAGAATGTTCCAGATTACGTAATTTCGAGAAACAGGTGTAGAGAAAACAGGCGACACAGTCATGTTTTTTTTTTTCCCTGACCACAGCCTGTCACCACTACAAGACAAACGAGGAGGAGGTGTGGCTAACCGAACCTCCCCTGCCTTCCGCTGCCAGCTGCTTTCACAGGGTGTTCCAGCGCTCTCGTTACAATATCAAGACAACACTGCTGACCTGCATCAGTAAGCCGCATTAACAGTAAACTTGTTATAAGTTTCCCTCCATGCCTCCTCCTTTCTCATATTTGTATTCGTCAACACAGATTTATTTTCTATAATGTTCATTCTTTTTTAGACTAGAAAAAACATTGGTCTATCTCTGTCCAGTTGATACCACGCTTCTTCATATTATCCATATTCACAGCACACCAACCTTATCGAACCTCAAACAGCAGCAGGAACTGTGAGAATGATTAAGAAACAGCTGTGAAACTACCACAGAGATTTATAGACTTGTAGGTACACTGTGGTTTGTTTATCACTCTATGGGACTCGCGCATGCGCAGAAGAACTTTTCTACGTCGTGTAACATTTGCTTCGTACTGGTCTACGGCTTTACCTGGTCCGAGGCTTTTTATCGTCTATGAACACCAAAAAATTAGATTACCTTTGGTCCGAACCAAGTTATTCGTAAGTTAGTCTAGACCTCAGAGATTATTCGACTGTAAAAAAGTAATAAAAAAAACGGTTGCAGGTACCATGGTGCCATATTGCCTTCTCTTGCTGGAAATAATCTTCTCTCAATTCGATATCACCTCCGTAAAACTTCAGGGAATATGGTGAGACGAGTACAAACATGTGTAGATGCTGGTGGAGGACACTTCCAACATTTTCTCTGAGATGTAAATAGTAATCTCCCAATTGTGTATTATATTATCCCAAAGTTTTACGTGTGTCCTATTATTGGTTCAGAAGTTATGACGTATTGAAATGGTTCAGATTTATATGGATCGCACCATACTAGATTACCTATAACTATATCATACTATATACAAGGACTGTTCCATAAAGAATGAGCACAATTTTTTTTAACAACGTACATTTACTCATTCTCATAATGTTGATGGTCCTTCTCAAAATAGTCTCCCCTGAATGCGATGCACTTGTCCCAGCGTTTCTGCCAGTCTACAAAGACATGCTGGAAACCATTTTTTAGAGATTCTTCAAAATCGCCTCCACAGCCTTCAGCACTGCTTCTGATGATGGATAATGCCTCCCACGAAGGCGTTTCTTCAAGTTAGGGAATAGAAAAAAAGTCACATGGGGCTAAATTCGGACTATAGGGAGCGTGAGGGATGTAAGTCACGTTGATTTTTGCAAATTATTCAGCAACAACATTGGCAATATGTGGCCGCGCATTATCGTGATGCAGCCTCCAGCCTGCTTCACGGAAATGTGATCTTCTGCGCCTGATATGATTTGCAATGTTTTCAGGATATCCCTGTAGTATTGTCCAGTTACTGATGTGTGTGCAGGTACAACATGCTGATAAACAATTCCATGAATATCAAAGACTGAGATGACCATAACCTTCCCAGCAGAAGCAACCACTTTTGCTTTTTTTTTTGGGGGGGGGGGGTTGGTGATGAAGGAGATTTCCACATTGAGCTTTGCTGTTTGCTCTCAGGATCAAAATGATGTAGCCAATTTCCATCAGCAGTGATTACGTTTGAAAGAAACTCCGGATCTTCCTCTAACATCAACTTTAACTGCATGCAGAACTGCATGCGAATGTCCTTTTGTTCGGGAATCAACAGTCCCATCGCGCACAAACACGTCTCATGTGTAATGTTTCTGTCACCAACGTGTGGGTGGCACGCAATGAAATGTTCAGTATTTCAGAAAGTAATTTTAAGGTAATTCGTTGATCCTCTCTCACAATGGCAGCAGCAGTGTTGATGTTTTCTTCCGTAAGAACAGTAACTGGAAATTGATTGTCTCCCCTCTATAAACATTTTAAACCACCTTCGAGCTGTGCTGTAGGGAAGAACAGACTCTCCATAGGCCTCAACTGAAGATTTGTTGAGACGAAAGCAGAATTTCAACGCCGCATATTGTTCCTCGCGTGTTACCTCCATCGAAGCGGTAGGCGATACTGAACATGTCTGAGCTTGCCTGGCTCTCACAGGCGGGAACCAGGAGTACCAAAAATGAAACTACTACGGGGTGTTTATTTCACATTAAGCTAACACAATATAATAAGATTGAATTTTAGTGCGAAAAATTATGACCGTAAAAAATTTATGATCATCTTTATTGAACAGCCCTCGTAATTAAATATTCCCTCTTTAAAATATTAAAATACTCATACCCCATCATTATCCATGTATACATACTCGTTATGATTTTTCCATTTCTTCTCAAATGTGAAGTCGTATTCTGATCTGTTGGCAAAGAGAATGGAATCTCAAAGCCATCGCTTTGCCTACAAGGATGAAAGTTCGAGAAAGCTGGCTGGAAATTAATGGACCGACCGAAAGAAACCTGTTTCTCTGTCAACCGACCGTTACATAACCGTGTCCTGCTTATCCAAATTATCACCCTTTTTATTCCTCTACTGTAATTATACTGCAAGTGTAACAATCCAAAAATTTATTTCGCGACTCTGCACATTAAATCTTCTTCACGACATAACCTCAAGGCCTGCTCCGGTCTCATGACAGTTTAAACAGCGTCATTTCATTCGTCTGCTTGTAGTACGTTTTTTTTTTTTTTTTTTTTTAATTTTATATTATCAATTCCTACAAATAAAGCACTTTTAGAAGTATTTTACCTCTTGGCTAGAAATACATACGTGATCGCTGACAGAATCAGACTTTTAAAGAAGTCTAAATCATTTTAATAACAGACCATGTCAAGTATTCTACACCAGAGACGCGCATAAATTTCCCAGCATTCCACTTTTATTCAAGAGCAGATTTGGGAAACGAAAAGAAAAAAAATGACTATCCAGTTCATATTAATCTAGATAAATCTTTACATTGCACATTCCATTGCAAGAGAAACAAATGAGTGGCGAGTTACCACATAAAAACATTCAAAAATTCAAACCAAAAGCATAAAGTATCTTGGAGACGGTTAAAGCCACATAAACTGCAACCAGATCTACACTTTATGAGGTAAGATTTAATCTATCTCTTACAATTTACTAGTTGACAATAAAGAGAACTTCTGGGGACATTTCCAGAAAATTAAATATATAAATTTAATTTGTTCACGTAAATACCTTAAATGGTATTTTAATTCCAATCGTTAAAATCTTAAATGACTTTTGTATAACTGATAAACTGTAAGAGATAAAATTGTAGATCTGGTTAAAAAACATTAATTGTTTCTAAAATTCCTTACTTTTCTGTGGAGCGAACCAATTTTCATATATTCCTTGTTTACACGTAAATTTTTGTTTAATTTTAAAGTACTTATATCTCCGTCAAGTCCATGCCATTTTGGGTTTTCCCTTATTCTGAAATATGAATGTCTAGTAACTCTAAGCTCTATGTACCCTGTACTCAATTGAACATCATTTCATTCATCGTCCGATATAACTTAACTTTGTAGGTTTTCTCTTATCCTGAAAGATGAATGTCTGGTAACTCTAAGCTCTGTGTACCCTGTACTTATTTGAACATCATTTCATTCATCGTCTGATATGACATAACGTTGGAGGTTTTCTCTTATCCTGAAATATGAATGTCTGTTAACTCTAAGCTCTGTGTACGCTGTACTTATTTGAACATCATTTCATTCATCGTCCGATATGACAACGTTGGAGATTTTCTCTTATGCTGAAATATAAATGTCTGGTAACTCTAAGCTCTATGTACTCTGTACCCGTTTGAACATTCCATTCATCGTCAGATATAACTTAACTTTGGAGGTTTTCTCTTATGCTGAAAGATGAATGTCTGGTAACTCTAAGCTCTATGTACCCTGTACTTATCTGAACATCATTTCATTCATCGTCTGATATGACTTAACGTTGGAGGATTTCTCTTATCCTGAAAGATGAATGTCTGGTAACTCTAAGCTCTATGTACCCTGTACCTGTTTGGACATCATTTCATTCATCGTTCGATATAACTTAACTTTGGAGTTTTTTCTCTTATCCTGAGAGATGAAAGTCTGATAACTCTAAGTTCTGATAACCCTGGGCTCCTTTGAGCGTAATTTCATTCATTTACGTTGGAGGACATAACTGGAAAAAGAAAAAAATAAGTCAAGAAAGAAAGTTGATCATGTTTTTTTTTCTGATCTTCCTCAACTTTGGCACAACAATTGGAATGTTGAGCATTGCCTAAGACAGGCGGAAGTGCCAACTTCTGAACATTATTGAACCCGAATCAAAAATGTGTCTTTGGATTGACTCAAGCAGATACACTCTCATCTTGCAGTGTGAAGTCTAATACTGGTGTATGCGGTTAGCAGGCCCTTTTTTTATATGTTCCTCAGAAATATTTATGTACTTAATTATCATTTTAAACAAGATATAGAACATTATGGTTTCTTAAATATATAGGCAGTTTGTGTTTTCTGTTATTTTATACATGTTTGTTGCAGTTTGACACGAAAAAATAGAAAGAGACGCCATTTTACCAAACAAACTAGGTTGTTTTACGCAGAGGTTTGAAAAATAAAAGACACTGAAATCGTGAAATTAAAGCATACTGTGGAAGTACAACTAAAAATATAGATATATTAGATAATATACAATATAGAACTAAAATGCAAAGTAAATAAAAGAAAATTTACGTGATATTTATTTTTGTTATCAAACTAAATTAAAATATCTTTAAATTTCTGAAAACTGATTTTTCTTGACCCTCAAATGTTATTGTCCTCTTTCTTCGAACACCTCCTCTGAAAAACCAGCGCTCTGGGTAACGTCTGTGGAGGAAGGTTCATCTGTCGGTTGTTTACTCTGACGAAATGTCACATTGGGTAACCTAGCAATAGAAATAGTTGGAGCACATTTTCCAGATTTCTCGAGAAAGAATCGCAAACATTTTGGCTCTCCTTTGGGGTAACTGACACACTCTGCCTACCTCAAGACACATTTAGTTGTGAATTCCCTAACCTAGCACAACCGACCAGCTAATCTATTTTGGAGGTTCGAATACTGGACCACGCGCCAACTAATTGTCACCTTGCTGAGAAGGTCAAGCCAATGATAAGACCCCGGAAGACCTTGTGTACACGTGGAGGTTCGAACCTCGGCAGGTGACTCAAGTCAAAAAACAAATGACATTGTCACTGTCCGCTATCGTTTGTTTTATATCTCTTTATTGTTTTTCTACTACGCATATTGCATTAACCCAAAAATACACGCCTAGAGGCCTCCGTGTGAGTCCAAAGAAGCGAAGAAGTTTTTAAAGCAAATCCGTCCCAACTATAAATACGGTTTACATTAAGAAATTCAAAATTGTTGTTTTATCAAAGATGACTGCAATGATGGATTGAAACACCATGTTTAAAATATTCTCTGACAAATGAAATGTATATTTATTTTCTGAGAATATTTATAGAAGTTCTCTTTATTCTGAATGACTTTTGTATAACTGATAATGAGAAGCAAGATTTTGTAGTGACAATCATTTATAAAATCCGCGTTAATAACTTTAATTGGCGGTGTTTTGTGGTGAATATTTTACCGTAAATTTGCATTAATTTCGCGCAAATTTTCAGGGAGAATTAATGACATGACGAAATGAAAAGTAGCGGGTAACTAGAGTAGCACAACTATTAAAACCCCTTTTTTCCAAATTAAAATATTTTATTTGAAATCAGCAGACAGAGGTAGCAAGAATAAAATCAAATGTAACATATCAGACATCACCAAACTGCAGCATACAACAAGCTGTGATATTTTCGCTTTTCATACTTGTTCTGTTTTCTGTCACAACTAAGTTATATGTAGAGAAAACTCTCTCACCGTCAGCGTTTGACATCGGCAACCAAAGACAGTGAAGCGACTTTTCACAGAAATTGTGGTAAGAATCAGCTTTTGCCTTCAATGCCAAGAGTGCTGTTACTACATCTTACCATAATGGCTTTGTTGTTCAACAATGCCACAAACCTCTTTGTAACAAAGAAACAAATCAGAATCACAAATAATACCACTGGTTTAAAATGCAATGACTGAAGGGGCCAAACAGTAAAGTCCGGTCTTTTAACAGACGCAGACTGAAGCTCCCGGAGGCCACTCTCTCCCCTTGCGGGCTTACACATCCTCTGGTTGGCCCGAAGATCGAGGATTTAAATTAAGAAAATTTCGTATAATATAACTTACAAATTACCCCCGACACTTAATACAAAAAACTACGTTGAAAAGTAAAGTGAAAGGGATAAGGAATTTGGGAAACCTCCAATGTGATGAAGGTTGAACTGACGACCTACCGATACCGTACCATAAACGCTAGACCCGAGTCTTTCGCTTGGTAAAATAGGGCCAGTACCAAAGAATGTTTAGTTTTCATTGATTAATGGTGTCACCTATGGCATTGTTGTGCTGCCACGACAAGCGGGAGCCGGGCGCGTGAGGAGCCGATACGAGAGGCAAGTCAACAGCCAAAAGTTTCAGCAAGGTGACCTGGTCTGGCTGTATCGTCCTGCCCGGACCAAGGGACGCTGCCCAAAACTTCAACAGCCGTAGCAAGGACCGTACCGGGTGGTGAAGAGGATTTACGACGTTGTCTACCGCATCCAGAAGGTGCCCCGAGGGAAGATGTTGGTGGTACACCTGGATCGTCTGGCCCGCTACGATGGTGCTGTTCGGGACGACCAGCCTTGAGGAGGGAGCAGTGTCGCCGATCGCATTGTTGTGCTGTTGGCGCAGTTGTTGTTCCGGAGCCTCTCTGTCTTTTTCTTTCTCTTGGCAAGCGTCCAGTTTCCTGCACACGCACCTGGCTCCCGCTTGTCGTGGAAGCACAACAGTGCCATCGGTGACAGTATAACAGTTGCTTAAAGTACGAAACCTGGTTAGAACATTTCAGTTTAGTTAAAATTGTTAGGTCAGTTTTTGAGAAAATAAGAACATTTTCCATATAAAGAGGATTTTCGAATGCTTTATTTATGTACTTATTTATAGCTTTGATCTTTTGAGTAGCGGAACTTCAGTACCAAGTCTTCAGCTCACGCATTGCTTTGTATTTTTAAGATTTACTAAGGAGGGAATTGGGCACAGAGACCAGGCGTGATCCATTGTACCTACACCCCAAGAGGGGCATCCCCGGGAGGAAGGATGAGGTAGAGGAGACAGGGGGCGGTCGACAGTACAGAGGGCAGATAACGACTTAGATAGAATCCTCCTTCTGCAGGCCAGGACAATGGTCATGCAAGCTGAAGCAGAGACCACAGGTTTCCGATATTGGAATATAAGAGAGGGACGATAAAACTATAGAAATTATTAAGAAGCATATTGGAGTAAGGAATGCAACAAGTAATATAAGAATAAATATTTAATCATAAAGTAGAATGTTTAAAACAAGTAAAGGAACGCAGACATAGCTTCAGTTAGAAAGGGTTGTTTGAGACAGGATGTCGAAACAAAGAAACAAATGAAGGTAAAACTCGCGCAGGACCGACGCCACTAGGAATGCGCTACGTGTAAAAAACAGGAAGTATAGCGTTAGGACGCCAAGGGCCATATACCACCATGGGGTGGAACAAAAAATGCTGCATAGGTAAAGTAGGGATGAAAGACCAATGAGGTTAAATGTAAGGAAAACAAACTTCCAGTAAAATTTAGTATATATTACGTGATTAATTTGAAATAGAGATGAACTAGAAAAGAGGCTTAACCTCCAGCACGCACATCAAGCAGTACAGCTCTCTTTAGATCGCCTAACTCATTGGTTCAGCAATTGGCGGATCTCATTGAACCCTGAGAAAACAGAAGCTAAAATCTTCACTCTCCGCCGATATACTCCGCTTACTCCGTTGTGTCTCTACAGTAACAATGTCCCTTGGCTCCCCACTACAACTCCCGTTAAATACCTTGGAGTGCTTTTGGACTCTCGACTTATCTGGAGTGCTCATATCGATCCTCTTATATCACTGGCCTCCGGGCGATTTTCAAAACTCTCACCTCTGTTGCATCGCCGTTCCAGCCTTCATTTTTTTTTTTTTTTTTTTTTTTTGTAATTTACGTCCTCCAACGTTAAGTCATATCGGACGATGAATGAAATGGGTGAAATGATGCTCAAATGAGCCCAGGGTCCATAGAGCTTAGAGTTACCTGACATTCGTCTTTCAGGATAAGGGAAAACCCCGGAAAAACCTTATCCAGGTAACTCACCCTGACCGAGATTCGAACTCGGGACCTCTTGAATGTGAGGCAGACATGCTACCACCACGCTACCGAGGCGGGCACAGTCTTCATTGTTACTCTACAAATCACTCGTTCGTCCACTTATTACATATGCCTGCCAAGTGTGGGGGGCCACACATACATGTCATCTGCGTCGTCTTCAGGTGATACAGAATCGCTTCATGAGCATCGCTACCAACGCTCCATGGTTCATCCGTAATCAGCAGCTCCATCACTAACTAGGACTGTTACCTCTTCACGACTACATTCGCAGGATCGCTCGTCGTTTCTTTTCCACGCTGCAAGAAGTTCCAGGAGCTGTGCATTATAACATCGGCGTCCGCACGCGCCAGCCCTCACGCTTGAAGAGGAGACTACCACAGGACCTGCTTCTAAGTGATACATCAGACTCGAGTGATTCTAGTGCTTGATATCTATCTTACATCTTCAATATTGACATAATGTCTCAGAGAGTGTTATTGGAGTTCTAACTTAATGTAGTTAGGGGGCGGCCTGTTAGCCTACCCCTGAGTGTTATTGTTCTTATTGTACTGTTACCTTCTTTTCACTCTGATCTGTAAAGCATTGTACTGCTGATCCATCAATAAAAATTACAAAAAAGAAAAAAAAGAGGCGTTGATAGATTAACTAGCGTACGACGAGGGAGTGAATAGAGAGGCAAGTCGCGGCACTTCACCGGAGAGATTTCAGCGGCTAGGAAGAACTTCACCGCGAGAGTCGCGATACTTCGCGTGGAAATTTGTATCGTTTGTGACTGTGTAGAGTAAAACTTAACAGTAGGTGTAGGAATGCGAAACCGGGTCTCATAAAGGAAGAAGTGATATAATTTTAGTGGAAAGCAAGTGAGGAGGAGAGCAACCTTACAATTAAAATGTTAAATCAATAAACTTGTGGAAGAAACCGATGAGGAAGCATTGTTTAGTTCAAGTCAAACGCTGGAACCGGAGGGACAGAACGTGTCTGCTCACTTTTACCGACGACGGAGAGTAACCAGCTACTCAGGACAATAATCTGTTTTTCCGTCCTTACATCCTACATCAAAAGGATCCTGACCTAGAACACCTATCTAAATAAGGTCATTGCCTGAAGCTAAACTGTACCTAACATTCCTTCACCACATCCTACTGCGTTACAAAAACGGGCCGACCAGCAGGTTTGCAAATGGTCCCGGCAGCCGATCCCGAAATGTCCGCAGTATCAGATTCGGAGACTGGCAACCGACCTACCGGAGGAGGAAGTGTTAACCAGGAGCATATCATCCTGCTATGCAACGCCGAGATACCCGCCCACACTTCTACCCTGAAAGAGACCACCAGATGACAGATAAAGTGAGATGATAATAGAGATGAAATTAAGGGACAGGAAATTCGGAGGATGTAATTAACCTGCCCAGCGTTCGTCTGTAGACCAGAGAAAACCCCCGTGAAAACCATGCAACAAGTAGGTGGGCCACGGGAATCGAACTCAGGCCTCCCGAATGTGAGCCACAGACGAAAACTTCTCAAATAATTTTGAAATAGTACTTACTGTGAACTCTTGTACGATATTATGAATAGCGAAACGTGTATCAATCAAGGTTCATCTACATTTTCGTGAACAAAGAAGAAACAGCAGCATTTAAAAATCTGTAACAAAAAAATCAAACCTTCTGTGTGACATTTTTAACGTGTGGTGTGATATCAATGTAACGAAGGGAATACATCTTCTTAAATCGTGCATTTCAATGTTTTACGTAGGCTACAATATATAACTAAGGTTGGTCTTGGCAGCAAGTGAAAGGAAGGTTTCTTAATCTTTTTGAAATCTTATCTGGAAATTGGAGAACACACACTCGGTCACAACGAACCTAGGCCTGCAGGTTCATGAACCGCTGTCGTGTTCCAACGCCCTGCGGGGGTCGTGGCTTCGATAAGAGGGCAGCAGGATGACATTCTCACGTTGTGAAAGTGGGTACGGTGAGGAACGGAGATTTAACACACAATCTGGTCACCGGCTCCAACATTTCACACCCTCCCTCACCCTTTCGTAGGCACTACTTCAACCAAACATTTGCTGTCTTTCTTATTGCTCTATCTACTTCAAGATAAACATTATCTCATTGTAGTTACAAGGGAATACAGTAGACTTTAAGTGATAGTCAAATGTTTTATATACATGACTATCTCTACTCTAGTACAAACACTTATTGCTCTATCTACTTCAAGATAAACATTATCTTATTGTAGTTACAAAGGAATACAGTAGACTTTAAGTGATAGTCAAATGTTTTATATACATGACTTTCTCTACTCTTGTTCAAACACTTATTGCTCTATCTACTTCAAGATAAACATTATCTTATTGTAGTTACAAGGGAATAACAGTAGACTTTAAGTGATAGTCAAATGTTTTATATACATGACTTTCTCTACTCTTGTTCAAACACTTATTGCTCTATCTACTTCAAGATAAACATTATCTTATTGTAGTTACAAGGGAATACAGTAGACTTTAAGTGATAGTCAAATGTTTTATATACATGACTTTCTCTACTCTTGTACAAACACTTATTGCTCTATCTACTTCAAGATAAACATTATCTTATTGTAGTTACAAGGGAATACAGTAGACTTTAAGTGATAGTCAAATGTTTTATATACATGACTTTGTTTACTCTTGTACAAACACTTATTGCTCTATCTACTTCAAGATAAACATTATCTTATTGTAGTTACAAGGGAATACAGTAGACTTTAAGTGATAGTCAAATGTTTTATATACATGACTTTCTCTACTCTTGTTCAAACACTTATTGCTCTATCTACTTCAAGATAAACATTATCTTATTGTAGTTACAAGGGAATACAGTAGACTTTAAGTGATAGTCAAATGTTTTATATACATGACTTTCTCTACTCTTGTACAAACACTTATTGCTCTATCTACTTCAAGATAAACATTATCTTATTGTAGTTACAAGGGAATACAGTAGACTTTAAGTGATAGTCAAATGTTTTATATACATGACTTTCTCTACTCTTGTACAAACACTTATTGCTCTATCTACTTCAAGATAAACATTATCTTATTGTAGTTACAAGGGAATACAGTAGACTTTAAGTGATAGCCAAATGTTTTATATACATGACTTTCTCTACTCTTGTTCAAACACTTATTGCTCTATCTACTTCAAGATAAACATTATCTTATTGTAGTTACAAGGGAATACAGTAGACTTTAAGTGATAGTCAAATGTTTTATATACATGACTTTCTCTACTCTTGTTCAAACACTTATTGCTCTATCTACTTCAAGATAAACATTATCTTATTGTAGTTACAAGGGAATACAGTAGACTTTAAGTGATAGTCAACTGTTTTATATACATGACTTTCTCTACTCTTGTACAAACACTTATTGCTCTATCTACTTCAAGATAAACATTATCTTATTGTAGTTACAAGGGAATACAGTAGACTTTAAGTGATAGTCAAATGTTTTATATACATGACTTTCTCTACTCTTGTTCAAACACTTATTGCTCTATCTACTTCAAGATAAACATTATCTTATTGTAGTTACAAGGGAATACAGTAGACTTTAAGTGATAGTCAAATGTTTTATATACATGACTTTCTCTACTCTTGTACAAACACTTATTGCTCTATCTACTTCAAGATAAACATTATCTTATTGTAGTTACAAGGGAATACAGTAGACTTTAAGTGATAGTCAAATGTTTTATATACATGACTTTCTCTACTCTTGTACAAACACTTATTGCTCTATCTACTTCAAGATAAACATTATCTTATTGTAGTTACAAGGGAATACAGTAGACTTTAAGTGATAGTCAAATGTTTTATATACATGACTTTCTCTACTCTTGTTCAAACACTTATTGCTCTATCTACTTCAAGATAAACATTATCTTATTGTAGTTACAAGGGAATACAGTAGACATTAAGTGATAGTCAAATGTTTTATATACATGACTTTCTCTACTCTTGTACAAACACTTATTACTCTATCTACTTCAAGATAAACATTATCTTATTGTTGTTACAAGGGAATACAGTAGACTTTAAGTGATAGTCAAATGTTTTATATACATGACTTTCTCTACTCTTGTACAAACACTTATTACTCTATCTACTTCAAGATAAACATTATCTTATTGTTGTTACAAGGGAATATAGTAGACTTTAAGTGATAGTCAAATGTTTTATATACATGACTTTCTCTACTCTTGTACAAACACTTATTACTCTATCTACTTCAAGATAAACATTATCTTATTGTTGTTACAAGGGAATACAGTAGACTTTAAGTGATAGTCAAATGTTTTATATACATGACTTTCTCTACTCTTGTTCAAACACTTATTGCTCTATCTACTTCAAGATAAACATTATCTTATTGTAGTTACAAGGGAATACAGTAGACTTTAAGTGATAGTCAAATGTTTTATATACATGACTTTCTCTACTCTTGTACAAACACTTATTGCTCTATCTACTTCAAGATAAACATTATCTTATTGTAGTTACAAGGGAATACAGTAGACTTTAAGTGAAAGTCAAATGTTTTATATACATGACTTTCTCTACTCTTGTACAAACACTTATTGCTCTATCTACTTCAAGATAAACATTATCTTATTGTAGTTACAAGGGAATACAGTAGACACTAAGTGATAGTCAAATGTTTTATATACATGACTTTCTCTACTCTTGTACAAACACTTATTGCTCTATCTACTTCAAGATAAACATTGTCTTATTGTTGTTACAAGGGAATACAGTAGACTTTAAGTGAAAGTCAAATGTTTTATATACATGACTTTCTCTACTCTTGTATAAACACTTATTGCTCTATCTACTTCAAGATAGACATTATCTTATAATAGTTACAAGGGAATATAGCAGACTTTAAGTGATAGTCAAATGTTTCTTTCGTTATGTGATATCTTTGATATGCGTTTTCTTTCCTGTTTAAGTAAAGATTGAATATTGGAAAGCTGAATCTAAAATACGACAAAATGTTTTACCTATGAATACTTTATGTAAATTAACTGCATTACTAAAATCTACCTTTTTATTTTTTTAAATGTTCTATATATCTTATAATTTAGTGGTTATGCAGAAATCTGTTGAGACCTGTGAAAGACAACCTGGACTTCCAAGTTCCGGGAGTGTACCGCATTTCCTGTGAATGTGGGACACCGTATATAGGACAAACCGAAAGGACCATCGCTACCAGAATAAACGAACATGAACGGAGCATTCATTGAATGCAGTCTGAGAAGTCTGAACTGGCAGACCATAGAGTCAACTTTCGGGAGACGACCATCTTGACAAAATGCAACAGCTACTGGGAGCGGAGAATAAAGGAGGCTTTGGCCATTTCCTCCAAGAGGAGCACGCTTAGTCGTGATGCTGGATTTCAGTTCAGCTCCTCTTGGAAACCGGCCTTAAAATAGAAATCAGTCTGCTTAAGAAGTACATATCTATACAGATTGCTCATCAAGTTAAGTAGTTACGTTTCTTTGTTCCAATTAATTTCCTATTCTCACGCCATCTCCTGACCTGGCATTTAATTTACTGCAGTCTTTTCTTCAGTGATGCGAGTGTTGATAGTGTTTTGTCTTTGTTTATATTTGTGTTATATCCAGTTATACATTTGTAGTTATTACATTTATTAAAATATCCTGATGATAGGAGATATGTACGCTCCCTAAACGTCGGTTTCTAATCGTCTTTTAACGTGGCTTGTTTCCCCGAGAAGATCTTGAACATATTCGTCACCAGGAAAGCTTCAGGTCTTAAGGCTATATCTTTTTCTAACACGTGTGAGTCCTATTGCGCTAATTTAGAAAAAGGCTGTTGCAGCTGCAATACCCAAATACGACGTACGTCCAGAAAGTTAGTTCTGTTTGGTAATAAAATTAAATTGTGTACAGATACAGAAAAATTATTTATTCCACAAAATTCTACAACTCTTAAACTACTTTTCCACATAACTGCGGAAATTTTGCAGGCATTTGTCATAGCGAGGCACAAGGTTTTGTATACCTTCTTCATAGACGTTTGCCGCCTGTGTCTTCAACCAGATGGAAATATTTTCTTTCAGCTCTTCGTCATTGTTGAAGTGTTGACCACCAAGGAAGGATTTGAGATGCAAAAACAGACGAAAGTCGCTAGGAGTGAGGTCAGGACTGTACAGGGTGTGGTCAAACACGTACCAGCAAAATCCCTATAGGATGTTTTTCGTCGCATTTGCAGTGTGTGGTCGTGCGTTGTCGTGAAGAAACACAACACCTTTTGACATTGCAAATTTGCCGATAAATTTCAATTGGTTTCCCTTTCCTAGCATTCAGAAAACGAATCACAGATCTGATTTCACAAGCGGCGGAATTTTCAATCAACACCGACACTGTAAACAAGCACAAAAAAGCGTACGTTGCTGACAGCAATCGCACAATAGCGCACGTTTCTTCTCCTTGATACAGAGCGTCTACCGCGCATGTGCGGAACTGCGATCGCAGCGCTGCACGGGAGATAAACTGAAACAGAACTTACTTTCTGGACGCCCCTTGTATGTATTTATTTAAGTGTCGAATTTGTTTTGTTTTCCAATAGCCCAGTGTACTAGAAAGAGTAGGTGACAGGAGATATGTAGTGATTTCTTCTTGGGAACTGTTAACTGACAGTTGACACACGATTATTTTCTTACATAATGTTACTGTACAGCTACCACATTCCTGACAATTTCTCGAACTTTGTAATATTCTGCTTGCGGATATAATAATTTGTGATTTTAAAATAAAATAAGAATTGCAAAATCGCCACTGAAGTATCGAAAAAGTATCGAACAAAAAAGTGTATCAGTATAATTCAGTTTTTGGATGGTTTCATAAATACGGTCCCTGTATGTGTTAAATTTGCAGAACAACTTTTTTTGTATCGATTAATGAGAAGTTCGATTGTTAGCTGCAATAGTAAGACAAACATCAGTTGTTTGAAACAAAACAACTGCCAACTCAAATAAGCAATTGGGAATGAAGGTTTCATTGTTGCTAAGCAACCTTTATGGCTAGAAACACGCATGAAACGTGTTTCTAATGTTAGAATATAACAAACCGTGTACAAAATGAACACATTTATTTTATATACTGCACATATAAATCACCAATATGCTGCTGGCTAAAGCAATTTAATCTTCTTGCGATTTCGAAAGCTATTTCTTGAACTTTACTCAAAGTTTTTGTGGTGCAGGAAAAGCAGAATAATCATTAATTATTAGTGTAACTCGTTTTGAAGGCTTATTCACGTTTGGGTAATAATAAACGTCTATGATATGATTTGTGTGTCGCATAACCAGGCCACATTCCCAGTTACAAAACTCGTGGGGTGAGGGAATAACCCTGAGGTCACTTGCCGCCCTTCATACATCATCCCGGTAGCACAAAGGTCAGCACAACCGGGTCCTTGTCGTCGTAAACAAGGGTATTGTAACTGTCGCCCGATAACGACCTGGAACCAAAGAACAATCGCACATTTCGGGGATGCCATTGTTAACGTCCACGAGCAAAGGAAGATGTCATATTTACGCAGACATAACCTCATTCTTTTATACTTCTTTGTTAATCGAGGTAAACTTTCACTGTAGTTAAAAGAAAGGTGTTTTTCTAAATATAAAAGCAAATAAGTTACTTTTATAATAGCTGAATAAATACTACAAAGCAGTAGAATTGCGAAATTAAGTGACGAAAGAAAAAAGAGACATGTGCTTTATGAAAGAACCCTGTTAACTGATAAACATTAAGCAATCAGAGTACGTACTCGTATGCATTCAGCCCTACACAATCTTGTTCAAAATACGAAAGTGGTTTGAAAATTTCTCGACCTGATAGTGAAAAAGGACAATTAATGCTTTCAAGGTCGTATTATTTTTCAACATACGAGGGTGAGTCAAATGAAAACCTTAAATTTGTACTAACAAATCGAAATTTCGCGCCATTATCCTGTAAGTTGGTAAGCGTGCTACAAACCGCGTGCAAAATGGCCTGCAGGTGGTAGCATAGTGCAGATGCACACATACCGTCGCAGTATCAGTATAAAGATGGCCGCCCCACTTGCAGCTTGTACCAGGGAAGAACAGCGCTCTGTTATTCAGATTTTGATTAGTGAAGGTGTGAAACCTATTAAAGGTTCAGTACGGCGATTCATGTTTGTTACAGCAGCAAGTCTACGAATGGAGTAGGAAGTTCGCAAATGGTGTGACTTTAGTGGAAGATGCTCCACGTCCAGGTCAGGTACAACGAGTTGTGACTCCACAGAACATTGCAGCAGTTGAAGCCTTAGTGAAGGAAAACCGCTGAGTGACACTGAATGACAATGCAGCATCGACATTGTGCATGATGTTCTCCAGTTTCACTAAGTGTCTGCAAGATGGGTGCCATGGCAGCTGACTCCTGAAATGAGAGAACGACGTGTTGATGCTTGTGAAGAACTTCTTCTGCGCTTTGGACGGGAAGGTGATGACTTCCTTGCACGAACCGTTACTGGGGAAGAAACTTGGGTTCACTTCCACCGAGCAAGGAATGGCGCCATCTCTCATCACTAAAACCAAAGAAGTTTCGAACAGAACCATCAGCAGGGAAGGTTGTGCTGACTTTCTTTTGGGACGAAAAATGCGTCATTTTGGAGCATTACATGCCTAGGGGGACCACTGTCACCAGTACATCATACACAGATCTACTAAAAAATTATCTGCGGCCTGCAATCAAATCAAAGCGAAGTAGATTGCTGTCAGCAGGTGTCCTTTTGCAACATGACAATGCAATGCCACACACTGCCCGTACAACAGTTGCAACAATCACAGACCTGCATTTTGAGTGTCTTTCTCATCCACCATACTTACCGGACCTTGCTCCAAGTGATTTCCATATATAGAAAATGAGTAGTTGTCAAACATTTTTATGATTACTCACTCAGATGAGATGTTCTTCATATCCCCAAAAGCGCTTTTCGATCAGGTTTTGATCATCTTCAGTGTGTGTTGACCAGCTACTGAGGTGGAGACGAGCCGAACCTTCCAAGAAACTTCTGCTCCTGTGACAGTCATTTGGTTATCTCCTGATTTGTGCTGCCAACTTCTGGGACTGGAACACTGTGGCCGGACACAGGTGGCTGATGGTCATCTGTGGTGTTGACTGGTTGTAACTGTTTTACCTCTGGATGTGGGTTAATTGAACTGTCGACCTGTGGTGGCGGATGAAATTCCATTTTTTCCCCCTCGTTCTCTGGACCAATATTTAAGTTACTGGTTGTTTTTGAGAGATGTGCTTCCTCACTCATATGTTCCTGAAGTAAACTAGATTGGTTGACATATGGGTTAATTTCAACTGGGTCTAAGTTCTTTAAATTTGTTTCAACGACATCAATGTTGGATTTTTTAACTTTTTTAATAAGTTGTAAAACACTGTTTAATGGTGGTATCTCAAAATTCAAAAGGTTTTTTGTTTCACTATTTAGGATATAAATTTTTTCCCAAATATCTAATTCATTAACTGTTTGTACATGTTTCAATAGTTGTATAC
Organism: Mantis religiosa; assembly: GCA_030765055.1. NCBI lineage: Eukaryota > Metazoa > Arthropoda > Insecta > Mantodea > Mantidae > Mantis > Mantis religiosa. The sequence continues at coordinate 207,311,977 of CM060953.1, read as the reverse complement.
TTTGGCCAATTTCATGGTTGTGTTTCCAGAAATGGTTGGCAACTGCAGACTTTTCTATTTGTTTAAGTTTTATATTCCTCAGGTGTTCCGTTTGACGGGTTTTTAAATTTCTCTTAGTTCTTCCAATATAATATGCTTCACAATTGTCACATGGTATTTTATATATTCCAGATAATTTCAATTTATCAATAGTGTTGCTTAAAGGTTTTTTGAGCAGATTCTTAAGGTTGAAATTATTCTTTGGGGCTAATTTTATATTATAATTATGAAAAATTCTTTTAAATTTGTTGAATGCCCAAGGATGATAGGTAAACTTCTTGTAGATAACAGTATTTTCTGGTTTCTTTAAAGTAGTAAATGAACTTATGTGGTTTTTGTATATATGTTCATTAATTATTTTAAATATAGTTGATTCTTTAAAGCCATTGATCTTTGCAACATGCAAGATGTGTTGGTATTCTAATTGATATTCCTGTTCAAGCATAGGTACATTTATAAGTCTGTGGATTAAACAATGGAATACTGCAAGTTGATGTGATGTTGGATTATAGTTATTAGCTTTGATGTAATTGTCCACATGTGTATTTTTCCTATGAATACCAAAATTCAATTTATTATGGTACTTGGAAATTTTTAAATCCAAAAAAGGTAAGAGTCCTTGATCTTCTATTTCCATAGTAAATTTGATAGATTCATCTTGACTGTTGAGAATTTCTAAGGCTTCATTAATTTTATCTTTGGGTATGATGGAGAAAATATCATCAACATATCTGTACCATACTTTAAATATATCTGAGTGAGTAGATGTTACTTGAATTTCTAAGTTGCTCATATATAAGTCAGCTAAGAATGGAGATAATGGATTACCCATAGCTAAACCATGTGTTTGAGTGTATAATCTTCCATTAAATGTGAAGGTATTCTGGTCAATACAACTGGTAGTACAAGTTAGTAGATCATGAATCTCAGCTTCATTAATATTAATTGAAGTAAGCCATTCTTGATTTCCATATGTTTGTACCACTCAATACCGCAATGGGAGGAAAGAAGTTCCGTTCCAATGAAGAGGTACGCCACGCGGTGCATGAGCGGTTGCGCGGACTACAAAAGGAATTTTTTTCTAAAGGCATTTATGCACTTTGTAAGCGTTGGAGGACTTGCATTGAGCGTGGGGGAGATCATGTTGAAAAGTGATACAGCTTTTTACCAGTTCTGCACAATAAATAATATTAAAAAAGAATATGGTTTTCATTTTACTCACCCTCGCAATCTCCTCTAATATCAATATATTTTGTCCATCGGTGTTCGAATGCCATTATCCGCTCTCTGTTGTGTTCCTCTGGAATTGCTGTAAAGTAAACATTTACAGCCACAATTGCCTCTTCATTGGACGAAAAGCGTGTACCAGCGAAGAGTTTCTTCACTTTTAGAAACAGATGGAAGCCTGAGAGAGCCAAATCTGGAGAAATCTGGACACTTTTGTGGACACATGCATTGTTCTGAAGAAAAACATCTTTTATTTTTTAACCAGGGTCTGTCTTCACGAATGCTTGCATTCAGTTTGGTTAGAAGTAGTCAGTTGGTTGGTTACCAACACGTCCCACATGGTACCCTTGGCCTTCGGGGTAACCTCGCCCAACCACGTGATGTCTGGACCCATTTCCCAAGCGGGGGCACCCAGAGGCCGGTGTCCATCACCTCCAATGATAGAGTGATAGTGAAGATGACGGTGAGGCCAGAGGACCTAGACCCCGAACCCGTTGGACATGGGAGATACTTCACATGTGCTAGACATGTTGGCGCGAGGTCTACCCGAAAGTGCGAAGACTCTGGCCTCTATCAACCCGGAAGCGATGGAAAACTTCGGGGTTATTTCCTTGGGGCAATACCTTGAGTCTAAAAAGTCCCCCCCCCCATCATCGACAACAACGTCAAGACGGTTGGAAGTAGATACGCCATTTACATGTGCAGGGAAGACTACGAATAACCTTGGTGATCTAGCACACCTTCTATTAGCTCTGCAAGCTAGTACCCGGGACTTCTTAGGCAACCCTCTGCCCCCCTCCCATTTTAGGATTGGTGGAAGTGGATACGCGCATGGTGTCGGGAACACACTGCCCCCTAGAGTCCAACCCAATCCGAACAACTCCCATTCAGAGAGGGGCTCGAATGTTCTGCCCAATCTTCCTCTAGTAAGGTCAGAGGTACCACGATTGCTAAGGGTCCGCAGCGCCCGCACCACGGCAGCTGAAGGGAACGGATCTCCTCCCCTACGGGTACATGTGCCAGACACGTTAACTGCAGAGGTTCTACTCCAATTAGTCCCAAACCCGTAGGTCCAAAGACCCTGGCCTCCTTCAACCAGGGAGTTACCGAGCTGTCCAAGGGCGCCCGGCACCTCCGTGGGGCTTTCCATAGGGCAAGACATAGAGACTAACAAGGCCCCCATCTGGTGCTATGGAGTCAAGACGGAATTGAAGTGGATACGCCACTTACGCCCGCCAACTCCAAAGGGGAAGGCTATCAATTAGACCTCGGTGGGGCCGCCTGGTGATCTAGCACACCTACTAGCTGTGCTGGCTAGTACGCGGGAATATTAATGGCTTCCCTCAACCCCGGAGACGTACCCGATCTCCCACGGGTATCGGGAACCACTGTCCCCTCGAGTCCAACCCAATCCGAACAACTCCCAATCAGGGAGGGGCTCGAATGTTCGGCCCGAGGTTCTCTAGTAACGTCAGTGGTACCCCGAGTGCTTGGGGTCCGCACCACCCGCACTACGGCAGCTGAAGGAGATGGATCTCCACAGAGGTGACGGCGTAGATAGGGCCGGGAATCGAACTCGGGTCCCTTTACACGGAAGCCCCGAACGAAACCACTGTGGTACCCCGGCGCCCTGTTTGGTTAGAAGTTGGGAGTAGTCTCTCCAGTAATGTCTTTACCTTTTTCGAACTTGTCAATCAAAAACATTCCTTTGGCATCCCAAAACATGACGCCATGATCTTTCCCACCGATGGCACCGTCCTGGCCATCTCTGGAACTGAAGAACCAGCTTTTGTCCGCTCTCTCAACTGCTGCTTAAATTCGGGTGTGTAGTGTTGAATCCATGTTTTATCCATTGTGGCGTATGGGCGCAAAAGGTCACTTCTGTTCTTCTGAACATACACAGTGAGGATATGCGGCATCCATCTTGCGCAAAAGTCTTTTCATGTTTAATTCCTTTGTACGCCGACTTTCCAAAATCATGTCATGCACTTTTTCAGTTATTTCCGGTGTGGTTACAGTTTATGGACGTTCTTCCCTTGGATCGTCTTGGGTGCTTTCACGCCACGTTTTAAATCGTACGCCCATCTCTTCACAATGGAAACTGAAGGTGAAGAGTTACTATATACATTTACAATCCGTAAATAAATTTCTATTCATGTTAAAACTTGTTTTACGAAGAATTTTATCACATCACAATACTCAAATTTCTCCAAATTCAAAGCAATGCGCACTTCCACTGTTTCAAACAATTGCCTACAGTCAACTTATTGTCTGGAATGACTTGTAATTTTACATAAGGTTTATTAACATTTGTAGCAATGCAAGGGTAAATATGTAAACATCTAATAAGATTTAAATATTAATTTTATAAATAAAATCATTTCAATGCAACATAGTTTCAAAAACATCCTCTACAAAGTACTTTAATGTAAGACAATTTTTCCAGCATATTACCTAAGATAAACTTTGTAGGAATAGTTACAGTTTCTTTGAATCTCGATATTTAATATTTGGGTAGAGTATGAGAGTAATACGACACTGAAATCGTTAAAATTACCAAATTTTGTTCGCCATTACTTTAAAAATTACATGAGAATGCAAATTAACATTGCCACTAAATGCTTTCGGCACAGCGTTTTGATATTTGCGTTTAGTTCATAAAACGTGAGCATATATGTAATTTTTACTGTAATGTAGCTGTTTTGTGAAGATTTACCCTTAGAATTGCAATCATATAAGTAATTTATTGCTATAAGTAGTTTTGGCTCATTTTTGTAAAAGTAATAAGTGAATCGAATATCCTATTAAGCTGTTAGGCCCAATTTCCCGTAATTAAAGCTTCATATAGACTAAAATATTAATTTTTAAAGCCGTCATGATAAGAGTCCGGAATGCCTTTCTGCATGTGTCATATCTATCTTGAATGTGAATCTGTACGAATTATATCTTTGTGGTTAAAATGCCGCAGTTTTGTGTTGCCTTTTTCAATATACGAGTTCTAATCAAAAAGTTGGATAACATTTGTGATTTCGTGTCAATGGAGTCAATGCAAGTAGTGCCGCGACCTTTATGTGAGGACGAGAACTTCTCAGACCACCCTCGTATCCTTAAAACCCATTTTCTTTATAGGAGCAACGGGAATATGTAAATACAGTTGACCTTAAATGATTAGGATTTCATTACGGAGAGATTCGGTAAGCAGGCCACCATGCTGGGCCCACTGTGCCCATGGCCCCAAGTGGGGCGACCCAGGTAGGAAGGATGAGGCGAGAGGAGACTGAAGGCGCCAACCCAAGGAGCCAAGACAGTGCAAAGGGCAGGGTCCCTACAGTTTACTTAGAAACTTCCCCCGACAGGCCTGGACAACGAACTCGCCCCCCCCCTACAGCGGGACGACAAAGAACCTGGCTGGCGGTCCCGAAATGGTTCCAGCAGAGGCTCGGAGACCGGCAACCGACCTACCAGAGTAGGAGGTAGTTTATCTCAGAGCATATCATCCTGCCATGCAGCGTCGAGACATCCGCCGCAACTTCTACCCTGAAAGAGATGATGTGAAATAATAATAATAAACGGATAGGAAATTTGGGGGATATAATTAACCTACCCAGCAATCGCCTGGTTAACCGGGAAAACCCCCCAAAAAACTCATGGGTTAGGTAGGTCGGACACGGGAATCGAACCCGGGCCACCGGAACGCGGTCCATAGACCAAACCGTCTTAGAGCCCGCCTCGGTACCGTAGATGGTGGCGTGTCTGCCTCACGTTCAAGAGGTCCGAGTTCGAATCTCGGTCAAGGTGAGTTACCTGGATAAGGTTTTTCCGGGGTTTTTCCTTATCCTTAAAGCCGAATGTGAGGTAACTCTAAGCTCCATGGACTCTGGACTCATTTGAGCATCATTTCACCCAATTCATTCATCGTCCGATATGACTTAACATTGGAGGACGTAAATAACAAAGGAAGGAAAGAACCGCCTGAGCCATCCCGCTCAGTTATGTTAGGGGAATTATATGAATAGCATAATTGGAGAACCGAAGGTTATTTTTATTTCTTAAGTTGGTATTTAGTTTAAGTGATGTGACACGAAGCTTTCGACGAAATAAGAAAAACTAACCTCAAACCTCTCCTTATGTTTCTTCATTTTAACTTTTATGAAGAGCAACTCTGACAATTCTAATTAACGTACCAAAATGTTGAAATGTATATCTTGAATTTTGTGGGAACGTGCACATTCTGTATGAGATAGACAATAAATGATTACGGCAGTCGATTGTCTCAGCACGATGTAGATGGGTTACAAAACCTAATCAGATGCCGTGCTCTGATTGGCTGTTGCGTTTCAGCCCGGAAATGCAAGCTCTCTCGCTAGGAGGGCCGGAAAATTAATTGCACATTTCAGTTTTGGCACTCGACATAGTTTCAGTTGGCATAGCGACCAATCAGGAATCATAACAGAGAGTTTAGCTTCATGCCAACACTATCCAATAAATTGGACCCCTCCTTCGTCACCTTGTCGGCAAGGTGGCCTCGCCACTCATACAAACCAAACTTTTTCTACTATCTACTTTATATTAGTGCACAGGTGCCAGATGTCACTAATCTACCTCTACCACAAAGCCGACTGTCAGATGTTCAAAACACGCATCCTCCATACTGTCCACCTAACAAAAGAAAGTGAGGCAGAGAATGTGTAACGTAATCACTTTTGCTTCGCCGTCTGTATGCAACAAAGATGCTAGCGTTCATCTAAAATACATCCATACATAATACCTATCACTACAGTTACTGAAACGAGCATTAGATCTGAGAGTATGGGTGATTCATATGTACTCTCATACACTCATTTCCTAGTAAAAAGATCCACTAACAGAGCAGATAAACAGTTCAAGCCCCTCTCCCTCTTCAGGCCCCGCTTGTCTTCTTGTGGTGGGTAGACAGTACATAATACCTATCACTACAGTTACTGAAACGAGCATTAGATCTGAGAGTATGGGTGATTCATATGTACTCTCATACACTCATTTCCTAGTAAAAAGATCCACTAACAGAGCAGATAAACAGTTCAAGCCCCTCTCCCTCTTCAGGCCCCGCTTGTCTTCTTGTGGTGGGTAGACAGTACATAATACCTATCACTACAGTTACTGAAACGAGCATTAGATCTGAGAGTATGGGTGATTCATATGTACTCTCATACACTCATTTCCTAGTAAAAAGATCCACTAACAGAGCAGATAAACAGTTCAAGCCCCTCTCCCTCTTCAGGCCCCGCTTGTCTTCTTGTGGTGGGTAGACAGTACATAATACCTATCACTACAGTTACTGAAACGAGCATTAGATCTGACAGTATGGGTGACTCATATGTACTCTCATACATTTATTTCGTAGTAAACAGATCCATTAACAGAACAGATAAACAGTTCATACCCCACACCTCAATCTGCCCCTTTCATGTAACATCTTTTAAAAATGTTGATTTTCCCAAACCTTTCATTAAACTACACAACAAATGTATATCTTGAATTTTCTGTGAAAGTTCTCAGAATTTCTCTTTATTCTCAATTACTTTTTTTATAACTGATAAACTGTAAGAGACAGACAAAATATTACTACATAATAAATGTATATCTTGAATTTTCTGTGAATGTACTAAGAAGTTCTCTTTATTCTGAATGACTTTTGTATAACTGATAAACTGTAAGAGATAGACAAAATATTACTACATAAATGTATATCTTGAATTTTCTGTGAATGTACTCAGAAGTTCTCTTTATTCTGAATGACTTTTGTATAACTGATAAACTGTAAGAGATAGACAAAATATTACTACATAAATGTATATCTTGAATTTTCTGTGAATGTTCTCAGAAGTTCTCTTTATTCTGAATGACTTTTGTATAACTGATAAACTGTAAGAGATAGACAAAATATTACTACACAACAAATGTATATCTTGAATTTTCTGTGAATGTACTCAGAAGTTCTCTTTATTCTGAATGACTTTCGTATAACGTGCGTTTAGCACTTTTTGTGGGTATTAAATTAAACTGAGCCTTCACGCTGGAATATGTGACACTCATTCGGGTGAAGTTGGCTCGAGTTGGCTCAACCCCCCATACTCATTCGTTATGTCCATTCATACCGCTATACACCGTAGATTTTCTGTCGCACTCAAAAGCGTATCAACAACACGCATCCAGGTATGTTTTAACATATTTCAAATACTATGGAAAATTCAGAAACCCTACATGAGTTTCATTAAAAAAACAATTATCTTAGGGCCGTTCTTACAAACGTCTATCAATTCGGTCAGATAACCTGCTGTCATTTAACAAGTCAACAACATGTCAAATTGCACTTTAAACAATAATAATAGTCAAAAGGAACAGCTAATATCACCCAAGTTCGGTATTTGAATAATTGAAAGCATAATAACGAAAAATAAAACGAGTGTGCTAATTGGAAATAAAAGTGTTAGGAATTCGTGAAAGAAATATTTTATTTAAGAACTGCTTATTTTTATTGACAATTTCTCTTTATTGTGAGTAGCAAAACGTAAAAAGTCAATAAATTAAATGTGTTAACACATAAATAATAAAATTATCTCGTATTAAAATGACGTTTTGCGTTTCTTTTCATTTACAACTTATAGGTTATATTTTTCCACAAACTGAAAGACCGACTAAGGGTCAAAAGATTCGATATATAAATTTGATTTTTTATATACAAATATTTAAATATATATATATATTATTCGAACAAAAACATTTGAATTGAATTGAAAATGTATTAACATCAGTATCAATTGCGGCATAACATTTGAAATGAATATGACAAGTAATAAAATATGTATGAAAAGATGTACGAACGTGTAATAAAATATGGAGTAATTGAGTATATGTATGGATATGTAACAACATGTGTAAACTGTATACGTAACCAAACATGTCCAAATATTGCAAAAATATGCAAATAAGCGAATGAATATCATATACTTATGTTATAAGATATGTATGAACTTGTATTTTATTAAAAATAAAAATGCAATGAAATATGTGTATCAGCAGGAAACAAAATATGAAAAATGATTGTGAAATAGTATGTATTTCAATATAAAAATAAAATACATGTAAAACAGTATATTATGTGATTTGATTTTACTTCCTCTATATATCCTTTATGTATAACCCTGTTCGCATGGTCGCAAGTCTGTCGTCATTCACTTGTTTCATTTGCGAGTACACTTAGCGTAAGGCATGAAATGTTCAGCTCGCAATTGGCCTCTTTGCGCTACAATATGTGTCAACATTAATTTTTTTAATCATTTTAAGAATTATTTATAATAATAGTTTTTAAGTTTTCACTTCTGTCGTGTGGTCTTAAGCATACACGATTTTTTTTTTCTCGTGGTCAATTACATTTGAGTACCAGCTTATGTTCGACGTTAGGTGTGAGTTGTGTCGTTGTTGCACACAGGTGCTGCATTGCGAGGAGAGAGTTTATTGGATCCGCGACGACCCCTGGTGACCTCCGAAATGCGCATGTGGGAGATGTGCACGATCACAAGGGGGGTCCTCACTTCGAGTACTGGCGCATGCAGGCAGCCTTTTTTGTTTACACAGATACTTCTAGAGGCGGAACGTTTAGCAACTTGCGTAACCATGAATACCTGATGTGTTATCTTCTCATGACTTTCTCCAAACACTATCCCTGATTTTTATATAATTAGAAACTATTCCTTCACTTATTCTGCTACCTACTTCATAATAAAGATTATCTTATTCTAGATACAAGGGAATAGAGTAGACCCTAATTGATAGTACTATACTGTACTGCAGTTTTAGACTGTCATATTTGTAAAACTAAATGAAATTTATGTATATTTGATAGCTACTTTCTAACATTTTGTGAGTTGAATCCATGTAGTTGTTTGATTTACTCTAATATTTGTGTTATCATCATTTAGAATATTCTCCCCCCAAAATAAATTTAATTAGATACCCCTTCAAAAGAATGAGTTTTTTCGGTTCTAAATCTTATTAACCTCTAAACAATGTGAAGATCGGCTTAGAAACGCATTTGGTGAATAAGCTCCATCTAAGGCAAAAATTGGTAACTGCTACAGCCATTTCAAAAGAAATCGGTTGTTTGTTAGCATGAATTTGAAGTACTCAGCCCAAGAACTGTTGTTAATGTTCGAACAATGATCGACGGACTCTTGGACATTGGTAAGAGTCAAATACAAACCATTTTACATCAACAGTTAGACGTGACAAAACTTTTTTGTCGATGGATTCTACATAAACTGACTCCCGATCAAAAACAACAACGTGCAGAAAACTCTGGAAAAATTCCAAGGCGACACTTCAAATTTGGTTTGGAATATCGTTACTGATGATGAATCTTGGATTTATTGTTATGATCCTGAAAACCAAAGTCAATCGACTCAATGGGACTTTCAAACAGAACCTAAGTGTACAAAAGTCTGACAAATTGACAATGTTGGTAAGAAGATGGTTGTTTGGTCATAATGCTACTATAGCATTAGAAGATAGACGTACTGATTGATACACAAATGTCTGTTTACTGTAAAGTTCACGAATAGCACCCAAAAATAATAATTTTACATCATGACAACCCATACAACAAAACTAACAGCTGAGTATCAGTATGTCCTAACGGTCAGCACTGTACAGCCCAGACCTTACACCTTGTGATTTGTTTTTGTTTCAAGAAATTAAAGATAGTATGTGTGCTTCACTTGTTTGTCATAGATGAAACAGTTGAACATAGTAAAAACCTGGTGTCTGTTGTATCTCAGGAAGAATGGCATCATCGTTTTAAGGACTGTCTTCAAAAAGGAGACGCAGGAACCGACAACGTAAATGGCAGAGACATGTACATCTACTGATTTGACCGCCCGACACAAGCTCCCTTCCAGCGGAAACCACGTAAAGCTTGACTCGTAGTGGAGGCCCAACACGCCAACTGCCCATCGTCAACTGCAGTCGTCCACTATGAGAAAAGAGGAAGAGGAAATATGGGGAACTGGAGAGAAGAGAGCCACCACTCCAATATTCGCCATGGTCAAAGAGGACAGATATCGAACCCTGGACCTCACTATACCCGAGTCTTTAATGGATAGATTAGGTTTCGTAGTGAAGGTCGCTTATCGCAACAGGTCACGAAGATGAAGCAGATGCTAATTGCACTAATGTCACTAATTGCAGACACGAGATGTGATTTACTGCATCACTTACTGTCTGTAGAACACCTTGCCAAACCTACCATGTCTGCCAACATATTCTGTTGCCAACTTTTGCTGAAAAATTACCATCCCAGAATGCGTGCAAGTTTTATTGGACTCTATGAATACGCAAATCTCACAAACACAAAACTATGTGATACAGGAATCGAGCAGATAGTGATACCGTCCTGGGAATATCACGAATATCCCATGGATCAGAATAGGCGATTGTCAGGGGAGCTCTATCCGCACACATACCTACATACTGCTTGTCTTCGAACGGCCTATTCATGAAACATATTTTAAGTTCGGATTCTTGTTAAGCTGTTGACAAACGCGCTCGGGCACCTTTATCCCAAGCTTTTTTCCCTGGATTTAGGGATTCTGACAAGTATATTTAGGGTGTGTGTGTAGTGTAGTGTTTAACGCCCGCTTTTACTACATATGGCACCGCAGGCGGTGACACTGATGGTAGATGAGATGAAGATGGAGCACCGGTGGATTGATATGGCGGGGGAAACCGAAGGTCTCGGAGAAAACCCGCCCCAGGGCCGTGTTGTCCACCACAAATCTCACTTTGCGGTCGCCTGGGATAGAACCCGGGCCGCCTTGGTGAGAGCCAAGTGGTCTAACCACTGAGCCTCGGCGCGGCCTAAAATGACGATACTGAGCTTATGTGTGGAATAGAGCAGCATTTCTTCTATGTGCATGGTAAAGGAAACAAAACTGCATTATAACATCGGCGTCCGCACGCGCCAGCCCTCACGCTTGAAGAGGAGACTACAACAGGACAGACTTCTAAGTGATACCTCTGACTCGAGTGATTCTAGTGCTTGATGTCTGTTTTACATCTTCTTACATGTCAGAGAGTATTATTGGAGTTCTAACTTAATGTAGTTAGGGGGCGACCTGCAAGCCTACCCCTGAGTGTTATTGTTCTTATTGCACTGTTACCTTCTTTTCACTCTGATCTGCAAAGCACTGTACTGCTGATCGATCAATAAAAAAAATTATATAAAAAACTATTAAACAAAAGAGAGAGGAAAAAAAGCACTATCGCACTGCAAGAAACAAAACAAAACAAAACAAAAGAAGGAGAGAGATATGGCGTCATTTGATGAGAAATTGATTATTTTATTTCAGTATTATCGTTGTCTTTATGACAAAACGCATAAATCCTACAAAGATAATTTGCTGAAGGTAAATATTTGGAAGCAAATTACGAATGAACTGAAATGTGAAGATAGGCTTCTGTTGTTTATATTATTTATTATCGCATCTATCGACTTTGTGAGAAATTTTAGGTTAGGAGGCTAAGAAATATTTTGCTTTCTTTACATATGGTAGAACCACATCATCACTATCATTAATTGCATCGATTGTCATTTTAGTTGCGAAATTACTGCTATATATCATATTTTTAAGTCCTAAATTAATTATAAAGGTTTCGAAAAATAGTAGTTTTGTGATATGTTAATAATGTAGTACAAATTTAATTGAAAAACACCCAACTACTACTATTTGAAAAATGTTTAATAAGATTGATAATGTGGTTATTGGAAATTAATTGTTCTTTTGCACTAGCCGTGTGTAGGCTAAATTGTGGAAACGTAGAGTCAGACTGAAAAATTCAATGCTATAGCCGGGATTTGAACCACGGATCTTCTGGTCTCCGCCCATCCGCTCTAACAATTGAGCTACGATGGCCAACGTGTCGATATGACTCGTATTTTTCCCGGTAAACCATTTAGGAGTTCTCATAAACACATGAGAAAACTACCTTAATGGCGACTTACAACATGTAAGTGGCCGGCCCCGTAGCTCAGTCGGTAGAGCACCTGCCTACCGTGCTAGGGGTCCCGGGTTCGATTCCCGGCGGTGGGGGTTCCGACCAAGAATGAGAGTGTGAATGTGTGCGTGATGTAATGATAAATAAACCCAAAAGGTAACGAGTTAACCCCTTCAGTATGTTCCAAAGGAGAACGGCCGCCGTATGACCATAGTAGTTAAAGGCGGGGTATAAATGGAACAAGCAAAAAAAAAAAAAAAAAAAAAAAAAAAAAATGTAAGTACTTTAAGGCCCGGGCTTTATAGTTAACCACTATTAGGTCAATAGGCTGGACGGAGACCAGAAGATCCGTGGTTTAAATCCCGGCTATGGCATCTGACTCTACGTTTCCACAATTTAGCCTACACACGGCTAGTGTAAAAGAACAATTAATTTCCATTAATTGACCTAATATAGGCCATTAAGGTAGCTTTCTCATGTGTTTGTGAGAACTCCTAAATGGTTTACCGGGAAAAATACGAGTCAGTTGGAGAATTTAATGTCATTTCGGCACGTTGGCCATCGTAGCTCAATGGTTAGAGCGGCTGAACGGAGACCAGAAGATCCGTGGTTCAAATCCCGGCTATGGTTTTATTTTGGTATTGACGTTATAATGTTATTGTAAATGGCAAAGTTAATTCCATGTTCATGTTATACGTTCAAGCCCTAATGTTTCTACATGAATGGGGCTAAAAGATCTATATTTTGAGGAAGATAATTTACATAAGCAAAATGAGATAGCGTGAGAGGAGGCTGCTGTCGCTTCACAACATTTCAAGATTATGTGATATCGCAATTACAGAATCGTGATTATTTTAATGCAAGCTGTGTTGCGCCATTTGGGCCTTTAGTAATTGTCACATGACTTTCTCTTGGTCGTTATGTGATGTCTTTGTATAGAGCCGGAACTGAGGAGAGGGGAGTAACGACGAAAAGTATAACCATCTTAAAATAAAGACCAATAATAAGGAATAACCCCGAAATTATAAACTACACGGAAAAAAGCAGATATTTTGATTTTTTCGTCCATTTATATCACCGCATATCTTAATGAACCTAAGAGTAGTATTGCATCTTTGCAACAATCTTGTCAACTGGTATATAGCTTCCTTCCTCTTCCTTTTGTTATTTTGTGGAAATGTAAGTAATTACTACACAAATATAATAATTTGTAACAGTAACATCACTTATCTTAAAAGAAAATGATGTTAATTTATTATTAATTGCTCAAACCTTGTTTATATATTCAAACAACTGCGTTGTCAACGCTACCATCACTAGAGGTCTCTACGTTTTGCCAGTACTACCAAAATCTGAAAATTAAATAAACTTAGAATAGAATCAACTGCTACTATTTCAAAATTCATTACGCGATGTTTATTTTTTTAAATAAATAATGTTTCCTAAACCATTAAATCTATCCGACCATTTAATTGTTTTAATAATTTATCTTCTGGATTTATTTCGTGGTTAATGACCAAAAATGATCTGTTACAGACGATTTATCAGTTTGTTTATACTTAATGTTACGAAAATGTTCTTTCGTTCTTGTTTCCAAGTTATATTTAGTCTTTCCAATATAAACTTTATCACAATCGAAGCAATTAAATTGATAAACACCAGATTTTTATTGTTAGGAGTTTTATATTTTTTAGAGAAATGCAGTAAATTTTTAATAATATATTTATTTTGAGGGACTAAAGTTACCTATACCAAATTCTTTAAACAAATTTTGAAAATGTTTATTATTAACCGCAGGATGGTAAGCAAGTTTTTTAAAATTGTAATCGTCTTTTATTTTTAAGGGTAGAAATATCATGAACAATTTTTTGACATTTAAATTTTACAATCTTTTTTGTATAAAGTCTTTATTAAAACCATTAATTAAAGCAGTATTAATAATATGTTTAAATTCTCTATTAAATTCCTCTTTATTCAGGGCTATATGTATTGATCTATAAATCAAACTATTAAAAACAGCGAATTTATGTGAAAAAAGATTAAAACTTTAATTTTATGTAATTATCGATATGAGTATACTTTTTATAAATACCAAAGTGTAATTTATTATTCGTTATTATCATCTTTAAATCCAGAAAATGAAGAAATCCATTAATTTCAGTTTCTAATGTGAATTTTATAGCTTTATCCTGTAAATTTAGTAATTTTAAAACATCTTTATTTGTTTATCAAGAACAATAGCAAAAATATCATCAACATATCTATACCAAGTTTTAAAAATTAAAGTAAGTAATTGTTGTCAGTGTTGTTATTGTAAGTTTTTGTAGACATCACACACAAAAAATAATTAATTAATTTTGTGGAATGAAGTAGAGTTTCTAATTGTAAGCTACGATATGAATGCAACACACACATTTGGTGTTGTACCACTCTTGTCCTGAGGAGCTTTGTTTGCTTTAACGCACCACATTTTGCACCAATCTTTTGTAATCTCCGCCATGTTGAGGACAGCCTCACAAATAAAATATCTTTGTTTATAAGCCAGCGTGAAATTTATGTGCAGGCCACAGAACCCACTTTCACAAAACTCGCTGCACACCTGCCACCAGAGGCGCTGCCGTCACAATTTATCGTGTGCCCCGACTTCTCAATGGAACAATCAATTTTTGGTTTTGCGCCATATTCAGACAAAGATTTCAAAATCGTAACAGCAGACGGCAAAGCCGGACTGCAAATGTTAACATGAGTCCTGGCCACAGCTGCACCGGAAACTTGACTTCACCGACCCATAACGGGAGGTCCGAGGTTCGGTTGGAACGAGATTAGAGAACATGCACATATCGTCATGAAAATTAAACCGAGTTCGCAAACTTACCTTTCATTATATGTGACGACACCGAAAACTTTGGGAAAATTAAATAAGGTTCACTTTGAAAAACTGTAGTAAAGAGGTACTTGAGAAACAAGGTGTTATAATCTTGCATGCTCATCTAATGACGATAAAGTTATAAACTGCATTTTGTCTTCAATTTTTGTAAACAAAAACAAATCACAAGGTGTACCATACAGTCCTAACCTTTAGGACATCCAGATACTCATTTGTTAGTTTTGTTGTACGTTTTGTTATGATATAACACCGTTCTCCTCTTATAAGTTTTTCACCAACTTTTACAAAACTTTACACTAAACAGACATTTCTGTATCAACCAGTACGTCTATCTTCAATTGCTATAGCAGCAATATGACCCAACAACCATCTTCTTACTAGCATTGTCAATTTGTCAGACTTTTGTACACTTAGGTTCTGTTTGAATGTCCCATTGAGTCGATTGATTTTTGTTTTCAGGATCAAAACAATAAATCATATCGGCAGTTTGGCCATAGTATCTCAAGGGTTAGAGCGACTGGACGGCAACCGAGATCCGTGGTTCAAATCCCGGCTATGACATTGAATTTTTCATTCTGACTTATCTTTCCAATAAATGCAAGATTCATCATAATAACGATATTCCAAATCAAATTTGAAGTGTTGCCTTGGAGTTTTTCTAGAGTTTTTCTTCACGTTGTTGTTTTTGATCGGGAGTCAGTTTATGTAGAATCCATCGACGACAAAGTTTTGTCACGTCTAACTGTTGATGACAAATTTTTTGTATTTGACTTATACCAATGTCCAAGATGTCCTTCGATCACTGCTCCAACAGTAACAACAGTTCATAGGCTTAGTCCTTCACGAAATTGATCACCAAGAAACAGTCGATATTTTTGAATTCGCTGTACCAATTACAAATTGTTGAGTTATGGGTCTACTTCGACAAATTCATTTCTAACCTGATCTTTGCTTTGTTTGGACGTTAATGACACTTTAAAATACTTAAAAGAGTCATAGCCTGGGAATATTCCCCACTCAAATTCACTTTTCGATGAACACAACATCTTTAAATAATGATAATTAACAATTTATTAGAACAAATGAAACAAACTGTCATTTCGCAAAACATTAGAAGGTAGCTGTCAAACATGACGGTCTATAATTCCTATATTATGAAGGTTTTCACTGCATAAACGGAGCATGTCTGTGCTGGTTTCAAAATCTCACGAGTACCTTATCTATTAACAAGTTTTGATATGTAAAACAAGCAGTAAACAGCGTCTACAAGATATACAACATGTTGTAAAGCTTTTAACTATCTCACTTTGAAACGTGTTGCTTTATTTATCAGTGTTACCACCTTAATGAACCTTTAATGTACCGCACGCTGTAAATTAAACGCACTCAGCTAGACCTCACTTGGAAGGGTAGCTTGACTAGCTACACCAATTTTAGCATCTCGAAATGAAACAATAAGACCAATTGCTTCTGTCCGGCCAGCTGAACATAATAGTAATAATGTGTTGTGCCTGTTAAATGTGTCTTTGTGATTCTCCAGTTGGCGGGACGTTTTTTCTGGGGTGGAAATTTCTTTCGTTATTCTTTGCCAGTTCGTCAGCTGGCTATACTGTTGATAGTAAAATAGCAATTTCATTAGTTGGGTGTTGAAGGGCCTTTACAAGAAGTAAAGATATTTACAGTCTTATTTTATATAAAATTAACGTGATAATAAGTTGTAAAGTTTTAATATTTCTGCAGTATTAATAATAACAATAATGTGAGAATGTGTGGCAAATCATGTTTTAAAACCATTTTCTTTGTATTTCCTTATATTTTGCCACTTCTTTGCTATTTTAAATGTAGCTATGAACCTTTTAGTCAAGAAGAATTCAAACAAGAGCTATTGCGTGCCACAAGAATCGATATTAAGGTTACTGCTATTTTTCGTTGTATATCAATGATCTTCCATTGCATGTAGCACCTGAAAATACGAGAGCTGTTTAATAAAGAATGATCACAATGTGTGTGTGTGTGTGTGTGTGTGTGTGTGTGTGTGTGTGTGTGTGTGTGTGTGTGTGTGTGTATATATATATATATATATATATATATATATATATATATATATTGCTGGAAACCATTTTTGAGATATCCTTCAAAATTGCCTCCACAGCCTTCACCACTACTTCTGATGATGGATAATGCTTCCCACAAAGGCGTTTCTTCAAGTTAGGGGATAGAAAAAAGTCACATGGGGCTACATCTGGACTATAGGGAGGGTAGGGATGTACTTCACGTTGATTTTTGCAAGATATTCAGCAACAACATTGGCAATATGCGGCCGTGCATTATCGTGGTGCAGCATCCAGCCTGCTTCACGGAAATGTGGTCTAATACGACTGATATGAACTTGCAATGTTTTCAGGACATCCCTGTAGTATTGTCCAGTTACTGATGTGTGTGCAGGTACAACATGCTGATAAACCATTCCATGTATATCAAAGAATGAGATGACCATAACTTTCCCAGCAGAAGCAACCACCTTTGTTTTTTGTGGGGTTGGTGATGAAGGAGATTTCCACACTGAGCTTTGCTGTTTGCTCTCAGGACCAAAATGATGTAGCCAAGTTTCATCAGCAGTGATTACGTTTAAAAGAAACTCTAACATCAACCTTAACTGCATGTTACCTCCATTGCAGCGGTAGGCGATACTGAACATGTCTGAACTTACCTGGTTCTCACAGGCGGGAACCAGGAGTACCAACAATTACTACTACGCGTGTTTGTTTCACATTAAGCTAATAGCATATAATAAGATTGAATTTTAGTGCGAAAAATTATGACCGTAAAAAAATTATGATCATTCTTTATTGAACAGCCCTCGTAGTGTTTTATAACTCAATGCTTGAACTAAATCGCTGCCTAAAAGATAATACATAGCTGGTCTGAAAAGTTTCCGACCTAATACACATACAAGACAATTTTTTTCTTTTCATTTTTCAACATAGTCTCCTTGTAACTCTACACACTTCTCCCAGCGATGTTCCCATCTCTGTAACCCGTCCAAATAGTACTCGGCGTTTTTCAACATAGTCTCCTTGTAACTCTACACACTTCTCCCAGCGATGCTCTCATCCCTGTAACCCGTCCAAACAGTACTCGACGTTTTTCAACATAGTCTCCTTGTAACTCTACACACTTCTCCCAGCGATGCTCTCATCCCTGTAACCCGTCCAAACAGTACTCGACGTTTTTCAACATAGTCTCCTTGTAACTCTACACACTTCTCCCAGCGATGCTCCCATCTCTGTAACCCGTCCAAATAGTACTCGGCGTTTTTCAACATAGTCTCCTTGTAACTCTACACACTTCTCCCAGCGATGTTCCCATCTCTGTAACCCGTCCAAATAGTACCCGGCGTTTTTCAACATAGTCTCCTTGTAACTCTACACACTTCTCCCAGCGATGCTCCCATCTCTGTAACCCGTCCAAATAGTACTCGGCGTTTTTCAACATAGTCTCCTTGTAACCCTACACACTTCTCCCAGTGATGCTCCCATCTCTGTAATCCGTCCAAATAGTACTCGACGTTTTTCAACATAGTCTCCTTGTAACTCTACATACTTCTCCTAGCGATGTTCCCATCTCTGTAACCCGTCCAAATAGTACTCGGCGTTTTTCAACATAGTCAACTTGTAACTCTACACACTCCTCCCAGCGATGCTCCCATCTCTGTAACCCGTCCAAATAGTACTCGACGTTTTTCAACATAGTCTCCTTGTAACTCTACACACTTCTCCCAGCGATGCTCCCATCTCTGTAACCCGTCCAAATAGTACTCGGCGTTTTTCAACATAGTCTCCTTGTAACTCTACACACTTCTCCCAGCGATGTTCCCATCTCTGTAACCCGTCCAAATAGTACCCGGCGTTTTTCAACATAGTCTCCTTGTAACTCTACACACTTCTCCCAGCGATGCTCCCATCTCTGTAACCCGTCCAAATAGTACTCGGCGTTTTTCAACATAGTCTCCTTGTAACCCTACACACTTCTCCCAGTGATGCTCCCATCTCTGTAATCCGTCCAAATAGTACTCGACGTTTTTCAACATAGTCTCCTTGTAACTCTACATACTTCTCCTAGCGATGTTCCCATCTCTGTAACCCGTCCAAATAGTACTCGGCGTTTTTCAACATAGTCAACTTGTAACTCTACACACTCCTCCCAGCGATGCTCCCATCTCTGTAACCCGTCCAAATAGTACTCGGCGATTTTCAACATAGTCAACTTGTAACTCTACACACTTCTCCCAGCGATGCTCCCATCTCTGTAACCCGTCCAAATAGTACTCGGCGATTTTCAACATAGTCAACTTGTAACTGTACACACTTCTCCCAGCGATGCTCCCATCTCTGTAACCCGTCCAAATAGTACTCGGCGTTTTTCAACATAGTCAACTTGTAACTCTACACACTTCTCCCAGCGATGCTCTCATCTCTGTAACCTGTCCAAATAGTACTCGGCGTTTTTCAACATAGTCAACTTGTAACTCTACACACTTCTCCCAGCGATGCTCTCATCTCTGTAACCCGTCCAAATAGTACTCGACGTTTTTCTCTGCAAGATAATTGTTCACGAAGGTGATTGCCTCTTCATTTGACGAAAATCTCTGTCCTCCGAGCGCAATTTTCAGATGAGGGAACAAAAAGAAGTCGCTTGGTGCTAGATCTTGGTGAAACAGGATTTTCTTTTTCTGCAAATGTGGCCGTTTTTCCGCAAGTTGTGCCTTCAGCTTGGCAAGTAATGATGCGTAGTATGCTTCTGTAATGGTTTTCCTTTGTGAAGATAATCGATTAAAATAACTTCATGACTATCTCAAAAATAGTCATCACTTTCCCAGCCGAAAAAACAGATTTTACTTTTTTTTTTTTGAGCCGGTTCCCGTTTTGCAGTTCACTGTTTGGACTGTATTTTGTTTCGGGGGTATAATGGTGTATCCAAGTTTCATCTATAGTAATTAATCGGTGTCAAAAATTGGATTTATTGCACCTAAACTGCGACAACAAAGCATTGGAAATGTTCATTCGGACACGCTTTTGGTCTAACGTGAGCAAACGCGGTACCCAACGCGCGGACAGCTTTCTCATGTCTAAATGTTGATTTAATATGTGATAAATACCTTCTTTTGACATGTTCATAGCCTCTGCTATCTCTCTCACTTTAATTCGGCGGTCGTCTAGCACCATTTGGTGAACTTTGGCGATGTAAGTTGCAGTTTTTGGACGTCCCGAACGTTCTTCGTCTCCCAAGCTCTTACGGCCACCTTTAAATTCAGCTGCCCAAAATTTCACTGTGGTAAATGATGGTACAGAGCCTCATACACAGAATCCAGTTCATCTTTGATTTGCGTATGCGTATTGCTTTTCAAAAACAAATATTTAATGACAGCTCGATACTCGATTTTGTCCATGTACATAAAAATACTGACATCAACTCACTCAAACGACTGTTACATAACAACTGAGCGTCCAAAATGGCTGAAACTTTGGTGAGTAACTGTCAACAGATCAACAGGGAAATTCAGTAGCTTTTATTTACGAGTGCTGCCATCTTCATGTCGGGGTAGGAAACTTTTTACACCACCCTCGTAGATTCATTATAAATATTGATAAGACTAGCTATATAGACTGAGTGTGCACTCAAAACGTGATCAACAGTAATGATTGATAATCGAGTAATATGCAGTCAAGATAGCACTACATTAGATTAGTCAAGATAGCACAATAGCATTAGGTACTATTGATCTATCCTGGAATGAACATATTTTAGTCTTATGCAAAAGGTTAAGCCATACGACTTATATAATGCGAATGCTGTCTCAATTCTGTAACATGGAGACAATGAGAATTATATACTTTGGTTATGTTTACTCAGTATGGGCGTATGGGATACCTTTCTGGGAGATTGCTAATAGGCTACCATGGTATTCAGTCTATAAAAAATGACTACGAAGAATTAAACAAATACCAATCTCTACTACAAGTAAACTACTTCTGATGAACTTAAGAAATTGCCAATGCAATGTGTAGTAAGGATTATCATGCCTGTTATGCCTGAGCAGCTGAACTGATACATCTGCACCATCAACATATTGGCCAGAGCTATCAACAATGTTTCCTTAAAGGAGTAATTTTGTACAAGAAGAAACCCAAGGCATTCTCAGGTAAAATCTTCAAGAAAAAAGTCAGGCTGTAGCAGTTATTTTTATACTTCATGTTGTTAGGAATAGTCAAAGATATTAGTATTTATAATAAAATAAAGAAGAGATATAAAGTGGGGAATGATGTAACCATGGCAACGAATCATGGTGAGTTGTTGAATATTTTAAAAAGATTTTGTTCTTCTGTTTCTTAAAGGATTTGGGGTAAGACGTATAGTTGTCTATCCGAGTGTACAACAGAAATCATTTTGTGTATGCATCAAAGATGTATAAGTAGCGTGTGCGAAAGAAAAGATATATACAAGTATAGATATGTCTAATTATCCAGAACTGCGGGAGAAACTTCATGATTTTTCTTCAAGATCGTCAACAAAGGTGAGAATTTAATCTGCATCCACCATCATTGCATCATAATCCATCACAACATAAACCGCTACAAGGCAACTCTTGTTAAAACATAAATTCTATAGTGTAAATGACTTTCTGAACCCAAACTGTAACCTGTCAATTGTTTATGTAATTTCTTGTGTTATCATGTAAATAATAGAGAGTTTTTGCCACATCGGATTTTCTGATACAGTATCGGTTATTATCATGTACGACGTACGTCCAGATAGTAACTTCTGTTTGGTAATAACATTAAATTGTGTACAGATACAGAAAAATTATTTATTGCACAAAATTCTACAACTCTTAAACTACTGTACTACATAACTGCCGAAATTTTGCAGGCATTTGTCATAGCGAGGCACACGTTCATAGAAGTTTGCCGCCTGTGTCTTCAACCAGTTGGAAACATTTTCTTTCCGCTCCTCGTCATTGTAGAAGTGTTGACCACCAAGGAAAGATTTGAGATGCAAAATCAGATGAAAGTCGCTAGGAGCGAGGTCAGGGCTGTACGGGGAGTGGTCAAACAGGTCCCAGCGAAATCCCTGCAGAATGTTTTTCGTCGCATTTGCAGTGTGTGGTCGTGCGTTGTCGTGAAGAAACATAACAGTTTTTGACAGCATTCCTCGGCGCTTATTCTGTATTGCGCGGCGCAATTTCCTAAGTGTCCCGCAATAAACATCTGCTTTCATTGTTTGACCACGCGGTAAGAAGTCAATGAGTAAGATGCCTTTCCTGTCCCAGAACACTTCCCGTAGGGGAAGGGATCCGTCCCTTTCAGCTGCCAAAGTGCGGGCGCTGCGGACCCCTAGCACTCGTGGTACCTCTGACGTTACTAGAGGAACCTCGGGCCGAACAGCCGAGCCCCTACTTCGGGAGTTGTTCGGATTGGGATGGCTTCGAGGGGGCAGTGTGTTCCCGATACCCGTGGGAGATTGGGTACGTCTTCGGACGGGGTTGAGGGAAGCCATTAAGTTTCCGGGTACTAGCCTGCTCAGCTAGTAGAAGGTGTGCTAGATCACCAGGCGGCCCCACCGAGGTCATATCGGTAGTCTTCACCTTGAGTGTTGACGCGCGTAAGTGGCGTATCCACTTCCATCCCGTCTTGTGTCCCTAGGACCAGATGGGGGCGGGCTTGTTAGGAAACTAGGTCTTGCCCTACGGAAAGCCCCACGGAGGATGCTGGGCGCCCTTTAAGGGACAGCTCGGATAACTCCCTGGTTGAAAGAGGCACGGGTCTTGTTCCTACGGGTTCAAGGCTAATGGGAGTAGAACCTCTGGACTCAACTCAACTGTCCCAGAACACTGTGCACATCATTTTTCGAGGTGTCAAGATTTGTTCCGGCTTAACCTTTGCTGGGCATGAGGTGTGCCTCCATTCCATTGATGACGCTTACTTTCAGGGGAGTCGTAAGAAACCCAAGTTTCATCTCCTGTGACTCTCTGTGTCAGAAATTCTTCGCCGCCTTCATCACAATGGATCAAAAACTGAAGTGCACTACCCATCCGTTTTGTTTTGAGTTGCTCAGTAAGAATCCTTGGCACCCAACGTGAGCAAAGTTTACGAAATTTCAGTTTTTCGATAACAATTTCATGAACTAGTGATCGTGAGATTTGGGGAAATTCCATAGCGAGAGCACTAATTGTAAACTTGCGGTTTTCCTGAATCTTGTCATCAATTGCGTGAACCAGTTCTTCTGTAACCAAAGATTGACGCCCATTTCGTTCTTGATCGTGTAGTTTACTACGTCCTTCATTGAACTGTCGGACCCATCTTCTCACCATTGTATCACTCATCACTTTTGTCCGTAAGCATCGCAAATTTGCCGATAAATTTCATTTGGTTTCACTTTCCTAGCATTCAGAAAACGAATCACAGATCTGATTTTCAATCAACACCGACATTGTAAACAAGCACAACAAAGCGTACGTGGCTGACAGCGATCTCACAATGGCGCACGTTTCTTCTCCTTGATACAGAGCGTCTATCGCGCATGTGCGGAACTGCGATCGCAGCGCTGCATAGGAGATTAACTGAAACGGAACTTACTTTCTGGACGCCCCTTGTATATATTGTACCGTATGTTGCCCAGTCAGAGATTTTGCACGAGTCATTGGATACGGTACGTTAATGAAACACAAAATGAAGCAATTACTTGATATTGCAGCGTTCGGTGACACTGATGATGAGTAATTGGAAGATATGGTAATTCATAATATATACAGATAAGGAGACGTGGCAATTCGGAGACTAGAATTAAATCTATTTACAGATGAAGAATGCCGACTTTATTTTCGTTTTGATAAAAGGGCTGTACGACGGCTAGTACTTAGAATTATAACAAGAACAATATTCTGCTAGGCGTAAGTTTAAATAAACAATTAGCATCGTTCGTATGGATATATTTGAGGTTAAGTTGTACTGGCTTTCAAGATTGGAAGGTTTGTGCACATCCCAGCAGGCTGTCTGATTTGGCGTATCCTCTTCATATTTATCAACAATAGCCACTATAATATATAGAAATAAAGGTCACTTATTAATAAATCTGGCTAACCTCACATGACTTGACAGAAATAAATTGCAATATTATGGACATGCTGTATCATTAAAGGTAAGAAATTGTTGGGCCTTTTTGGTAGATGGTGATCCGTGTGCTCCTTTATTGTACGGAAGGAATATTTCTTTCCAGTTGCAGCTACCATATTTCCATAGTTGGATGTTCATATGTTTTTTTTTAATTGCGTCCTCCAACGTTGAGTCACATCGGACGATGAATGGAATGGATGAAATGATGCTCAAATGAGCTCAGGGTCCCGACATTCGTCTTTCAGGATAGGGAAAACCCCAGAGAAAACCTCATCTAGGTAACTCACCCTGGCCGAGCT
>CM060953.1:206429157-206583821 GCA_030765055.1 Mantis religiosa | reverse complement strand
ATATAACATAACATTACTAGTATAACTATATAACATTACTAGTATAACTATATAACATTACTAGTATAACTATATAACATTACTAGTATAACTATATAACATTACTAGTATAACTATATAATATAACATTACTAGTATAACTATATAACATTACTAGTATAACTATATAACATAACATTACTAGTATAACTATATAACATTACTAGTATAACTATATAACATTACTAGTATAACTATATAATATAACATTACTAGTATAACTATATAACATTACTAGTATAACTATATAACATTACTAGTATAACTATATAATATAACATTACTAGTATAACTATATAATATAACATTACTAGTATAACTATATAACATTACTAGTATAACTATATAACATTACTAGTATAACTATATAATATAACATTACTAGTATAACTATATAACATTACTAGTATAACTATATAATATAACATTACTAGTATAACTATAACATAACATTACTAGTATAACTATATAATATAACATTACTAGTATAACTATATAACATTACTAGTATAACTATATAATATAACATTACTAGTATAACTATATAAATAACATTACTAGTATAACTATTAATATAACATTACTAGTATAACTATATAACATTACTAGTATAACTATATAATATAACATTACTAGTATAACTATATAAATAACATTACTAGTATAACTATATAATATAACATTACTAGTATAACTATATAACATTACTAGTATAACTATATAATATAACATTACTAGTATAACTATATAAATAACATTACTAGTATAACTATATAATATAACATTACTAGTATAACTATATAACATTACTAGTATAACTATATAATATAACATTACTAGTATAACTATATAATATAACATTACTAGTATAACTATATAACATTACTAGTATAACTATATAACATTACTAGTATAACTATATAACATTACTAGTATAACTATATAATATAACATTACTAGTATAACTATATAACATTACTAGTATAACTATATAACATTACTAGTATAACTATATAATATAACATTACTAGTATAACTATATAATATAACATTACTAGTATAACTATATAATATAACATTACTAGTATAACTATATAACATTACTAGTATAACTATATAATATAACATTACTAGTATAACTATATAACATTACTAGTATAACTATATATAACATTACTAGTATAACTATATAACATTACTAGTATAACTATATAATATAACATTACTAGTATAACTATATAATATAACATTACTAGTATAACTATATAATATAACATTACTAGTATAAACTATATAACATTACTAGTATAACTATATAATATAACATTACTAGTATAACTATATATAACATTACTAGTATAACTATATAATATAACATTACTAGTATAACTATATAATAACATTACTAGTATAACTATATAATATAACATTACTAGTATAACTATATAATATAACATTACTAGTATAACTATATATAACATTACTAGTATAACTATATAATATAACATTACTAGTATAACTATATAATATAACATTACTAGTATAACTATATAATATAACATTACTAGTATAACTATATAAACATTACTAGTATAACTATATAACATAACATTACTAGTATAACTATATAATATAACATTACTAGTATAACTATATAACATTACTAGTATAACTATATAATATAACATTACTAGTATAACTATATAATATAACATTACTAGTATAACTATATAACATTACTAGTATAACTATATAATATAACATTACTAGTATAACTATATAATATAACATTACTAGTATAACTATATAACATTACTAGTATAACTATATAATATAACATTACTAGTATAACTATATAACATTACTAGTATAACTATATAATATAACATTACTAGTATAACTATATAATATAACATTACTAGTATAACTATATAATATAACATTACTAGTATAACTATATAATATACATTACTAGTATAACTATATAATATAACATTACTAGTATAACTATATAATATAACATTACTAGTATAACTATATAACATTACTAGTATAACTATATAAATAACATTACTAGTATAACTATATAATATAACATTACTAGTATAACTATATAATATAACATTACTAGTATAACTATATAATATAACATTACTAGTATAACTATATAATATAACATTACTAGTATAACTATATAATATAACATTACTAGTATAACTATATAATATAACATTACTAGTATAACTATATAACATTACTAGTATAACTATATAATATAACATTACTAGTATAACTATATAATATAACATTACTAGTATAACTATATAACATAACATTACTAGTATAACTATATAACATTACTAGTATAACTATATAATATAACATTACTAGTATAACTATATAATATAACATTACTAGTATAACTATATAACATTACTAGTATAACTATATAATATAACATTACTAGTATAACTATATAACATTACTAGTATAACTATATAATATAACATTACTAGTATAACTATATAACATTACTAGTATAACTATATAATATAACATTACTAGTATAACTATATAATATAACATTACTAGTATAACTATATATAACATTACTAGTATAACTATATAATATAACATTACTAGTATAACTATATAACATTACTAGTATAACTATATAATATAACATTACTAGTATAACTAATAACATTACTAGTATAACTATATAATATAACATTACTAGTATAACTATATAACATTACTAGTATAACTATATAATATAACATTACTAGTATAACTATATAATATAACATTACTAGTATAACTATATAATATAACATTACTAGTATAACTATATAAACATTACTAGTATAACTATATAATATAACATTACTAGTATAACTATATAACATTACTAGTATAACTATATAACATTACTAGTATAACTATATAAATATAACATTACTAGTATAACTATATAATATAACATTACTAGTATAACTATATAATATAACATTACTAGTATAACTATATAATATAACATTACTAGTATAACTATATAATATAACATTACTAGTATAACTATATAATATAACATTACTAGTATAACTATATAAATAACATTACTAGTATAACTATATAATATAACATTACTAGTATAACTATATAATATAACATTACTAGTATAACTATATAATATAACATTACTAGTATAACTATATAATATAACATTACTAGTATAACTATATAATATAACATTACTAGTATAACTATATAATATAACATTACTAGTATAACTATATAACATTACTAGTATAACTATATAATATAACATTACTAGTATAACTATATAACATTACTAGTATAACTATATAATATAACATTACTAGTATAACTATATATAACATTACTAGTATAACTATATAATATAACATTACTAGTATAACTATATAATATAACATTACTAGTATAACTATATAACATTACTAGTATAACTATATAACATAACATTACTAGTATAACTATATAATATAACATTACTAGTATAACTATATAACATAACATTACTAGTATAACTATATAAATAACATTACTAGTATAACTATATAAATAACATTACTAGTATAACTATAATATAACATTACTAGTATAACTATATAATATAACATTACTAGTATAACTATATAATATAACATTACTAGTATAACTATATAACATTACTAGTATAACTATATAACTATAACATTACTAGTATAACTATATAATATAACATTACTAGTATAACTATATAACATAACATTACTAGTATAACTATATAATATAACATTACTAGTATAACTATATAATATAACATTACTAGTATAACTATATAACATTACTAGTATAACTATATAATATAACATTACTAGTATAACTATATAATATAACATTACTAGTATAACTATATATAACATTACTAGTATAACTATATAATATAACATTACTAGTATAACTATATAATATAACATTACTAGTATAACTATATAACATTACTAGTATAACTATATAATAACATTACTAGTATAACTATATAATATAACATTACTAGTATAACTATATAACATTACTAGTATAACTATATAATATACATTACTAGTATAACTATATAATATAACATTACTAGTATAACTATATAACATTACTAGTATAACTATATAATATAACATTACTAGTATAACTATAAACATTACTAGTATAACTATATAACATTACTAGTATAACTATATATAACATTACTAGTATAACTATATAATATAACATTACTAGTATAACTATATAACATTACTAGTATAACTATATAACATTACTAGTATAACTATATAACATTACTAGTATAACTATATAACATTACTAGTATAACTATATAACATACTAGTATAACTATATATAACATTACTAGTATAACTATATAACATTACTAGTATAACATTACTAGTATAACTATATAACATTACTAGTATAACTATATAATATAACATTACTAGTATAACTATATAACATTACTAGTATAACTATATAATATAACATTACTAGTATAACTATATAACATAACATTACTAGTATAACTATATAATATAACATTACTAGTATAACTATATAACATTACTAGTATAACTATATAATATAACATTACTAGTATAACTATATAACATTACTAGTATAACTATATAATATAACATTACTAGTATAACTATATAACATTACTAGTATAACTATATAACATTACTAGTATAACTATATAACATTACTAGTATAACTATATAATATAACATTACTAGTATAACTATATAACATTACTAGTATAACTATATAACATTACTAGTATAACTATATAATATAACATTACTAGTATAACTATATAATATAACATTACTAGTATAACTATATAACATTACTAGTATAACTATATAATATAACATTACTAGTATAACTATATAATATAACATTACTAGTATAACTATATAATATAACATTACTAGTATAACTATATAATATAACATTACTAGTATAACTATATAACATTACTAGTATAACTATATAATATAACATTACTAGTATAACTATATAACATTACTAGTATAACTATATAATATAACATTACTAGTATAACTATATAACATTACTAGTATAACTATATAATATAACATTACTAGTATAACTATATAACATTACTAGTATAACTATATAATATAACATTACTAGTATAACTATATAACATTACTAGTATAACTATATAATATAACATTACTAGTATAACTATATAATATAACATTACTAGTATAACTATATAATATAACATTACTAGTATAACTATATAACATTACTAGTATAACTATATAATATAACATTACTAGTATAACTATATAACATTACTAGTATAACTATATAATATAACATTACTAGTATAACTATATAACATTACTAGTATAACTATATAATATAACATTACTAGTATAACTATATAACATTACTAGTATAACTATATAACATTACTAGTATAACTATATAATATAACATTACTAGTATAACTATATAATATAACATTACTAGTATAACTATATAATATAACATTACTAGTATAACTATATAACATAACATTACTAGTATAACTATATAATATAACATTACTAGTATAACTATATAACATTACTAGTATAACTATATAATATAACATTACTAGTATAACTATATAACATTACTAGTATAACTATATAATATAACATTACTAGTATAACTATATAACATTACTAGTATAACTATATAACATTACTAGTATAACTATATAATATAACATTACTAGTATAACTATATAACATAACATTACTAGTATAACTATATAATATAACATTACTAGTATAACTATATAATATAACATTACTAGTATAACTATATAACATTACTAGTATAACTATATAATATAACATTACTAGTATAACTATATAATATAACATTACTAGTATAACTATATAACATTACTAGTATAACTATATAACATTACTAGTATAACTATATAACATTACTAGTATAACTATATAATATAACATTACTAGTATAACTATATAACATTACTAGTATAACTATATAATATAACATTACTAGTATAACTATATAACATTACTAGTATAACTATATAACATTACTAGTATAACTATATAACATTACTAGTATAACTATATAACATTACTAGTATAACTATATAACATTACTAGTATAACTATATAATATAACATTACTAGTATAACTATATAACATTACTAGTATAACTATATAACATTACTAGTATAACTATATAACATTACTAGTATAACTATATAACATTACTAGTATAACTATATAATATAACATTACTAGTATAACTATATAATATAACATTACTAGTATAACTATATAACATTACTAGTATAACTATATAATATAACATTACTAGTATAACTATATAACATTACTAGTATAACTATATAACATTACTAGTATAACTATATAACATTACTAGTATAACTATATAACATTACTAGTATAACTATATAATATAACATTACTAGTATAACTATATAATATAACATTACTAGTATAACTATATAACATTACTAGTATAACTATATAATATAACATTACTAGTATAACTATATAATATAACATTACTAGTATAACTATATAACATTACTAGTATAACTATATAACATTACTAGTATAACTATATAACATTACTAGTATAACTATATAATATAACATTACTAGTATAACTATATAACATTACTAGTATAACTATATAATATAACATTACTAGTATAACTATATAACATTACTAGTATAACTATATAATATAACATTACTAGTATAACTATATAATATAACATTACTAGTATAACTATATAATATAACATTACTAGTATAACTATATAATATAACATTACTAGTATAACTATATAACATTACTAGTATAACTATATAACATTACTAGTATAACTATATAACATTACTAGTATAACTATATAATATAACATTACTAGTATAACTATATAATATTACTAGTATAACTATATAATATAACATTACTAGTATAACTATATAATATAACATTACTAGTATAACTATATAACATTACTAGTATAACTATATAATATAACATTACTAGTATAACTATATAATATTACTAGTATAACTATATAATATAACATTACTAGTATAACTATATAACATTACTAGTATAACTATATAACATTACTAGTATAACTATATAATATAACATTACTAGTATAACTATATAACATTACTAGTATAACTATATAATATAACATTACTAGTATAACTATATAACATTACTAGTATAACTATATAATATAACATTACTAGTATAACTATATAACATTACTAGTATAACTATATAACATTACTAGTATAACTATATAATATAACATTACTAGTATAACTATATAATATTACTAGTATAACTATATAATATAACATTACTAGTATAACTATATAACATTACTAGTATAACTATATAACATTACTAGTATAACTATATAATATTACTAGTATAACTATATAATATAACATTACTAGTATAACTATATAACATTACTAGTATAACTATATAATATTACTAGTATAACTATATAATATAACATTACTAGTATAACTATATAACATTACTAGTATAACTATATAATATAACATTACTAGTATAACTATATAATATAACATTACTAGTATAACTATATAATATAACATTACTAGTATAACTATATAACATTACTAGTATAACTATATAATATAACATTACTAGTATAACTATATAACATTACTAGTATAACTATATAATATAACATTACTAGTATAACTATATAACATAACATTACTAGTATAACTATATAACATTACTAGTATAACTATATAATATAACATTACTAGTATAACTATATAACATTACTAGTATAACTATATAATATAACATTACTAGTATAACTATATAACATTACTAGTATAACTATATAATATAACATTACTAGTATAACTATATATCATTACTAGTATAACTATATAACATTACTAGTATAACTATATAATATAACATTACTAGTATAACTATATATCATTACTAGTATAACTATATAATATAACATTACTAGTATAACTATATAATATAACATTACTAGTATAACTATATAATATAACATTACTAGTATAACTATATAACATTACTAGTATAACTATATAATATAACATTACTAGTATAACTATATAATATAACATTACTAGTATAACTATATAATATAACATTACTAGTATAACTATATAATATAACATTACTAGTATAACTATATAACATTACTAGTATAACTATATAATATAACATTACTAGTATAACTATATAACATTACTAGTATAACTATATAACATAACATTACTAGTATAACTATATAACATTACTAGTATAACTATATAACATTACTAGTATAACTATATAATATAACATTACTAGTATAACTATATAATATAACATTACTAGTATAACTATATAACATAACATTACTAGTATAACTATATAATATAACAATACTAGTATAACTATATAACATTACTAGTATAACTATATAATATAACATTACTAGTATAACTATATAACATAACATTACTAGTATAACTATATAATATAACATTACTAGTATAACTATATAACATTACTAGTATAACTATATAATATAACATTACTAGTATAACTATATAATATAACATTACTAGTATAACTATATAATATAACATTACTAGTATAACTATATAACATTACTAGTATAACTATATAATATAACATTACTAGTATAACTATATAACATTACTAGTATAACTATATAATATAACATTACTAGTATAACTATATAATATAACATTACTAGTATAACTATATAATATAACATTACTAGTATAACTATATAACATTACTAGTATAACTATATAATATAACATTACTAGTATAACTATATAATATAACATTACTAGTATAACTATATAACATTACTAGTATAACTATATAACATTACTAGTATAACTATATAACATAACATTACTAGTATAACTATATAATATAACATTACTAGTATAACTATATAATATAACATTACTAGTATAACTATATAACATTACTAGTATAACTATATAACATAACATTACTAGTATAACTATATAACATAACATTACTAGTATAACTATATAATATAACATTACTAGTATAACTATATAATATAACATTACTAGTATAACTATATAACATTACTAGTATAACTATATAACATAACATTACTAGTATAACTATATAATATAACATTACTAGTATAACTATATAACATAACATTACTAGTATAACTATATAACATAACATTACTAGTATAACTATATAATATAACATTACTAGTATAACTATATAATATAACATTACTAGTATAACTATATAACATTACTAGTATAACTATATAACATAACATTACTAGTATAACTATATAATATAACATTACTAGTATAACTATATAATATAACATTACTAGTATAACTATATAATATAACATTACTAGTATAACTATATAATATAACATTACTAGTATAACTATATAATATAACATTACTAGTATAACTATATAACATAACATTACTAGTATAACTATATAACATTACTAGTATAACTATATAACATTACTAGTATAACTATATAATATAACATTACTAGTATAACTATATAATATAACATTACTAGTATAACTATATAATATAACATTACTAGTATAACTATATAATATAACATTACTAGTATAACTATATAATATAACATTACTAGTATAACTATATAACATTACTAGTATAACTATATAATATAACATTACTAGTATAACTATATAACATTACTAGTATAACTATATAATATAACATTACTAGTATAACTATATAACATTACTAGTATAACTATATAATATAACATTACTAGTATAACTATATAATATAACATTACTAGTATAACTATATAATATAACATTACTAGTATAACTATATAATATAACATTACTAGTATAACTATATAACATTACTAGTATAACTATATAATATAACATTACTAGTATAACTATATAACATTACTAGTATAACTATATAACATTACTAGTATAACTATATAACATTACTAGTATAACTATATAACATAACATTACTAGTATAACTATATAATATAACATTACTAGTATAACTATATAATATAACATTACTAGTATAACTATATAATATAACATTACTAGTATAACTATATAATATAACATTACTAGTATAACTATATAACATTACTAGTATAACTATATAATATAACATTACTAGTATAACTATATAACATTACTAGTATAACTATATAACATAACATTACTAGTATAACTATATAACATTACTAGTATAACTATATAATATAACATTACTAGTATAACTATATAACATAACATTACTAGTATAACTATATAACATAACATTACTAGTATAACTATATAACATTACTAGTATAACTATATAATATAACATTACTAGTATAACTATATAACATTACTAGTATAACTATATAACATAACATTACTAGTATAACTATATAACATTACTAGTATAACTATATAATATAACATTACTAGTATAACTATATAACATTACTAGTATAACTATATAATATAACATTACTAGTATAACTATATAACATTACTAGTATAACTATATAATATAACATTACTAGTATAACTATATAACATTACTAGTATAACTATATAACATAACATTACTAGTATAACTATATAACATTACTAGTATAACTATATAACATAACATTACTAGTATAACTATATAACATTACTAGTATAACTATATAACATAACATTACTAGTATAACTATATAATATAACATTACTAGTATAACTATATAATATAACATTACTAGTATAACTATATAATATAACATTACTAGTATAACTATATAACATAACATTACTAGTATAACTATATAATATTACTAGTATAACTATATAACATTACTAGTATAACTATATAATATAACATTACTAGTATAACTATATAACATAACATTACTAGTATAACTATATAACATAACATTACTAGTATAACTATATAACATTACTAGTATAACTATATAATATAACATTACTAGTATAACTATATAACATTACTAGTATAACTATATAACATAACATTACTAGTATAACTATATAACATTACTAGTATAACTATATAATATAACATTACTAGTATAACTATATAACATTACTAGTATAACTATATAATATAACATTACTAGTATAACTATATAACATTACTAGTATAACTATATAATATAACATTACTAGTATAACTATATAACATTACTAGTATAACTATATAACATAACATTACTAGTATAACTATATAACATTACTAGTATAACTATATAACATAACATTACTAGTATAACTATATAACATTACTAGTATAACTATATAACATAACATTACTAGTATAACTATATAATATAACATTACTAGTATAACTATATAATATAACATTACTAGTATAACTATATAACATTACTAGTATAACTATATAATATAACATTACTAGTATAACTATATAACATTACTAGTATAACTATATAATATAACATTACTAGTATAACTATATAACATTACTAGTATAACTATATAACATAACATTACTAGTATAACTATATAATATAACATTACTAGTATAACTATATAATATAACATTACTAGTATAACTATATAATATAACATTACTAGTATAACTATATAATATAACATTACTAGTATAACTATATAATATAACATTACTAGTATAACTATATAACATTACTAGTATAACTATATAACATTACTAGTATAACTATATAATATAACATTACTAGTATAACTATATAATATAACATTACTAGTATAACTATATAATATAACATTACTAGTATAACTATATAATATAACATTACTAGTATAACTATATAATATAACATTACTAGTATAACTATATAACATAACATTACTAGTATAACTATATAATATAACATTACTAGTATAACTATATAATATAACATTACAAGTATAACAATTGCACCAACTTTTACATTCTAAAGTTTTCATGTACTACATCCTGCACTCACTCAGCTCATACTCCTACATTCTAACAAATTTCACTACTCATGATTCAACTTTCTTACATAAACAAATCACATTTCGTTAATTCCATCCTGACAAAGCCCGTAACTCACTCGATGGATCACCTGCCTACCATGCTACGAGTCCCATATTTGATTCCTGATGTGAATTTTTCACCAAATAAGATAAATCCCCATCTTCCTCACAGTCTGCAAGTATGAATGAGATTGTGAACGTGTGGGTGATATAATGACTAAAACCTAAACAGTATGTGTTAACACCTTCCATATATTCCAAAAGAATAAAAACGCTCGTGATATGACCATTGTAATTATAGGCGGAGTATAAATGCAACAAGTAAAAGATAAAAAATTCCATCCTCTGTGCTAAAGTAAATTGTACGACCGGAACGCGATACATCTTCGGTACTTCTAACATCACCTTCAAATTCGATACTACAAGGGTTACAGCGGCAGAACTGCAAACAGAACATACGTGGTTCTAATGTCGGCTATGGCATTCCATGTTTCATTCCGACTCTACTTTTACATACTTACCCTACAAACCACTCTGAAACAACAATTAATGTCCATAAATTCAACCTAATAGTGCTCCAAACTATAAAACCCATGCCTTAAACTACTTAAATCATAGTAAAGTCGCCATTAAGGTATTTGTCTCATGCCTTTATAAAAATTCCTAGTCGTTTATTGCGAAAAACACGCGTCACTTGCAAAATTTAATGTCATGTCGGCACGTTGGCCATAGTAGCTCAAGCTAACCACAAAATCCCTGGTTCATATCCAAGCTATGCTATTGAATTCTTTGGTCTCACTCTATCTCTCCAATCTTAAGCATACACACGACCAGTGTAAAAGAACAATAAACTTCACTGTTAACCAACTACTCCGAAATACACTATCAACCATATTAACCTCAAATATTTCTATAACTCACAAATTTTGAACCAATAATAGGACACACGTACAACTTTGGCAGAATATGATACACAATTGGGAAATTACATTACACTATTTACATCCCAGAGAAAATGTTGTAAGTGTCCTCCACCAGTATCCATATATCGTTGGTCACATTGTCTTTAATGCGACTGTACTCACTCAAATTTATATGGGTATCTTCAAAACATTTGTGGAGCAGCTGGATGATATCGAATTGAGAGAAGGGGCAACGTACCATACATCCAATGACATCATGGAACTTGTAACCAGTTTCTTTGATAATCGAATAATCTCAAAAGTCTGTGCCCCCCCCCCAGATCTCCTGACCTAACCTCACCGTATTTTTTCTTGTGGGGGTATCTAGAAAATCTATACAAGAATAGACCACGCACAATTGATATTCTCAAGGAATCCATTCGAACTGAAATAAGTAACATTGGCGAGGATACTCTCCGTAAAACTTCAGAGAATATGGTGAGAGGAGTACAAACATGTATAGATGTTGGTGGAGGACACTTCCAACATTTTCTCTGAGATGTAAATAGTGTAATGTAATCTCCCAATTGTGTATTATATTCTCCCAAAGTTGTACGTGTATCCTATTACTGCTTCAAAAGTTATGGCCTATTAAAATAGTTCAGATTTATATGGACCGCACTATATTTTCAGAGCAGGTGGAGAAATCTTAAACAATTACTTTGAGATAGGAAATTTATGGTCGGTTGGTTTAGATGGGAAGTTACGGCTTAAATTCCTAAAGTGCTCGTACGCCACTGCTAATTATAACGCCACTTGAGTACGCAACGCACGAAAATGAAGAGATGAGTAGGAGGACTCCTTCTGGCGGAAAAAATGACATTAGCTTTCAAATGAAATGTAGACGAATTCAGTCTCCTTCACTCCTTAGTCCTTTTTATATTTGTGTTTTGTTTAGTTATCTTTTAATATTTTGTCTAAGCTTTTAATTCTTGTATAAATGTATGGATTTTACGGAGTAATTTCACCTCGTCAGCAGAATTAATTACAATTCTTTGTAACATAGGTTATACTTTGTTTAAATGTTGTAGTATTATTGCAGTGATGCCCGCCTCGGTAGCGTGGTGGTAGCCTGTCTGCCTCACGTTCAAGAGGTCCCGAGTTCCGGTCTCGGTCAGGGTGAGTTACCTGGATAAGGGTTTTCCAGCGTTTTCGCTTATGCTGAAAAGCAAATGTCGAGTAACTCTAACCTCCATGGACCCCGGACTCATTTGAGCATCAGTTTAGCTATTTCATTCATCGTCCGATATGACTTAACTATGGACGTAAATTACACAAAAAATGCAGTGACCAATCAGTTCTTAGTTAGGAATCACGCCATTTCTACCTATTAGAATTTACGTATTAAAACGAAGCAAAAGTTAACGGCATGACAGGAGCCTAAGCAGTGACCTTTGGAACACTAGTTTTCTACTTTGGTGATGTAATAGTTATTGTTGGGAATGGTAGGGCGCCGGGGTAGCGCGGTGGTTTCGTTCGCGGCTCCCGTTCTAAGGGTCCCGAGTTCGATTCCCGGCTCTGGGGTTGGCGATTTTAAGTCGGCCCTATCCACGCCTTCACCTCTGTCTAGCACACGTGAAGTATCCCCTATGCCCAACGTGGTTCGGAGTCCACGGTAAAAACTGTAGGTCCTCTCACCTCACCGCCATCTTCACTATCACCCTATCATCGGAGGTAATGGACACCGCCCTCTGGGTGCCTCCACCTGAGAAATGGGTCCGGTCATCACTTGGTGGGGTGAGGTTACCCCGAAGGCCAAGGTTGCCATGTGGGGAGTGTTAGTAACTAACTAACTTGTTGGGAATGGTTGAGTAACTTATTAGGAATTACTGTAGATGAACTGTAAATTTATTTAACATGTATTTTTAAGTGTTACTTAGTAACCTAAAACCTTCTTTATTTTCTCGTATTACATAAATCCTTTGGATATAAAAGGAAAACAGATGAAGCTCCCAGGTTACTAGGTAATATTTTTGGATGGGATAAGAAGTTTGCGACGACCCAGAAAGATTACCTTCTCACTGGTTAATTACAATTTATTTTTTTCACTTATTTATCATTTTTGCAGTTTTCTCCCTTTTAAGTACTACTGACAACTTCATTACAACATAAATGTAAGATAAATGAAATAAAACCTTGTTACACAATTGTTTTTAAAATATGTTGTCCGTCGCATCGCATATACGAGTACATAGTTGCAGTCTCGATTCTCTTTCGTTCTTCTGTATAGTCAGCTGTTAAATCGTCACCATCTACATATGGTTTGTCTTATTTTACCTGTATATACATTTTTATGTGATAAATATATGATATTCTATAACGAACTAAAGGAACAGGTAAGGCCTTCGTCACAAATATGTCATTTTATAACTCAAAGTTGTCCATACTCTAGTACATTGTCTTTTAAAAATTTATAAATTAAAGTTAAACGGTGTTTCATGACCCATTTCCATTAGAAATAATGAGTATTTCAATGATGGCAACTTTAATGAAGTAGTATTGTTTGTAGATTACTCTGTGTGCACATTCTTAAACTATTGTTTAAATATAGACACAAGCAAATGTAGTTCGTTAATTTTAAAATGTTAATTAAAATTTAAGAAATGCTAAGAGTAGTTATTGATTAAAAACAAAAGAGATACGCTGTAAAAGATGGTAAAGAGATTATATAATCGTTTGGAGAAGTGATCGTGGAAAGTCCGATAACTATAGAGAGGGAATGATGTTATACAAACATTTTCGCGGTGATGAAGTGTTCATGTGAATTATGTGCATATTATTGTATCTTCTGTGTATTAATTGTGTTATACCAACTAAAGGAAGGTGACATCTGCGGGAACTATCATCAATCCTCGCCGTCTGAAGCTAGGTTGGAAAACAAGATAAACAACAAATACAAAGATTATTCATTAACAAATTGCTATTCCTATGCGTGGCTAGAAAACTTCTTTATCAGCGCACGGACTACATCACACAAAGTTTCTCTAGTCGGTTAGGTGCGGGATAGTGATCCAAGGTTGCGGGTTCAAAAACCGACCCAGATCGATGGTTTTCAAGTGTACTCTAAAGTTATAACTCAATGTCAGAAGATTTGTGTCATGTAATAGAACTTCTGCTGGACGAAATTACGGCACACCGGGAGCGCTGATTTCAATCTGGGAAACAAACAAAAACTCTCTATATAATATTAATATAGATTTATAGAGAAGATAAGTAAATAAATGATAGTTGTTTAAAAATCGGCTGATTGTAACACAATATACTTTTACGTTGTATTTATTCAGAAGCTCAAAACATGTTTCCGGTGGGATAGGTGTAAAATTATTAAGCTAAAGAACTAAAAACAATGTATTAAATTCATATCTGAATAAATGTAGATAGTTTATGTTAGAACTGTGTACATGTTGTGTTAAATCAATGAGGGTGCTCCGCCCCCTTGTTGTGGAGTACACAGAATGGACTTCCTGTTATCTAACATTACGTCAGTGTAAGACGTAACAACCAAGTAACCCCATTACTGTTAACAAGATGAGAGAAACTGTGAGGCTTCACATAGCGTGCGTATAAAAGGGAAGGCGAGGGCCACAGAAGACTAGTGACCGAGATGTCTACGCCCCAAACTACGGGGCTCATCCTGCCCCAGGACTCCTAGTAACCCAAGCACAAACCACAAGATGCCGCATTTACCAGGGAGTCCTATCACCTCCCTTATGGGAAGGTGGACCAACGAAGCAGAACGTTTCTCCAGCAGGATCGACAAGTGGATGGCGACTTACCGCGGCTACAGCAAGCTCAAGAGTCCTAGGATCACGCCCCGGTGTCGAACACCCATATTCGATAGTGACGACGAAGGATCCAACCACGTGCCGCCACCTATCTTTCTTCAGAGGCGGATAGACTGCAAGCCAGGATGCGAGAGAATGGCCTGGAGTACACCGACATCTCCAGTCAAGACCGACATCCTCAAAGAGTTCCGTCAGCCTTATGGATGGACCGACAGGATCAAGGATAGCAAAGAAAATGCCACACCTGGGTCAGAGAACAAACCTGAGCCTTACAAATGGAGCAACAGAACCAAGAACCAACAAGAGAGTGCCATGCCCTTACCAGAGAACCTAAAAAATCAGCCACCTCCGCCCCCACTGCCACAGCCACCTCGCAAGAAGATTCAACAGAAGAATTTGAGCATCAAAAGGTGTTGTTGTGGTGAAAAGGGTGCTCCAGAACAGAGCCCCGGCCCCAGGAAGGAGGTCAAGGCCAGTGGAGTGCTTCAGGTCGTCAAAAACAACCAACTGACCTCAGTGTCCGTTCCTCTACCCCGGGTGGTCGTCCTGGACGAGCCAACAAACGCCCCCGGGAAGACCAGGGTCAGCGACATCAAGTACCTCAGCTTCAGGAGACGCAGTCGTCAGGGTGAGGATTCTGGTGGATTCTTCAG
This sequence comes from Mantis religiosa, assembly GCA_030765055.1. Lineage (NCBI taxonomy): Eukaryota > Metazoa > Arthropoda > Insecta > Mantodea > Mantidae > Mantis > Mantis religiosa. Next base: position 206,566,134 of record CM060953.1, on the reverse strand, counting down.
CTTTAGACAGCCGGGCAGTGCCCATCGAAAGTCCCCACGGCGGCATAAGAAGCGTGTTGGGGGCACAACTCTCAACGACCCCATGTGGCCCGCTGTTCTGCTCACATTCGATCGCGGCGTCTCTCAGGGACCCAACAGTCCACACCACATCCACCAGCAACAAGAACCAGAAGTTATTGTCTGAAATCACCAACTTTTCTACTTTTACTGCGGGTTTTAGGTATTTCCCAAGCTGAGCAAGTGAACATTTAGTGACATTCTTGTAGTACGGTCTCTCAGCTTTGTGCATTCTTACAATAACATTTGTGTAAGCTTTTATAATAAAATTAACATTACTTTGAATACAGACTTTGTGTTTTATGTTCCAAGCTTATTGTCCTTGAAATCTATTTCCCTAATCTTTACATTAAGATTAAACGTGAAACTAATTTTACGACATGGTACGTATTTGGAATCCTATTACAACTTGAATCATGTTTCTTCCCTGATTAACTTTGACAAATATTGATGGATTAACACATAAACGACCACTTCGACCACTAGCAGTCACAATAAAAATTACAAAATAATGCTCTTAATTAAAAGTGTAAGTTTGTTTACAACAAAGGTTTGTTGGCTCAATTTGGTTTGAATTTTAAGAAAATCGTGAAAGGGAGATCGCCATTTAAGAAATCAATTCACAGCTAAACAAATAGCTCAGGTATTAAGACAGTTTAATTTTTGTGCACTTGCTCCCAAGTCTAAGATAACATTTTGCTTTAAGTGTTGCTGTATATAACGTTTCCATTCAGTGTACCTAGGCATCCAAATATTCGTACTTTTTAAGAGGGGAAACATTAATATGGAAGGAAACAATGTTATTAATTTAATGGATCGTATAAATATATTTGTACTTAATATCTTCACCTACAAATAAATCTCATAATACTTGTAAAAATTATGTTACACATCACTTAAATCAAAATCTGCTTTATATTAGGGAATGGGTACACCGAATGTAAAAACTTATAAGATATTATGTGCTTCTTTTCTGAATTGCAAATTTATTATAAATATTTGATCGATAGAATATCTCAACGATATGGTTAAATTTCGCTGTTTTATAAGTTTTTAATCAAATACCTTCCATTCGTGCTGTGGTAGATATTAGCGATTGGTTTATATCCACCAAAACAAGTGAATTTGTTTTCACTTCTAGCTTATATCTATGTATATAAATGTTCTATGGCGTTAACAGAAAGACGAGAGAGTAAAAAGACTATCGGCTTTTGGACTACAAGCGGTGAGTAGATATTTATAGGTTAGTAGTTATTTTAGTAACAATAAACCTTTAAGCCTATAATACTAAGCCTAAGAGTGTTTTTCTCGTTCTAACAATATCCTATTAACCTACTTTTGAATGTTTTCCCCAACTGGACGCCTTATTGAATATTGAAATGCCATTAGTGTCAACTTTAATCCACTAGTTTGACGTAAACAAGCCTACATTTCTTTGCCTTTCCTCGACGCATTAATTTTTCCCCCTCTGTCTTTATTAGTTTTCGAGTTGGTGGAACAGAACATTGGGAGTCGGTTTTGAAGTGCATGAATATCTTGATAGCACTATATTTAATATTCTGTTGCCGTTCACAGTAAAGAAAGTATTCCCATGAGGAGGGAGAAAAAGTAAGCCTTGGTAATTGCCTCTTTAGTATTCACCAAGTTGGATTTTAAATCTCCCGAAGGATGTAGACTTATGTTGTCTTTGACGTTATTGATTTTACCGTAATCTCATTGTACGCCAACTCCACGGAATACACCAGAGCAGAGTGTAAATGTTTCGGTGTTAAAAGGCTTCAGCTGTACATCCTCAGTGGCTATCTTATTAATCTACATCCTCATAAATTCATTTTATCATTTCTCCGTCAAACCAAACATGCCAAGGACAATTGCATTTTGCGTTGTATTAATGCCACGGCATTGTGTTATACGCGATCAGGTAAAAATTACTTGGTAATATTAATATGATACTGTGAAACACAACAATGTCGTGTTAACAGTTTGTTGATTTTAATTCTAGTATTGACGTAATGTCTACTTTGGCCAATGAGAACGACCCTTCCACACAACTAGATACTTTTGAACGCAAGCTAAGAGAGGCGCTGTGTGAACTCTCCGAGAAAAGGGTAAGATTTTAATGAAGTGAAGTATAAGTTGTCTTAACACAATGTTCATTCGTAAATATCTAAGGTTATGATAGGAAACAAATGTAAACTAGGACTACTTTCTTGGAGCAAACTATTTTCTCTTCAAGACGATTTAGTAAACAAGGTCGCAACAATAGTCATAAACACACGTGAAGTTATTAATATAACAATATAATATATTAATTTAGTGCTTACGTTAAGTTATGCTTTGTCTACAACACCTAACGAGATAGTGTTCTTTAATAAGGTGCAGTAAGTATTAATTAAGTGGGAACATTACAGTTATGTCACACAGAAGCTAAACCTAACCTAACTTGTACTGAATGTTGATTGGTGGCAAAGTTAGTCGTGTGGCATATTACAGTGTGAAGAGTCTACTGTTATTGTTTTCATTAATAAAACTAGCTAAATGATGACGATATAAGAGATTTAAAAAATAATTAACTATTAATAACAAATCCAGTAAATGTAGCTGTTCCTTTATTCGTCTCAATTTTCAGGAGCACTCTGGGCAGATATGTTAACCCCACTCCACCTTGTTCAGTTCAAATGTTACAAATTCAAGGTTATTTATAATGATTTGAAATTACATTAGGGAACTGAAGACTAAGATGTTTTTAAATATAAAGTCTGTTCGTTCTTTTTCTTATTTAATACATCGTTGTTACAGTTACAGAAGTGTACAACAGGAAAATAAGAAAGATGTCATTTTGCCAAACACACGAGTTTGTTACATACAAATGTTTTCAAAATCAAGAATATAGAAGTTACTTATTTTTATTTATTTTAAACGCTTAAAATTAGTACAAGATCTTTTAGGCACAAATTAAATATAGAACTAATAAGTATTATAAAGTATGAAACTAAAAATACAAATTAAACTTATGTTTAGAAATAATCATTGAGCCACAAAAACTGCAAGTAACATAGCAATGTTGATTGTAATGTAGGACTAGTTCAACACTGAAAATCTCTACAAATATTTTTTCCTTTATTTTTGATCAAATTGTCATTTTTTACAATGTCTGCAAAGTTGATTCGTGCTGTAGTTCTGTTGTGCAATGTTCTTTTTGGAAATAAAATAAATCATTATGTTAAAAATGTATTTTTTGCATGCTTCAAATTCTCTGGTACTCTATGTAAATGTCCAATGCTCCTATTTGTAAACTGGAGTATCCATAATGAACATAAACATATAACTGAATTTTAGAGTGCCCTAAGTTTATCCAATGGTCACACACATCCAAATACCCTGTCATATTGTGTGTATATATTTAGTTCCTTAATGACGCTGTCATATCAGCGCCACCAGGATTTCATCCTTCAGGAGTTCTTTTACATGATGTGGAGCTGTCGCTTTTAAACAATTGGCCTGGGTAATGTTTGAACCTACAAGCCAATGCCTAACCAAATGATATTGTAACCTTTCCACTTGAGGACTTGTTTCCTATCATTTCACTTAATATTCTGATCCCATTCTTCCCCTTTCATTTCTATTTTATTTATCTGCCATCTTTATTCACTTTCCCTCTTTCTGAGCTTTTCCCATCAGCTTTATTATGCACTTCACTAACTTTCTATATCCTGGTTTCACTACTGCCTCACTTTTACTGTATATGCATTCCCTCAACTCCTTCACTTTGTAACAGTCATTTTAATCCAGTCTCTGAAAGGAAAAGAATTAATAATATTAATTTGTTTTATGATGTTTTTAAGAATTTAAAATTATTTTGAATTATGTGTAAGTGTTAAATTGTTTAAATTCATCTCAGAAACTATTTGTAGTTGGTTTATTAATACTCGTCACTTACTTGTTTATATTTATGAGAGACTAGTTTCAAAGGCATTTGCCTCCATTTTCAATCTCTTTCCAACAGGCATCTGTTGTTGTCTGATCTCTCTCTCTCTGGTGGTGGAGGAAGTAACATCACTGTTACTAAATTCCTCCAAACACATATATATGTTTAAATTCAGTTTATAAAATGAAATTATATAATTAATTAAATAACTAAAATGATTGTACAATCTGACACAGCAAAGAAAGTCTCCAGGGAATGAAACACAGGGGGTTGGAGAAGGTTTGTACACCCTCCCTTGACAGTGTAAATGTGTAGTGTTTAATGCCCGCTTTTACTGCATACGGCACCGCAGGCGATGACACTGATGATACATGAGATGAAGATGGAGCACCGGTGGAATGAGATGGCGGCTTTTTTAACAGTTTTGCTCCTTCTGTAGCATACGTCCTCTGTCACACACATCCGCTGTCCTTGTTCCACTGTGTAAGGGTGGCACATTCCTTTCCGAGACTTACTTTACGTTGGTGGACAGTATTGGGCACTTCAGATGACGTAGTCAATAAAAAATGTTTAGTTACCATGGTGAGGGAAAAATCAGTAATCTTTGGTTTTGCAAAAAAGGAAAGCATCATTCTAAGTTTTATCATCGCAGAAGATGTAAAGTGAACCTAAATGTGAGTTTCAGTTTGCAGTGATATAAAATCTGTTACTTTGAAGTTACAATAATTAATTAGTATAATTAAAAATTAATCAAGTTAAACCATTTGTAAGAATGAGAAGTAAGTGTAGCTACACCTAAGAAATATCATCTTCATGCATTGGCTGTTACAGCGTGTAGCAGAGTAAGAAAAATATTTAAAAGGGCGACACAACGACGTAGAACTTCCTAAAATGACATCATAAATTAAAACATCATCAGATGAAGAAATCCTTCTTTAACTTACACTTTACCTCTTTTCTTGACAGAATGTTCAAGTGTTTCTCTGTTTTCTTGCATGAGTTTGCCTCTAATTACAAAATTTATCTTTCTCTGACTGTAATTTACTAGATATACTGCTATCTGAATTACTGTCCTACTGATTTCCTTTTTTAATTTTTATTTTCTTCACCAATTTCTTTATAAATTTATACTAATGTTTACATCTTCTTTATTCCCTTACTTTCCCACTTTTATTTCCTTTGAAAGCTTTTATTATTGGCTCCATTACTACACTTTTGTTATACTTTACCCTTTTCCTTTCTTCTTTCACATCTTCCCCTCTGGCTTTGCCTTGTCACACGGCATACTGTAGTTCCTGTATAATTCAACTTCTTTTTTCATCCTTTATATCCTAACCATCTTCCTCTCCCCATCATACAAGTGTATTTCTCCTCCGTTATCTACTCATTAAAACTGGTCATATACCATATCTTCAGATCCATACTTATTTCCACTAGTCTTGAGAATTGTTCAGTACTCTTGGTAGTTAACCCAGAACCTCTATCCTGTCCACTCAAGTTTGTTTAGTTATTGTTGTAATGTACAGTTAAACACATCCATAAAGGGGAAAAAAAGAGGGAGAAAAATGACTTTTTGTTCAAACTCCTCAAATGTTGCAGCCAGCATTCAGGAAGTTACTCTCTTAAAAACCTGAACCATTTCAATAGGCCATAACTTTTGAACCAATAATAGGACACACGTACTACTTTAGGAGAATATAATACACAATTGGGAGATTACATTACACTATTTGCATCTCAGAGAAAATGTTGGAAGTGTCCTCTACCAGCATCTATACATGTTTTTACTCGTCTCACCATATTCTCTCAAGTTTTACGGAGATGATATCGAATTGAGAGAAGTTTATTTTCAGCAAGATGGAGCAATCTAGTGACACCATGGAACTTGTAACCAGTTTCTTTGATAATCGAATAACCTCAAAAGATCTGTGGCCCCCCAGATCCCCTGACCTAACCTCACCAGATTTTTTCTTGTGCGGGTATCTAAAAAATAGAGTGTACAAAAATAGGCCACAGACAATTGATGTTCTCAAGAAATCCATTCGAACCGAAATAAGTAACATTGGCGAGGATACTCTCCGTAAAACTTGAGGGAATATGGTGAGACGAGTACAAACATGTATAGATGCTGGTGGAGGACACTTCCATCATTTTCTCTGAGATGTAAATAGTGTTGTGTAATCTCCCAACTGTGTCTTATATTCTCCCAAAGTTGCATGTGTGTCCTATTATTGTTTCAAAAGTAATGGCCTACAGAAATGGTTCAGATTTATATGGATCACACTGTAGTAGATGTGCTTCCAAAGGCATTGACAGTGATAACCTTCCATCTGATTGCATTGAACATACACTGGGTGTGTTACTTTTGTTGGGAAACCTAAAATGGCTTAATTTATTTATGTCAATCCAATCTTCTCTTCTGTTGTCTGAAACACATGCCAGTATTGCAACAGTATATATTAATATAACATAAGCAAAGTGCTCAGTAAGCCTCTTTCGTGAACGTTGGCACGTGCTACTGAAATCAATACTTAATATGTTTGTATATATTATTCATAAAAGTGATAAAAATTAACTGCACGCTTGATGTGCACTTGCCAACTTCTAGTTTTGAAAATCTGTCTCACACACACACACACACACACACACACACACACACACACACACACACACACACACACACACACACACACACACACACACACACACACACACACACACACACACACACACACACACACACACACACACACACACACACACACACACACACACACACACACACACACACACACACACACACACACACACACACACACACACACACACACACACACACACACACACACACACACACACACACACACACACACACACACACACACACACACACACACACACACACACACACACACACACACACACACACACACACACACACACACACACACACACACACACACACACACACACACACACACACACACACACACACACACACACACACACACACACACACACACACACACACACACACACACACACACACACACACACACACACACACACACACACACACACACACACACACACACACACACACACACACACACACACACACACACACACACACACACACACACACACACACACACACACACACACACACACACACACACACACACACACACACACACACACACACACACACACACACACACACACACACACACACACACACACACACACACACACACACACACACACACACACACACACACACACACACACACACACACACACACACACACACACACACACACACACACACACACACACACACACACACACACACACACACACACACACACACACACACACACACACACACACACACACACACACACACACACACACACACACACACACACACACACACACACACACACACACACACACACACACACACACACACACACACACACACACACACACACACACACACACACACACACACACACACACACACACACACACACACACACACACACACACACACACACACACACACACACACACACACACACACACACACACACACACACACACACACACACACACACACACACACACACACACACACACACACACACACACACACACACACACACACACACACACACACACACACACACACACACACACACACACACACACACACACACACACACACACACACACACACACACACACACACACACACACACACACACACACACACACACACACACACACACACACACACACACACACACACACACACACACACACACACACACACACACACACACACACACACACACACACACACACACACACACACACACACACACACACACACACACACACACACACACACACACACACACACACACACACACACACACACACACACACACACACACACACACACACACACACACACACACACACACACACACACACACACACACACACACACACACACACACACACACACACACACACACACACACACACACACACACACACACACACACACACACACACACACACACACACACACACACACACACACACACACACACACACACACACACACACACACACACACACACACACACACACACACACACACACACACACACACACACACACACACACACACACACACACACACACACACACACACACACACACACACACACACACACACACACACACACACACACACACACACACACACACACACACACACACACACACACACACACACACACACACACACACACACACACACACACACACACACACACACACACACACACACACACACACACACACACACACACACACACACACACACACACACACACACACACACACACACACACACACACACACACACACACACACACACACACACACACACACACACACACACACACACACACACACACACACACACACACACACACACACACACACACACACACACACACACACACACACACACACACACACACACACACACACACACACACACACACACACACACACACACACACACACACACACACACACACACACACACACACACACACACACACACACACACACACACACACACACACACACACACACACACACACACACACACACACACACACACACACACACACACACACACACACACACACACACACACACACACACACACACACACACACACACACACACACACACACACACACACACACACACACACACACACACACACACACACACACACACACACACACACACACACACACACACACACACACACACACACACACACACACACACACACACACACACACACACACACACACACACACACACACACACACACACACACACACACACACACACACACACACACACACACACACACACACACACACACACACACACACACACACACACACACACACACACACACACACACACACACACACACACACACACACACACACACACACACACACACACACACACACACACACACACACACACACACACACACACACACACACACACACACACACACACACACACACACACACACACACACACACACACACACACACACACACACACACACACACACACACACACACACACACACACACACACACACACACACACACACACACACACACACACACACACACACACACACACACACACACACACACACACACACACACACACACACACACACACACACACACACACACACACACACACACACACACACACACACACACACACACACACACACACACACACACACACACACACACACACACACACACACACACACACACACACACACACACACACACACACACACACACACACACACACACACACACACACACACACACACACACACACACACACACACACACACACACACACACACACACACACACACACACACACACACACACACACACACACACACACACACACACACACACACACACACACACACACACACACACACACACACACACACACACACACACACACACACACACACACACACACACACACACACACACACACACACACACACACACACACACACACACACACACACACACACACACACACACACACACACACACACACACACACACACACACACAATTATATATATATATATATATATATATATATATATATATATTGGTTCAAGCACTTTAATCATGTGATGCTTAACATCTATGTAGATGTATTCTCCTGTAAGTTGGTCAATTTTGATGCAACTTGTTCCAGTGCATGGGCAAGACATGTCAAAAGCTTCAGGTTTGGATAAAATATATTAATTGGCACATTCATAAAATGTGGTTATGTATGCTAACCTGATATAATGCACTAAAACTGTAAAATGAGGATTTATGTGCATTAAAACTGTTGTTTTATTAAACAAAGCAAAAGCCAAAACGTGTTTTATGCATGAATTTGTTAAAATGGTCAAACTATACAAGGAAAAAGAATATTTAAAGGTAAAAAGTGTTGTTATTTGGAATCCATAAGTCATGAAGTGAAAATGCAAAGCTTTAAAAGTATAACCAAAGTATATAAAAACATGCATTTTCATTAAAATCCGGGCCTTAAAAATGATATTTGTTATGAAGGAACAGACCACAGAGCAGCAACAGAAGATACAAGAACTGCTGCTGACTCAAAATGACCTCAAGCGAGAGTTGGACCGGGTACAGAGCGAATTACAAGACACCAGAAAACAACTGGGACATGCCGTGTCTGCAATACATAGCACTGGGGAGCAGATCAACAGTAAGATCATACAGGAGAGCAGCATCATCACAAAACTGGAGGTGGCATCTAGAGAACGAGACTTACTGTGTCAGCAAGCTCGCGAAGTCTCTGTGAGTATCACACGTGAAGGGCATTCTATTTAAGGAAATAATCATTTCTTCCACACTAGCCGTGTGTAGGCTAAGGTTTGAATGAGTAGAGTCATACTGAAAAATTCAGTGCCATAGCCGGGATTTGAACCATGGATCTCCCACTCTCCGTGTGGTTGCTCTAAACCACTGAGCTACTATGGCCAACTCATCCAAACCTTAGCCTACACACGGTTAGTGTGGAAGAAATGATTATTTCCATCAATTTACCTAAAAACATAATGGTTTGACTATGAAGCCTGGGACTTAAGTACTTACAGCATAGTAAGCTGACACAAAAGGTGTGTGTCTCATGTGTTTATGAGAACCCCTAGTGTTCTACCGGGAAACATACGAGTCATTTGGAGAATTTAATGTCATGTTGGTCATAGTAGCTCAGTGGCTTAGAGCAATCGCACGGGGAGCAGGAGATCCATGGTTCAAATCCCAGCAATGGCATTGAATTTTTCAGTCTGATTCTACTCATCCATTCTATTTAAGTTATGCAGCAAACTGCTTATTTGTCACCTGAGATGAAAAGCATGAACAGAGAGAAATTAAGAACTTCATTCAATAATAAGCATGAGATAGCAGGTTGTAGACCTCTATTACTGATTCACCTGAACTTAGGTTTAGCTTAGTGTGTATGCATGCATGCATGTGTGTGTGCATGCATCCATGCGCATGCATGCACATGTGTGTGCTCTTTTTTTTTTAATAGATTAACAGCATGCCCTATTGCAAGTAATATTACATGCCTCAAATTCTTCTGTATTCAAGTTATTTCATGGTTTGGTCATACTTTATAATTTTTACTTTCATCCTTATCATCATTGTTGTTGATATCACCCTCAGTGTCACAACTTTAACTTTTTCTTTAACACTTCAGGTTACAGTTCTATTGAATTACAAAATTGTTGGAAGTCTCTAAGATGTTTGGATATGAGCTGTTGTCCAGTCGATAGCCGGGTTCTTCCTTTTTTCCTAATTTCTTCTCTTAGTTTGGTTCTTTGTTGTAGTACTTCTGGCAATATATTATGTGATGTACCATTTGGAGTCCTGTGTTGCATGAGTGTGTAGAATTATCTGAATGTGGAATCTGTGTTTTTACGAATTGGTTTTTCCATATGTGTATGCGTGCATGATTGTATGTGAAATCTGAAATTGCAAAGAAAAAGTTGTCAAGTTCTAAGAGGATCAGCTTTTCTTATGTACATGCATAACTTTAACAAAATGGAGTACTTGCACATGTCATTAGTGAGTTTACTAAGTAAGAAACTATCTTGAAAAGAGATGGTGCATTGGTTACGAGTTCTCAAATAGCTCAAATCTTTCCTTATATTCCTATTACAGCATTTTCATTACTTTTCTCTCTGTTTCTTATACACATTTGGGGCAGCAACTAAAGCAGCTTTCACATTTTATGGAAAATGAATCAATGATAAGCACTCATATTGCTCCACTTACAAAAATACTGTAGGGCATCCTTTTCTCTGCTGTAGTTGATAAATTCAGTGATTCCCTGATCTTCTTCATTGGGTATCTGATATGAATTGGTGAATTTTGGCATTTAACGTCATGTGCTAGAATTTCAAGTTTATAATTCTACCTAGTCTTAAATATTGTTACAAATTTTTAACACATACTGTACATTTGGTTTGATGCGTAAACAACTACATGTGTTTATGAGTTTTTTGAAATTCAAGTCACTAAAGCTTTTTCTTTGATTTTTGAAACATGTTATAGATATGTTGATGATATTTTTGCTATTGTTCCTGAAAAATAAATTAATTATGCTTTAAAATTACTAAATTTACAAGATAAAGCTATAAAATTCACATTAGAAACTGAAACTAATGGATTTCTTCCTCTTCTAGATTTGAAGATACTAAGAATAACAAATTCGATTTTGGTATCTATAGGAAATCTAGTCATATTGATAACTACATAAAAAATAAAAGTTTTAACCCTTTTTCACATAAATTTGCTGTTTTCAATAGTTTGATATATAGATTAATAAATATACCCCTGAATAAAGAGGAATTTAATAAAGAATATAGACATATTATTAATACTGCTTTAATTAATGGTTTTAACAAAGATTTTATACAAATGAAGATTAAAAAATTTAAATATCAAAAAATGATATTTCTACTCTTAAAAAAATAAAACACAATTATAATTTTAAAAAATTTACTTACCATCCTTCGGTTAATAAACATTTTCAAATTTTTTTTAAAGAAATTGGTATAACTTTAGTACCTCAAAATAAATATAGTATTAAAAATTTACTACAATTTTCTAGAAAAGATAAAATTTCTAATAATAAAAAATATGGTATTTATCAATTTAATTGTTTAGATTGTGATCAGGTTTATATTGGAAAGACGAAACGTAATTTGGAAACCAGAAAGAAAGAAATTTTTTGTAACATTAAATATAAACAAACTGATAAATCGGTCGTAGCAGATCATTTTTGGTCATTTAACCATGAAATAAATCCAGAAGTTAAATTATTAAAACAATTAAATTGTCCCATAGATTTAATAGTTTGGGAAAAGATATTTATTTTAAAAAACAATCATCACGTAATGAATTTTGACATACCAGCAGTTGATTCTGTTTTTAGGTTTGTTTCATCCTCAGATGTTGGTAATGCTGATAAAACATAGAAAAAACATGGTAACCGAGATTTCCTTGACAACGGAGTTTGTTTTTGATGGACTGAGGACGCAAGCGATTTGCTTGTGAAATCGATTTCCATTTGAAAAGAAGAAAGGAGTATTAACATCAATTTCTTAACATAAGTGGAGCCTTAGCAGCAAATATTTATATTTGTGTAACTATATGTGTACACACCTTAACCTTGAACCATTGTTAGCTTGTCTTTGAAAGAGGAAGTATTTAGCTCCAGGTTTCACCATGAAATGGGGTGATAATGAAAATTGTGTAGTCATCATTGTGTTTCACAAAGTTGGAAAATCTGCAAGTGACATTTTCAAGATGCTACAAAAGCTGAAAATAAGCCGTATGTTTATGTATCACACCACAACTGGGACTGTAAAGGATTGGCTGAGGGAGGGATGACCACGCAGTGTCAGGACTCCAGCAGCACAAAAAGCAGCAGCGGCTCATGTTCGGAGAAATCCTGTGCCGAAGCAGGCTATCTTGTCCCTGAAATGAACATTTCAAAAAGGATAATGTCCAGGCTTCTGTCAGAGAACCTTGGACTAAGGGCTTATTGCCAGCGTAAATGACATTACCTTGACACATGCCTAAAGAAGCTGAAAGTGCTTAAATGGTGATGTCTCCTACAGCGTTATGCTCAAAATGGTCATCGGAACATTCTCTTCACAGATGAAAAGGTTTTCACTATTGTCACCCGAATGTCGGAACTCCCTATAGAACCGGCAGGCAGCAGCAGCAAGAGATGGTAGGCGTTCACCACACCCACTCATTTGTCTTATAGCAGTAACGAGGGGTGGCTGGAAAAACATTACTGTGTCGTCTCTTTCCGCTCCCCTTGATTTCTCTAACTTACGGGATATTTCATCTAATCCGGAACCTTCTAGATTGACCAGCTGGTCTTATATAAGCAACGCGTCGGGCTGGAGAGAAGTCAGTGCTTGACGAGCTAGTGAACGGACGAGAAGTCTGTGTAAGTGCATCGGAAAAGTTTATCTAACTGTGAGCGTGCAAGTGGAACTATAACGGACAAACTGGTGAATTGTAATTATGTGCATTACGTAATTCTTTGTAATCGGCAAGTGTTCAACTGTAATTCGGTGGAAATAAAGAACATTTTTGAGTGGTGCAATCGGACTTTTAATTTCACGAACCCACAAAGTCACAACTGGCGTCAGGAAGTGGGATAACGGCCATGGAATCGGCATAGGAAAGAATTTTGGAGAAGATGAACGAATTAACAGCGAAGATGGAGGCGGCAAATAACAACCTGGCCGCAGAGTTGAAACAAATGAAGACGGCCAACGACAACATCACCGAGAAGATGGAAGAAATGAAGGCCGAGTTAACCACAGAAATGAGAGCAGCGAACGGCAGTCTGGCCACAGAAATGAAGGCGGCGAACGAGGCTCTCACCGCAAAGTTTGAGGAACAGTTGGCCGGCGTAAAAGAGGACGTCACAGAGTTAGGCGAGCACGTCGAAGACCTGGCGAGCCGCGTTAATGAGCTGGAAGGAAAGGCCGACAGTAGCGTCAAGTCCCTGAGCGCCATGGCGGAGGACGTCGTCGCCAGGAGGTTGAAGGATTTGAAGGCCGACGCACCGGGACGCGACACAACATCGGCGCGCGTCAAACCTCCGAAATATGACGGCGCGTCAACGTTTGAGGCCTTCCGCCGCCAATTCGAAGCAGTGGCCAAGCACAACAAATGATCACCAGAGGAGGAGGCCACACAGTTAATAGCCAGCCTCCAGGGACGGGCCGCGGAAGTCCTAAACGCGGTGCAGACAACGGCGGCACCCAAGGACATCTGGAAGGCCCCAGAGAATCGTTTCGGAAACCACCACTTAGCCGCAGCGTACCGCAGCCAGCTAAAGTCAAGGTCACAGCAGCCAGGGGAGACGCTGCAGGAGTTCGCCCTGGCAGTTGAACAACTGGCAAGCAAGGCCCTGGTCGACCTCCCACCAGAGTTCGTGTCCCGGGAAGCTGCCTACACCTTCGTTGACGGGGTACGGGACACGGAGATTCGTCAGCGCCTAATGCTCGGTGATTATATAACTATCCACGAGGCGCTAACGGCAGCATTAAGGATGGAGGCGGCCAAGGTAACAGCTATCCCGACGTCGAGAACGAGGAGTGTGCGCTACACCGGAGACAGAAGACAAGCCGAGGGACGCCGGCAAACACCTAGTGGCCTGTGTTGGGGGTGTGGACAGCCCGGACACCTGCAGAGAGACTGCCCACACCAAGAAGAGCAGCCGTAAAACGAGTAAGGGCCGTCGTGGAGAGGGGCACGTCGGCGCCATCACCACCATCCCCTCGAGTGACACTGCGCGCCGTCAGCCGGCGTATGGATGACAGCCTCATCGCGGACGGCTGGGTAAGAGGAAAGCCGTGCCGCGTGCTGGTGGACACCGGGGCGGCCGTTGCCATCATCAGACCTGACGTGGCGAAGGGTTTGCCGACAATGAAGCCGAGCCGACCATACCAGCTTGTCACGGCATCGGGCGACACCTTGCCTGTGGAGAAGAAGGCCCTGTTGGAGCTGACCTTGGGACGGAGTGCCGTACATCTTTGGGTGTTTGTCGCGAAGGTGGCTGAGGAGGTGATTCTGGGACTGGATGCCCTCAGGAGCCACGATGCGATGGTCGACGTCGGCAGGAAGGTCCTGCGGCTCAACGGGGAAGAGGTTATACTCCGTCAACCAGAAGAATGCCTTGGAATTTGCAGGGTCGTCTTGAGCGAAGACGTGGTTGTCCCCGCGAGGAGCGAGGTGGAGGTGACGGCGCGACTGGAGGGCCAGAGAACCAGGAACATGATGCTGGACCAGAAGACGCCTGTACACGGACTGTGTGTAGCCAGGGCATTGCTGCCGTGCCGAGAGCAGGTGCCAGTGAGACTGCTAAATCCAACGGAGACCGATCACGACGTCCAGGCCGGGACGGAGTTGGGAACGTGCGAGCTCGTGGTAAGCGTAACAGCAATCGACAAGACGCAGGAGCCGGTGCCGACGCAACACCTGGGGCACCGGCTAGAAGGCCTGCTGGAGAGGGCGGCCGACCACCTGACCGCAGAGCAGCTGGAGGAAGTTCGACAACTGCTGAGGCGATACCAGAGCGTCTTCAGCCAAGGCGACAGTGACTACGGCCGCACGGACAAAGTGCTTCACCGCATAGACACCGGGGACGCCCGGCCTATTCGGCAACCACATAGACGCGTTCCGCTGGCGAAGCAAGGGGCGGTACGAGACATGCTGTAGGACATGAGATCCAGGAGAGTGATTGAAGAGTCCGACAGCCCTTGGTGTTCCCCTGTAGTCTTGGTGACGAAGAAGAACGGCGAGCTGCGCTTCTGCGTAGACTACAGAAAGTTGAACGCTGTCACCCGGAAGGACTGTTTCCCCTTACCCCAGATTGACGACACCCTGGACACGCTAGCTGGTGCACAGTGGTTCACGACCCTGGACCTGAAGTCGGGCTACTGGCAGGTAGCTCTAGACCCAAGAGACAAGGAGAAGACCGCATTCTCCACAGGCCAAGGGCTCTGGCAGTTCACGGTTATGCCCTTTGGCCTCTGCAACGCACCAGCTACCTTCCAACGTCTCATGGAGTCAGTAATGAGAGGACTGACCTACGACGCCTGCCTGCTATACCTGGACGAAATCATCATCGTCGGTAAGACTTTTGAAGACCATCTCGAGAATCTGAGTAAGGTGCTACAGAGACTGCAGGCGACCAACTTAAAGCTGAACGCGAAGAAGTGCCATCTCTTCCGCAAGGAAGTGAACTACATGAGCCACATAGTCTCAGCAACTGGACTGGCCACAGACCCGGAGAAGACACAGGTTGTGAGGGATTGGCCTCGCCCAAAGGATAAGAAAGAGTTGCGCAGTTTCCTGGGGCTGTGCAGTTATTACCGCCGCTTCATAAAGGGGTTCTCCAACATCGCAAAACCCCTCACCCGCCTGACAGAGGAACACCGGCCTTATGTGTGGATGGAGGACGCCGAAAACGCTTTCCAGCACCTAAAGGAGACCCTGTGCAGTGCTCCAATTTTGGGTTTCCCACAACCGAGTGGCGCCTTCATTGTGGACACCGACGCTAGCGACCATTGTTTTGGAGGTGTCCTATCGCAGATCCAGGACGGCCATGAGCGGGTGATAGCCTACTACAGCAAGACGTTATCCAATGCAGAGAAGAACTAGTGCGTCACCCGACGAGAGCTACTGGCGGTAGTAAAGACCTTGGAGCACTTCCACAAGTACCTGTACGATCAGCCATTTCACCTGAGGACTGACCATTCCGCCCTAACCTGGCTATTGAGCTTTAAGAACCTGGAAGACCAGACAGCACGTTGGGTCCAGAGGCTGCAGGAGTACGACTTCACCTTGGAACATCGTAGAGGGAAGAGCCACGGTAACGCAGACGCCATGTCCCGAAGGCCCTGTCCAGAAGAGTGCGGCCAGTGCACAAGAGTGGAAGAGAAGGAGCATGCCGCAGCAGTCCGAGTAGTTGTGGCAGTATCTGCGGACGGCTGGGATAGCGCAGGCCTGAGGAGGGAGCAACCGGTGGACGCAGACTTGGGGCCACTCTTGAGGAAAGTGGAGGCAGGAATGAGACCAACCTGGGAGGACATCGCACCGAGGAGCGCCACCTACAAGTCGTACTGGGCCCAATGGGACTCGTTGAAGACCAGAGAGGGCGTGCTGTTCCGGATATGGGAGTCACCCGATGGGAAGACGGAGAGAGAACAGTTGGTACTTCCCCGGAGTAAGGTCCAGAAGTATTGGAGGAATTGCCGGCCGGTACTTCGGGAGGACACCTGGGAGAGAACCGAACGATTGACAAACTACGGCAGCGCTACTACTGGCTGAGACTCCGAGCAGATACTGAGAGATGGTGCCGTCAGTGTCACGTGTGCGCGGCGAGTCGTGGCCCCAGACTTGGAGCCGGGGTCGCATGCAGCAGTACAACATCGGAGCGCCATTCGAACGAATCGCCGTTGACATTGCTGGACCGTTCCCAGTTTCCGACCGAGGCAACAAGTACCTAATGGTGGTCGTGGACTACTTCACCAAGTGGCCGGAGGTGTATGCCATCCCAAACCAAGAGGCAAAGACAATCACAGACTGCCTCGTGGAGCAAGTGTTCTGTCGATTTGGGGTGCCGTTGGAGCTACACAGTGATCAGGGTACCAACTTTGAGTCCAACCTAATCAAGGAGGCACTACAAAGGCTTGGGGTGAACAAGACCCGCACGATGCCTCTACATCTCCAGTCGGATGGCATGGTCGAAATATACATCAAGACCTTAGAGGAACACCTGAGGAAGGTCGTGGCCAGCCATCAGCGAGACTGGGACGTCAAGGTGCCACTGTTCTTGCTGGCCTACCGCTCGTCTACACACGACACAACTGGAATGACGCCAGCCAGTTTAATGTTTGGCCGAGAGTTACGCCTCCCTTGTGACCTGGCTTTTGGAAGCCCTCTGGAGGCGAAGCAGCCGGTGACCGAGTATGTGGAGAACCTGGTGGACCACCTCCACGACGTGCACGAGATGGCTCGCCAGAACATCCAGAAGGCGAGCGACCGCATGAAGACCAGATATGACAGGCAGGCCAACAGCCAAGGGTTCCAGCAAGGTGACCTGGTCTGGTTGTACCGTCCTACGCGGACCAAGGGTCGCTGCCCGAAGCTTCAGCAGCCATGGCAAGGGCCGTACCGGGTGGTGAAGAGGATAAATGACGTGGTCTACTGCATCCAGAAGGTGCCCCGAGGAAAGAAGTTGGTGGTACACCTGGATCGCCTGGCATGCTATGATGGTGCTGTTCGGGACGAGCAGCTTTGAGGAGGGAGCAGTGTCACCCGAACGTCGGAACTCCCTATAGAACCGGCAGGCAGCAGCAGCAGCAGGAGATGGTAGGCGTTCGCCACGCCCACTCATTTGTCTTATAGCGGTAACGAGGGGTGGCTGGAAAAACATTACTGTGCCGTCTCTTTCCGCTCCCCTTGATTTCTCTAACTTACGGGATATTTCATCTAATCCGGAACCTTCTAGATTGACCAGCTGGTCTTATATAAGCAAGGCGTCGGGCTGGAGAAAAGTCAGTGTTTGACGAGCTAGTGAACGGACGAGAAGACTGTGTACGTGCATCGGAAGAGTTTACGTAACTGTGAGCGTGCAAGTGGAACTATAACAGACGAACTGGTGAATTGTAATTGCGTGCATTACATAATTCTGTGTAATCGGCAAGTGTTCAACTGTAATTCGGTGGAAATAAAGAACATTTTTGAGTGGTGCAATCAGACTTTTAATTTCACGAACCCACAAATTCACACTATTGAGGAGTCTTTCAATGTGCAGACCGACAGGGTTTATGGATCATCGTCATCTCGGGAAGTCAGTAATAAGGTTCCTAAAGTTCAGAGGGCCCATCATCCCTTCTCAGTGATAGTGTGGGGGTAGGGTGAGTTATTCTGGTACCACCCACATTTTTGCGAAAAGGTTGTTAAAACCAGTGCCACAGTGTATGAAAGCACTTTTGTAGCCTATTGTCAAGAACTTGAGTGGCATATTGTTTCAAAACCAACCAGGGACTTTCCAGCAGGATTCTGCCCCTACCCACAAGGCCAAGTCAACACAAGCATGGCTTCAGCGTCATGTCCCTGACTTCATTTCGCCTGAAGATTGGCCCAGGAACAGTCCGGATCTGAATCCATTGGTCTACCAACTGTGATCACTGCTTGAGGGCATCGCCTGTAAGAGGAGACACCTCACCATTGGAAATTTAAAGCATTCCTTGTTGTCAGCAGTGGCAGATTTCGCCCTGGATGTCATCCATTCTGCCATAGACAAGTGGCCACAAAGACTCAGAGCCTGTATCCGTGCAAAAGGTGATTGGTACTGTGTGTAATGAATGCCTGTAGGTACGACATACTAAAAGCCAATTAAAATATGTTGCGCCCGCAATGGTAGCGTAGATGGTAGCAAGTCTGCCTCATGTTCAACAGGTCCCAAGTTCGAATCTCGGTCAGGGTGGGTAACCTGGATAAGGTTTTTTCCCAGGTTTTCCCTTATCCTAAAAGACAAATGTCGGTAACTCTAAGTTCCATGGCCCATTTGAGCATCATTTCACCCACTCCATTCATCGATGTGACTTAAAAAAGTTAAAGGACGTAAATTACAAAAAAAAAAAAAAAAAAAAAAAATGCATGGTGTTTGCATTTTTCACTTTTCAAGTTGTAACAGTATTTGTGTCTAGACTAGGTAAACTTGAAACTTTTGTTATGCGCTCTTGCCTGTAAGATTAGTTCTGTGGGGTTAGTATTCATTTTAGCAGTTTAATCCTTTGTATTGGAATTTTGTTCTATGGCTACAGTTGATGGATCTGCATGTAACTGATATTTCTTGTATGTTCTTTTGCTATTGTGGTCACGTTTCTCTTGGTTTTCAGATGTATGACCTCTTACAACCTAAACTTTGAGAACCTGTAACTTGCCCACCATCCTTTTTTAAAACAGATTCTTTGATAGTAAAATCATTGTCAAATTTCATCGAAGTACTCCGTCTTTTTTACTACTGTCACGGTGACAGGAGCTGTTTACCGTGGAGAAATTAAATATAAATCAAACTATTCCACCACTTTAGTTGTAGGCTGGTGCAGAAAGCAAAATAAAGGCAACATTCAATTACAGTCACAAGCTGATGTCAAGAAGCCGGAAGCAAAAGCTGCATTGTTGCAGTTGTGGATCTTTGTGTGTCTATATTATGGAGGAGTGAGGCAAGGATAGGTACTCAAAGGTTAGATATGGCACCTTATGCTCTCTCGCGAGCACTTCCTCTGGTGAGGTGGCTTCAAAGGATCAAGCTGGGTTCATCACACAAGTCTGAAAGGGTGATAGAGAACTAGCTAGGACCGGTTTCAAAGTATAAAAATTGAAAGAAGTGTAGAAACAGTGAAAGACAAGTTAAAATAGAGGTAAATAGAGTAGATATTGACACATTGCTTCACTTACATTGTTTTTCACAGGACATGTTTCAAGAGCTGTTGCTCCCATCTTCTGCTGAATCTCAACTGAAAAGTCATAGGCCCGTGGCCTATTCTTGTACACTCTATTTTTCAGATACTCCCACAAAAAAACTTCTGGTGAGTTTAGGTCAGGGAATCTGGGGTCCACAGACCTATTGAGATTATTCGATTATCAAAGAAATTATACAAGAGAGAATGTACAAGAATAGGCCAGGGGCAATTGATGTTCTCAAGGAATCCATTCAAACCGAAATAAGTAACATTGGCGAGGATACTCTCCGTAAAACTTCAGAGAATATGGTGAGACGAGTACAAACATGTCTAGATGCTGGTGGAGGATACTTCCATTTTCTCTGAGATATAAATAGTGTAATGTAATCTCCCAATTGTGTATTATATTCTCCCAAAGTTGGTTCAAAAGTTATCGCCTATTGAAATGGTTCAGCTTTATATGGATCACACTGTATATGAGAAACAATTTTTGTGTGGAATTAATCATTTCTGAGATATTCTTTGTTATTGGTTTAAATTTTTCATTCTCTTCTTCTTTAACTTCTCTAGTTATACCACTGTCCTGGTGTTAGGGGATTCTTGTTCCTTTATCCCTTTAAGATTGGGCCCGAGGAACCGAAGCTTTGGATCCGATAGAGAACCAGGATAGGTGATCAGCCCAATGTCTGGTGTGAGAGTGAAGGAAGTGGATCATATATATGAGGGTGAGATGAATGATAGGAAAGATGATGATGGAGTAATTGTTGAAATGCTGATGGGGGAAACCAGAGAAAACCCATCCCAGCGCCATGTTGTCCACCACAAATCTCACTTTGTGGTCGTCTTGGATCAAATCCAGGCTGCCTTGGTGAGACCCAAGCAGTCTAACCACTCAGCCATGGCGCTGCCTAAATTTTTCATTCTCAAATTCTCAAATATGAGGTTATATCCTTGGTCATACAAAGAGAATTCAAATATCAAAACCATGATATAGTGACCAGCTGTTAAAACATTTAACTAACACCTAAAGTCTATTTATTTTTCTGTTCTCATTGAATCTATAAAGAAATATTTAATAACAGCACTTGACAAATATTTGAAATTTTGTTATTTTATTTATTTATTTATTTACAGATGTACAATCTTTAAGCTTTATCAAGTTCTGTACAATTTATTTTCATTAACATGAAGCAAATATTAGGTAAGAATACTCTGCATAAGAGTGAGTAGAGAAAGTGATGTAAGTCCAACATATGATATATTTTTACTGTTGTTTAGGATTACTCTTTGTTTATAATCCATTAGATATTTGTATCAGATCTTGATAAGAGGAAATACTTTAGTTACGTTCTTCTCAAAGTGGTTGATGTATTAATGAGTAGAGAAAGTGTTGAGAATATAATCTTTTGTTAAATTTTATATTGAGGAATTAATTCTTACAGAATTAATCCTGTTAAATACATTACTCTGGTATATGGATATTTTTAATTAATAGAGCCAACTGAAAAATTAAATGCCATGGCCGGAATTTGAACCAAGGATCTCCTGGTTTCTGTCCAGTCACTCTAACCCCTTGAGCTACCATAACCAACATGCCGACACGACATTAAACTCTCCAATTAACTCATATTTTGTCCAGTAAACCACTTAGAGTTCTCATATTCGAGATACACATTTGTGGCAGCTTGCTGTAGTAAGTTCTTTAAATACCAGGATTTTTATCATTGAACCTTTTAATGTTAAATTTTATATTGAGGAATTAATTCTTACAGATTCTTTTATACTAACACTGATTACAGCTAGAAAATGTGACGCTGAAGCAGAAGATAGAACAGTTGGAGAAAAAACAACGTTATGTTGGCAAGATCCAGGATAATGTGGAGTCTATGAAGAAACAGTTCACTGCTACTGTTGATGATGTCATCAGGTTGGTAATATAACACAAATGGAATTCCATTTATTTTCATTTATAATTACATTTATATGTCAGATATATCAGAAAGTTACAATAGAAGATTACATTAATATATTATTTAAAAAACTATGTATGATTTATTGTTTGTAATCAAGAAATAATGTAAAGAAGATGATTCACTTATTCTATGAATGTAGAAACTAATAAACTAAATTATAGCAATTTGTCGCTAAGAAGTTGCATAACAAAGTTCCCAGGAAGTTAGGAAATCAGGAGACATTAAAAAACTGGCATGTGTCAGGAAAAGCTATAAAGTTCATTCAAATTTGTCATATGTCTGGTAATTCATACTGGTAGGGTATAAGGGGCATTAAAAAAGAAACGAGCCGGAGTCTGGTATGCACAAACCGGTGACAGGAAGGTAATATTGTGATGTGTGTAACGAAGTGTTGTTCCAACTAGAGCATGGAAGTTCACAGCCCATCGCTAGAGGGCACGCATGCATGTTACATGACTATACAAAGTTAGTAGCAGCATGTATCTATCATCCAATGCTGCCAGTCGCATTGCAAACAGTGAAATGGAGGCATTAAGAGAAGAGCAAAGAGGTGTTGTTCATTTTCTGACAGTGGAAGGAGTAGGGAGAACATACTACATGTCCCTTGCAAGAGTCAAGACGTGGCAGAAGCGCTTCAGAGGAGGAGGGGTTTTGTTAGCCGATGATGCACAGTCTGGAGCACCACCGATGACATTGTCCAGCTAGTTGATGTACTCATTACTCAGGACCACTAAGTGACAGTGAAAGCATAGCTGCCAAGGTCGGATTGAGCGTCCTCACACCATCATGAAGGAACAACTGCTCTTGTGCAAAGTGTGTGCCCAATGGGTGCTCCACAGTCTTCAACCACACCAGGAAGTATGTTGAATGGCCCACTGTCTTGGTCATCTACAGCGCTATGCTAGGGAAGGGAATGAGTTCCTGGCAGGAGTGGTGGCTGGAGATGAGTCATGGTGTCATCACTTCAAAAAAGAGTCAAAATGACAAAGTCTCAAGTGGAAGCATCCAGGGTCACCACCACCAAAAAGAGCCAAGGCCATCCACAGAAGTGCAGGAAAGGTTATGCTGACATTCTTCTTTGACCAAGATGGCCCCCTTCTGATACACTTCCTGCAGCACGGGACAACCGTGAATGCCCAGCGTTACTCACAATCCTTCACCAACCTTTGCCAAGCAATTAAACCAAAACGACCAGACAATCTCACCTGTGGGGTCATTCTGCTTCACGACAGTGCAAAGCCTCATATGGCCAACACAGTTGCGGCACTCCTGCAGAAATTCAAATTTTAGTTTCTAGGCCACCCTGCATGCAGTCCAGACCTCTCTCTCTCTGTGATTACTCCAGTTTTGGTCCCCTTAAAAAGGCTCTGGACGACGATGTCCAGCTGTACATGCAGAACTCGCTCACATCACAGCCCCAGGACTTTTATGAGACAGCCATTCACTGCCTTATGTCACAGTGGGTCAAGTGTCTCAACAGCCAGGGCCAATACTTCTAACATACAGGTACTGGTTTCTGTAATTATGTCTCCAGCTCGTTTCTTTTTGAACACAACTTATAATATGTACATATTACACCATTTTTTTCTCATTAAAATTCCTTTTCAACATTTGAATTAACAAGTTTCAAATTAAATGCATACTTTCTCACATTACAGACATAAGATTATTAAACATAATTTTGAGTTGAACTAGTACTCGATGTTTCATATATTTCTGTTGTTTACCTAGAATATTGTATTAAGCATTTACTTAGCGAAATGTGTTCTGGGTAAACACTAGCAATATATGAAGCATCGAGTACTAGTTAACTTTAAAGAGAGTCGATTAAAGACACTAGACAACACTTACTTTTAAATTTTTCCGGAACATGTTTCTGAGGCTTTGCCTCTATCATCGGCCGGCTCTCGACTGGTTCTCGTTGGTGTAGCTGACGATATTTTGTCACAGGTCTACTCTGGTGGCGGTTCAAGGAACTTGCTGAACAAATCTTTCTGGGGGATGTCGAAATTGAATACTTTGTTCCTATTTTTTGAAATCAAGATTTGTTCCCATGTGGATAGTTCTTGTTTTCTTGATGTATGTTTTAGTAGTTTTGGTTCTGGATTTATGTTGTGGTTTTTTTCCCAAAAATGTGTGGCAACTGCTGATTTTTCTAATTGTTTATATTTTATGTTTCTAAAGTGTTCCTTTGCTCTTGTTTATAAATTTCTTTTTGTTTTTCCAATATAAATTTGACTACAGTCATTGCATTCAATTTGATATATACCAGATTTTTTGTTAGATGGAATGGCATCTTTGATGTTTGAGCAAATTAGGTTTTTTAAGGAGAAATGGTTGACTGGTGCTAGTTGAATATTTTGTTTTTTGAAGACTTTTTTGAATTTATCATAGGCCCATGGATGGTAAGTGAATTTTTTGAAAATCATATTAGTTTCTGTAGCTGAGAGAGTTGTGGTTTCCTTTAGTAGCTTCTTCATTTTTGCTAAGCTCACTTTTTTGTCCACTAATGATGTGGGAAAGTTATTTTTTTGTGCTATTTCAATTATTTTGTTGTATTCTGTTTTGTATTCTTCTGCTGTGAGAGGGATGTTTACCAGTCTGTGTGCTAAACTATTGAAGATTGCCTGTTTGTGGGATCTTGGGTTGTAGCCATTAGCTTTTATGTAGTTGTCTGTCTGTGTTGGTTTTCTGTAAATGCCAAAGTTTAGTCTGTTTTTATTCCTCATTATTTTTAGATCCAAAAATGGTAAATGCTCATCTTTTTCTATTTCTACAGTGAATTTGATGCTTTTTTTCTTGGATATTTAAAAGTTTTAGTGCATCACTGATGTGTTTCTTTGGTACTATTGCAAAGATGTCATCTACATATCGTTGCCAGAGTTTGAACATCCAAGGGAAACCTTTGTTGATCCTTATTTCTAATGCACTCATGTACAGATCGGCCAGGAAGGGTATTAGGGGGTTGCCCATTGCTAACCCTGAAGTTTGGTGATAATATTTTGTTTGAAACTGGAAGAAATTTTGTTCTAATCATAATTTGGTTAGTTCAATGTAGTCTGAAATTTCAGATGATGCCATTCCAAGTGATTTGAGCCATTTTTCTATCAACGGTGGTGTCTAGTGTCTTTAATCGACTCTCTTTAAAGTTAATTTATCATAACAACACTGTTTTCAACACTTCCAAGAAAGGAATCGAGTACTAGTTTGACTCAAAATATTAATTTTGTATTTCATTGTATCATAGTCCTTAATCATTAGAATAAGAATATTTGCCTGTTTGTTACTGAAGTTTTGGATTGATTTACCTCATCAGAATTTGTTATCATCTGTTGTCTTTTGGAGTTGGAAGGGAATGGTGCCAAAGACCATGGCTGGATTGATTACTTTACCCAGAGTTTGAAGAACAACTTCCTGATGTAGCAAGCCTACCATAAAATATGCAGGGAGAATTTCAGTAAATTAATTTCCATTCATTAATGTAATCTGGTGAATGCTCTTTTTATCCAGTTTTGCATTGGTGGAGTTTTAAAGCTTAAATAATCATTGTACTTTCTCTACAATTTGGTCCTAATAAGTAAAGGAAGTATTATATTGCACCCCTAGTATCAGTGTTTCTCAGGAACAACATAAATATATCACTGACTCTATCGTACAAGGTATGTGGATACATGTGTAAGAGAGAGAGAGCAGAGAAATATCAAATGAAAGTTCACCATCTTGCAAGGATGCGATGCACAAGATTTTCAAACTAATCTGCACACTTTCAACTTGCATTTAAATGGAAAATTATGCTTTAGTTTTAACATTATGTGTTTAAGATATTTTATGACAAAAAAAATGTTCTGGGAATGTCCTCTGAAGTCCTCTTCTTTTGAATGACTTTTGTGTGACTGGCAAACCACAAAACATTTTCAGCTGGTGCGCCATGGTACCCTGGGGCCTCTGTAGCATTTTCGTGTTAGCAATGAAAAAAACAGCTGTGTCCACCTGTAAAGAAAATAGAATGCCTTAAACTGTTAGGAGTTTCTAAGACAACACATACCTCACTCATAATATTTTGTTTAATTTGTTTTATTTTTTGTAAGCCAGTAAATGTTTTTCAGAATGCACTTTTTATATGTGTTTTTTCTGTTACATTTTGTAATATATTGTTTCCACAGATTCTTAGAGTAAATATCCTAGAGGGGAGCTGTAGAAAGAATGTTGTTGGCTCTCAAATATTAAAACTACTGCTGTAAGAAATAAACAATAATCTCATTAAAATGCACAATTTATATCAAAAATATTTCATCAAGTTAACTGCTTCCCATTTTATTAGTTTTCACATCTTTATACTTCTCACAACTGAAATGTTGCTATTCATTTTTTCTCATGGTCATACAAATAATATGGATCTCCTCTTTGAATATCTAACCTTAACTTTAGCCTTCTCTGTGCAATGACAAAATATTAATTGAAAGTTTATCTTGACTGACAGAAAGAGATAAAATTATAAGCTTTTGTAAGAGTAGTTGTGAAATAATGAATAGAGAGTCATGGAATCTATCTACTTAATGTAAATTGAGATAAACATTTACAAAAGTAGTTTCATTACACATTTTGTTGTAGGTACAAGAGGAGTATAGGAAACTAAAGTGATAGATCACACAGAAAATGAAGCTAGTCACAGTGAAGCAACAAATATTACACAAATAAAAATATTTGTAACAGAGTCTCCACTTAACTTAAGAAGTTGATGTTAATAATTCCTTCTTCTTTATAAAAAAGGCACATCGCCTTCATCTTCAGTTTATTAAACAAACTCCGTTGTTAAGGAAATCTCGGTTACCATGTTATTTTCTTTTATGTTACGTTTCCAACATTACCAACATCTGAATCCAAAACAAACCTAAAAACAGAATCAATTGCCGGTATGTCAAAATTCATTACGTGATGTTTATTTTTTAAAATAAATATTTTCTCCCACACTGTTAACTCTATGGGACCATTTAATTGTTTTAATAAGTTAACTTCGGGATTTATTTTATGGTTAAATGACCAAAAATGGTCTGCTATGGCCGATTTATCAATTTGTTTTTATTTAATGTTATAAAAATGTTCTTTCTTTCTGGTTTCCAAACTATGTTTTGTCTTTTCAATATAAACTTGATCACAATCCAGACAATTAAATTGATAAATAACAGATTTTTTATTATTAGGAATTTTATCTTTTTTAGAAAATTATAATAAATTTTTAATACTATATTTATTTTGAGGAACTAAAGTTATATCAACTTCTTTAAAATATTTTTGAAAATGGTTATTAAACCAAGGATGGTAAGTAAATTTTTTAAAATTATAATCATCTTTTATTGTTTTAAGAGTAGAAATATTACTAACAGTTAAATTATTAAAACAATTAAATGGTCCCCTAGAGTTAAGGGTGTAGGAGAAAATATTTATTTAAAAAAATAAACATCACATAATGAATTTTGACATATTGGCAATTGATTCTGTGTTTAGGTTTGTTTCGTATTCAGATGTTGGTAATGTTGGAAACGTAACATAATAAAAGAAAATAACATGGTAACCGAGATTTCCTTAACAACGGAGTTTGTTTAATAAATATTAAAAGCAGAAGCATTATCAACAGTGAAGTATTCTTCATTTTTGAGTATGATTTATGAGTCACTATGTTTACACTCAAACTTCACTTACCTGTTTAATAAACTGAAGACGAAGGCAATGTACCTTCAAAATCGATCTTTAATAAAGAAGAAGGAATTATTAACATCAACTTTTTTAAGTTAAGTAGAGATTCTGTTACCAATATTTTTATTTGTGTAATAAAGTGATAGATTATTAATTTTTAGATGAGTCGTATTTATTACACATCTGCTTCACTTTCGTCTAGTCAAGAGGAACACGCGAAAGTTAGATCCAGCCAATTTTACGAAAGTGAAGCAGATGTGTAATAAATACGACTCATCTAAAAATTAATAATTTTTCGCTTCACTGTGGTGTTCCAATACAGTTAAATTTCGATATATTGAAGTGACGTCTAGTCAAGAGGAACACGCGAAAGTTAGATCCAGCCAATTTTAAAATGAAAGTGAAGCAGATGTGTAATAAATACGACTCATCTAAAAATTAATAATTTTTCGCTTCACTGTGGTGTTCCAATACAGTTAAATCTCGATATAAAGTGATAGATGTTTAAAAAGTAAACCACGTATGAGGTGCATTCAAGTTATAACACCTATTTTTTTTTTTTTTTAAGGACTGGGACCAGATAGAAACTTCTGGATTTCTTTTTAAAATACATGTTGACTCTTTGTGAATGTGTGACAGAGATGGCAGCACTGTACAGTGCATAGAACTCTAGTGGCAGCGATGAGAGTTAACTCTTTTTGATACTTAAAATGGTGACGTTTTCATTGCAAGAACAGCGTGTAATTGATGTTCCATTCATGCCATCATCACACGTCAACATCCCCTGACAATTTGCCACACACACAGCCTTGTGATCATCTGTCAGCATGCACCCATCTGGAATACACAGATACTTTCTGCATTTTCAGATCTTCATGCAGGATTGTCTGCAAAGATCCCTTGGAAATGCCAATTTTGTAGGCGATGTCTATAACGCTCATTTGGCGATCCTCCAAAACATTCTCCACTTGCTGGATCATGTCATCACACCAGATGCTGTCTGCCTTGGTAGCGTAGATGCTAGCGTGTCTGCCTCACATTCAAGAGGTCCCAAGTTTGAATCTCAGTCAGGGTGAGATAAGGTTTTTTCTGGGGTTTTCCCTTATCCTGAAAGACGAATGTTGGGTAACTCTTAAGCTCCATGGACCCCGGACTCATTTGAGCATCATTTCACCATTTCATTCATCGTCCGATATGACTTAACGTTGGAGGATGTAAATTACAACAACAAAAAAGACTGGCTGGTGCGAGGCTGTAACTGTCTTGGTTTGTTGTCACATGATGTTCTGCCTTCATTGAACTGTTGCACCCAGGAACGTACATTAGACACATCCATGGTGCTATCACGACATGCCTCACTGAACTGTCTTGGTTTGTTGTCAGACGATGTTCTGTCTTCATTGAACTGTTGCACCCAGGAACGTACATTAGACACATCCATGGTGCTATCACGACATGCCTCACTCAACTGTCTTGGTTTGTTGTTAGACGATGTTCTGTCTTCATTGAACTGTTGCACCCAGGAACGTACATTAGACACATCCATGGTGCTATCACGACATGCCTCACTGAACTGTCTTGGTTTGTTGTCACACGATGTTCTGCCTTCATTGAACTGTTGCACTCAGGAACGTACATTAGACACATCCATGGTACTATCACCACATGCCTCACTGAACTGTCTTGGTTTGTTGTCACACGATGTTCTGCCTTCATTGAACTGTCGCACCCAGGAACGTACATTAGACATATCCATGGTACCATCACCACATGCCTCACTCAACTGTCTTGGTTTGTTGTTACATGATGTTCTGTCTTCATTGAACTGTCGCACCCAGGAACGTACATTAGACACATCCATGATACCATCACTACATGCCTTACTCAACTGTCTTGGTTTGTTGTCACACGATGTTCTGCCTTCATTGAACTGTCGCACCCAGGAACGTACATTAGACACATCCATGGTACCATCACCACATGCCTCACTCAAATGTCTTGGTTTGTTGTCAGACGATGTTCTGCCTTCTTTGAACTGTCGCACCCAGGAACGTACATTATACACATCCATGGTAACATCACCACATGCCTCACTCAACTGTCTTGGTTTGTTATTACACGATGTTCTGTCTTCATTGAACTGTCGCACCCAGGAACGTTCATTAGACACATCCATGGTACCATCACCATATTCCTCACTCAACTGTCTTGGTTTGTTGTCACATGATGTTCTGTCTTCATTGAACTGTCGCTCTCAGGAACGTACATTAGACACATCCATGGTACCATCACCACATGCCTCACTCAACTGTCTTGGCTTGTTGTTACATGATGTTCTGTCTTCACTGAACTGTCGCACTCAGGATCGTACATTAGACACATCCATGACACCATCACCACATGCCTCAATCAAGTGTCTTGGATTGTTGTCACATGATCTTCTGTCTTCATTGAACTGTCGCACCTAGGAACGTCCATTAGACACATCCATGGTACCATCACCACATGCCTCACTCAACTGTCTTGGTTTGTTGTCACACGATGTTCTGTCTTCATTGAATTGTTGCACCCAGGAATGCACATTAGACACATCCATGATACCATCACCACATGCCTCACTCAAGTGTCTTGGTTTGTTGGAACGTACATTAGACACATCCATGGTACCATCACCACATGCCTCACTCATGTGTCTTGGTTTGTTGTCACACGATGTTTTGTCTTCATTGAACTGTCACACTCAGGAACGTACATTAGACACATCCATGATACCATCACCACATGCCTCACTCAAGTGTCTTGGTTTTTTGGAACGTACATTAGACACATCCATGGTACCATCACCACATGCCTCACTCATGTGTCTTGGTTTGTTGTCACACAAAAACTTTAGCTTTAAGACTATTTAGATTGCAAAAAAGAGCAATACGTTTGATGGTAGGAATACAGAAAAGAGACACATGTAGAAATGCATTTACAAAAACTAGATATTTTAACATTACCTTCATTATATATATGAATGTATCAAACTTACATTAAAAAGTTATGATCAAAACAAAAATAGTAACATCCACAAACATAACACCAGAACAAAAGATAATTATTTTAGAAACAGACTTACTGGTATCCTAAATAATAAAAGCATAGAAAATAGCATCAAAGATTTGTATAACCACCTACCAGCTGAAATCAAACAGATAACAAACGGGAAAACAAAACTAAAGGCTGTCAAAACTTATTTATTACAGAAAGTATTTTACTCCATGGAAGAATATAAACAGATTAGGTAGAATATGCTATTTACACTTCTCAACTTTGTAAACATGTTTGTAAATATTATTGTATTAATTTTATGTATATACAAATTGACGATCCATGTAAAAGCCTTACAGTTGGAGATGACAGAAAAAGATGACATGCTAATTGTATATCTAATGGACAAAATTTTAAAATTTGTAAGTGTAAAATGTACTATGTTATCTTTTCTCTTGATGAACCTTGTAAAATGTTATTACAAAGGTGAATAAATCTAATAATAATGACAAAAATAATAATGACAATGTTTTGTCTTCATTGAACTGTTGTACCCAAGAACGTACATTAGACACATCCATGGTACCAACACCACATGCCTCATTCAAGCGTCTTAGTTTGTGTCACACGATGCGTTGTCTTCATTGAACTGTCACACTCAGGAACGCACATTAGACACATCCATGGTACCATCACCACATGTCTCACTCAACTGGCGATGAATTTCAGTAGGTGTCAGACCACGAAAATGTAGAAAATGAATGATTACACGCTGTTCTTGCAATGAAAACTTCGCCATTATATGTATCAAAAGCAGTCCTAACTTTCATCGCTGCCACTAGAGTTCTATGGACTGTACAGTGCTGCCATCTCTGTCACGCATTCACAAAGAGTCCACATGTATTTTTAAAAAAAACCAAAAGTTCCTATCTGGTCCCAGTTCTGAAAAAGAAATAGGAGGTGTTATAAGTTGAACGCACCTCGTAATGCCGTTCTGTTTGTATAACCTGGAATGGTGAATTAGCACTTAGTATTGGCAGTAATATTTCAGAATGGTCAATGGCACAAAGAGGCTTGACTGCTTTTTATTTTTGACTGTGTACTTGTGCAGTAAGATTTTGTTATCTCCTATAATTTACCAATTATTGTTACAACCATTTTTAAGAGAAACAAAAATAACCAGAAGTTTTCAACAAAGCGTAGTGTAGGTTGAAGGATTTTTTTTTTTTTTTTTTTTTATCATCTTATCCTAAGAAGATCCTGAACATAACTATTGCATTTGTTTTTTTCTGTTTTTGAATTATGCTGTCTATGGACAGGCACATGCATCTTATGTTCAGGGTATCTCAAATCATGCATTTATGTTTTCACTTGGAATACACTGCTTTCTCACCTGCTATAAGCAGTAGAATGAGTGTGAGGCATTACTAATATTTATTTTCTAATTTGTTGATTTCCATTGTAGAGAAATAAAAAGGTTGGAGGACGACCAAAAGAATGTGCAGCAAACTTTTGAAGATGCTAAAAAGACAAATGATGGGCTGCAACGGAAAAACTGTTACATGGAGCAATTGCTGAAAGAATCTGTGGAGAGAGAGAAAGATAACAAACAAGAAGTTATTTCTCTCCGAGGTAAGAGATTAAAAACTTTGTGTATTATTATACTAGATCAGAAAACAAAATAACTCTCTGTACTTCCTGAACCATGCAGGCTGCCTTAACAATCAACAAATACTTACTCACTCTATGGGCTGTTAGGTAAACCTAATGTATCACATGACTGCCAGTTGCAACAGTAACATTCTTCTTGCACATTTCTTTTCAACATGAACATTGTAGAGCAGTATCAGCAAATCTGCACCACTTAGTACCACCTCAGGGTCAAAGCAATACATTGTCCTGCTTCAACCAAAATGCATTCAGACGTAAACAAGTAGCAGTGGCTCTTTCGAAACCATGAAAATGAAAAATAACCCTCTAATATATGTGCAGTATGTGTCAGAAACACTTCTACAAACTTCGTATATGGCTTCCTTAAACCACAAGAAGGAAAAAAGTTCATATGAAAATGTTCCACAATCCTTTGCTTTCTCGTTATTCATGTCTTGAAAGTGTGCCTTTGAGGTCCAACCTTATTTCTCTATGGCTTTGACCCATTGTTCTACATACAGTAGATCGTGAAGTTTTATCATGGAGACTTGTTTACTTTGTTGTCTGTCTTAAGTTT
The DNA here is from genome assembly GCA_030765055.1 of Mantis religiosa. NCBI lineage: Eukaryota > Metazoa > Arthropoda > Insecta > Mantodea > Mantidae > Mantis > Mantis religiosa. The sequence continues at coordinate 206,532,019 of CM060953.1, read as the reverse complement.
CAGTTGTGTACATGTAGTGACTTAACTGGACGTGTTTCAAGGCTGGATATACATTTCATGAACAAGCAGACGTGATTTTTAAGTATGGCCGTGAGAATTTTAATGGACGCAAGGCTGCACTCCTCTTGGAGTGTCCAGACCAAAGAAAACCAAGTCATCCAACCTTTACAGCTGTTTATTGTCACCTTGCTGAGACAGGAACTGTTGTACCACAGACTATTGATTGATCAAGAGCAAGAGTTGTTCGTACCCCGAATGCAAAAAAAATTTACGATCCAGGTAGACAATTGGCTGTCATCTCATAGTACAGCATGGAGGGTACTTCACAAGCAGCTCCTGTATCCATATTATATTCAAAGTGTGCAGGGCCGTTTGCCTGCCGATTATTCACCATAGGACAACTTTTGCACAAACAGGCAATTCATTATTATTAAGTTAATTGATGGAAATTAATTGTTCTTCCACACTAGCCATGTATAGGCTATGGTTTTGGATAGACAGAATCAGACTGAAAAGTTCAATGCCATCCGTGGTTGAAATCCCAGCTATGGCTTTGAATTTTTCAGTCTGATTCTATCTAGCCAATCTATTGTTTGTCTCATCAGTTTTGTGTACAGAAGAGGCAACACTTGTGAGAGAAAGAATTTCCATAACATATAATATGGGCAGATCATAATCCTCATATTGTACTTCAGGCTAGATATCAGTAATAGTTTAGGATTAATATGCAGGCTGGAATTGAGTGTGACTCATTCTACCAGCAAGTCTACAAGTGCTGCCTACAGAAACTTTATCCAGATTTACTTCATGAAGATGTATCTCTGCAAATAAGACAAAAATGTGGTTTATGCAGGATAGGGCTCCAGCACATTTTAGTCACATTGTTCAAGATGCACTGACTGGTATCTACCATGACTGATGGATAGGACAGGAGGGCCGGTTCCATGGCCTGCATGTTCTCCTGAACTCAGTCCTTCGGATTTTTATCTCTCTGGAATGAGAGGAAACAAAGAATTAGAGAGGAAAAGTACTCAAAAAGAATTGGACTATGTTACTTAGTGAAATTTTAGTTAGTTATTGAGTTTTAAATCAAGAAACAATATATTGGAAACAGGAAAGTACTTAGGTTTAGTGAGAAATAAATGGTTAAGAAAAATTAGAAATACGGATAATCAGGATAATGTAGATTGAGGACCAATAGTGGTAAATAGGGTCCTATAGCTAAGAAAACATTATGTTAGAGTCTATGGGCCCAAGGAAATTCAGCAACTCAATAAAGACTTGTAATCTCTGGGGGCACCTTAAACTGTTGGTTTATGGAGCAGCCATTCTGGATGAAGAAACACTTCATCGACGAGTCATTGAAGCTTACAAAACCATTCAGCACAATCCTAAACTTTATGAGAGGATGCTACAGTCCATGATTTGACAAGTGTAGAGAAGCAAGAGGAAGATCTTCCGAGGATTTATTTTCAGTTTCATTTTTTTATTTTTAGTGTAGCATTGTGTTGAACGGCTCCTAATAAGAAAGCCAATTATTATGGGACATCTGTTCATATGAACTTTTTCCCTTCTTGTGGCTTAAGGAACCTGCCTGAAGTTTTTAAAAGTATTTCTGATCCACACACTGACAGCCAACACTTTGGACACAATTCAGTCTTCCATGAGAAGACTTTGACCATGCCACTGAAGTTATTAAACATTTGACTATCATTTTTCCTTTATATGTGTAACAAAATATCTAATGTAGCTAATTCTGTAAAAGTATATCTACTTAGTATCAATCAACATAATAGTTGAGTACTTTCATTACATATTTTGTTGTGGGAATGAGAGAGAAGTGATAATTACAAGTTTTGAAAAGTCTATCACCGTATTCTAGCTAGAGATTCCATACTCTAACAAACAAACGTTCAGTGCCACAAAACTTTATACTTTGCATTAATTTTATCTTAACAAGATCTATATTTTTTGCATTGTAAGATTTTTCTCTACGAGATTTGATAAAGTAGAGAAAGTAGTAACATTTTATAAGAATAGTTTATAGACAAGTGATTAGAAAAAGTGATATGAATGTGACAGTTTAGTTAGATTGCTACATAATACTGACTGATAACATCTTTGACCTGATCTGTTTCAGCAAAGCTACAGAAGTTGGAACAAGAGCAGCATATGTCCACTGAAGTAGACTACACGGACAGACTACGGCAGCTCTCTGCTCAGGTATCTACATTTTAATACTTGCAATAACAATCTACACACTTTGAGGTTCCCTAATTAAAAACAGAGAAATGCACTTTTAAAATGGTTCTTGTCTTTGTGTCTATCGAATTGCAACACAAAGTTTGTGTATGTATTTATTAACTGCAATTGGGTACTACCCGGTGGCAGAGTTAAGAATACAGATCAAATTACATATACTAGATTTACAACAATAATACAGTAAACAATACAAACATGATATTATTTTACTTTAGTCACTTAAAACTTATCTAATTACTTCTCTATTTACATATTACATACCATTATAATTCAAAAGTTAAACTATAAACCATTTAGATTTTTTCTAAATTTCTTCAACGACAGGGGACAGCCCTGAAAGACTGCTACAGGCAATTCATTCCATTCTTCAATGGTTCTATTAACAAAAGAAAATTTTCCTACGTCGGTTCTGTATCTTCTACCCTTAATTTTATACCTATGATCGTTTCGTCCATAATAATCCGGATTATCTAACCTTACATTAACGTCCACCCATGCCTTTACACCAGCATTAGCTTTGAATAACGCTACCAACCTATGCTTTTTACGCCTAATTCTTAATTCCTCCCATTTAGTCTCATCTCCTTTTATAGGCCCAAAATACTTGCCTCTTTTTATGAATTTTATTGCCCTCTTCTGTATTTTTTCTAATGGATCGATTTGGTTAGCTCTATACGGGTCCCAGCATGCTACTCCATATTCCATAACCGGCCGCACTAAGGCCTTGTAGGCAATTTCCCTGGATCTAGCGCTCCCCTTTTTCAATATTCTCATTACGAAATGTAATGCCTTCCACGCATTCCTAGTTGTGGAATTTACTTGTTCGTCCCATCCAGCATTACTTGCCAGGTACACTCCCAAGTATTTGCAGCTGTCCACCTGTGGAATTTGCACCCCTCCCATGTGATAGTTAACAATAATTTTGCCCTTAGTTCTACTAAAAACAATCGACTTACTTTTCTTGGCATTAATTGACATTTTGTTAGCCGCAGCCCAATTACAGATTTCATTTAAATCATCCTGAAGAGCGGTTTCATGCACTGTATTCCGAATTTTATTATAAATGATACAATCGTCTGCAAACAACCTTATCTGGCAGTTTGTCATAGGTTGTGTTACCCTAAAAAAATTGCAACTGCTGCAAGTTGCAGGTGTCAAAGAACAATGCAATCTCCCTTTAGATTTTGTTTAACTATTTTGGTGAACAATTAAAGGGCAGAGTCTAAAAGTAAATGTACAAACTAATTTACTGAATATATTACATAACAATATTAGTATTTTTGCTGTGCAAGACCCTTTGATGCTTATTGAATAGCATGCATATCTTTATTGTTTAATGTATTTGAAGCTATAGAAAATTAAGTACTGTACTATTTTGAACACTAACATGATAATAAATAATTGCAATGTAACCTGTAAGAGTTATTTTTAGATTATTTTGAGCTTCTGTTCTTGTATTATTCACTAAAATAATGACAACAGCTTCATTAAACAAAATCTAATGGGAGACTTTAACATGTACAGTTAGTAATATTATAAGTTAATGGAATTTTCGTTTATTATTGCAAACAACAGAAGTACTGCTATGAATGTTTGGAGGAATTTAGTAACAGTGTCGTCGAAATTAATTGTAAAAACAATGTTTGTAGTCGGTTTATTGATATTTTGTCACTTATGTTTTTATATTATTGAGGGACTAGTTTCAGAAGCCTTTACCTCCATTCTCAACCTCTTAACCAGCATCTGTTGTTGTCTGCTCTCCTCTCTCTGGTGGTGGAACTATGAACTTCTTTGTCAAATTATCTACTGCTGGGATTTCAAAGTTCATTACATAATCCTTGTTTTTCCATATGAATATGTTCTCCCATGTTGTTAGTTTATTTTGGTTCATCACTCCTTTTAATAATTTTGGATTTGGATCAGTGTCTTGATTTCCGTTCCAAAAATGAAATGCTACAGCTGAAACAAGAAAAAAACTTTATGTTCTGTGGTTGGAGAGAGGTTGAAAATGGAGGCAACAGCCTTTGAAACTAGTCCCTCAATAATATAAAAAAAGTAGCTGACAAGTGCCAATAAACCAACTACAAATAGTGGAAACTCTATGTTTCCACAATTTAGCCTACACACGGCCAGTGTGAAAGAACAATTAATTTCCAACTACAAATAGTTTTTAAGATGTACTGCTACTACAGATAGGAGGCTGTGTTGACTATTCTTGAATGATGTTATCCATTAATTTGAAGATATGATTTGAGGGCCATTTCTTGTTGTGTGAGTTCAGCAAACAGCTTATGTGTGGACGTATGATTAATAGCAAATGTTAATATTGCATGAAAATTTGATTATAACTTCTGTTTCCAGTAACCATCTTGTATCTGCAACAGAATGTGTCTCGTCATCATTAGTTCATTAATTGTTGGGGTTGGGTTTGACTTCTTGTAACAGCATGGGGAATGTTATCCTTTCTGTGAGGCTGGGATGCACTCAGGTCCTTGGGAAGTAGTGTGATTGAGGTCCTGGATTCCACATGTAGTGACCACATCCTATATGCTGATCACCAGCTGTACTAAACCAGAACAACAAAGTATTTCACAGTTAATGAGGAGCATTTCCAAATTCCAGGAATAGCTTATTATACCCATATTGTGCATTTTATATTCTTTAGTGTAGGTATGATGATGGATGAAATAGCTGTGAGCTGCGAGAATGAAATTAGAGAAAATTTCAGCAAAAGTATTCCTGTCTCTCTTGAGTGCAGTTTCTTCTGGTAAAAGTGTCATCTGTAGTTTGTTTATGAAACTCAAATGTGCAATGCCTCTGAAACAATAAAGAGCAACAAATAATCTTTATTTAGACTGTTAAAAAAGTAATGAGGAATGAAAAATACTACCTAGTCTAGCCATAAATACTGTTACAACTTGAAAAGTGAAAAATGCAAATACCATGCAAAATATTTTAATTTTCCTTTAGTGTGCTGTACCTACAGGCATTCATTATACACAGCACCAAACGCTTTTTGCAGGGATACAGGCTCTGAGTCTTTGTGGCCACTCGTCTATGGTGGAATGGACGACGTCCAGGGGGATATCCGCCACTGCTGACAACAAGGAGCTCTTTAAATTTCCAATGGTGGGGTGTCTCCTTTTGCAGGTGATGACCTCAAGCAGTGACCACAGCGGTAGTCCAATGGATCCAGGTCAGGAAGGCGACATGAAGTCAGGTACATGATGCTGAAGCCATGCTTGCGTTGACCTGGCCTTGTGGACAGGGGCAGAATCCTGCTGGAAAGTCCATGGTTGGTTTTGAAACAATGTACCACTCAAGCTTTTGACAATAGGCTCCAAAACAGTGCTTTCATACACTCTGACACTGATTTTAACTCCGTTTTTGCAAAAATGTAGCTGGGTGGTCCAGAATAACTCAAGCCCCCACCACAGCATCAATGAGGAAGAATGATGGACCCTCTGAACTTTAGGAACCTTATTACTGGCTTCCCAAAATTATGATGCATAAACCCTGTCATTTTGCACATTGAAAGACTCCTCAATAGTGAAAACTTTTTCATCTGTGAAGATGTTCCGATGACTATTTTGAGTATACGCTGTATGAGATGTTGACATTTAAGCACTCTCAGCTTCTTTAAGTGTCTGTCAAGATAATGTCCTTTACATCAGCGATAACCCTTAGTCTAAGGTCCTCTGACAGAAGCCTAGACATTGTCCTTTTTGGAATGTTCATTTCATGGGACAAGAAAGCCTGTTTCCTGCACAGGGTTTCTCCGAACATGAGCCGCCACTGCTTTTTGTGCTGTTGGAGTCCTGACATTGCATTGTCGACCCTCCCTCTGCCGATCCTTTACAGTTCCAGTTGCAATGAATCACTCAATGTTGTGGTACACAAATATACGGCTGATTTTAAGCTTTTGTAGCATCTTGAAAATGTCACTTGCAGATTTTCCAATTTTATGTAATGCAATGACGGCTACACGATTTTCATAATCATCCCATTCCATGGTGAAACCTGGAGCTAAATACTTCCTCTTTCAAAGACAAGCTAGCAATGGTTAAAGGTTAAGATGTGCACACACACAGTTGTTTACATGACAAACCAGATGTACAGTATGAGTCAAAAAATTTTAACAGTATTTATGGCAATATTAGGTAATGTATCTGCACTACTCATTGGTTAACCTGCATTTTGTTGGCTAAATTGGAAGCAGGGGAAAAAAAATGTTCAGTTGCAAACAAATGACTTCACAGGGCTCAGAATAAATTTTCTTAATCATATGGATATACATTAATTTCCTGTTCTGGTTTTGGTGAGCCTAAATGCAGTCCTCCAGTGTGGCCACTTGTTTCCATGACTGTGAGCCATGCTTTACTGACAAATCTTGTATATGTGTAGTGGCAGGGCTGGATGCAGTCTCTTAGCAGTGCCTTGGTGCATGAAAGGCAAAACTTCACAGATCTGAGGTCTGCCATGTCTCTGTTGGAGCAGAACCTGAGCAGAAGTCAGGAACTTGAAGAGCTTGTCAGTAAGGAACTTGATGCTGAACGTCAAAAGAATGATACATTGTCCAGGAGTCTGGAAGATGTTCAACATCAGCTCAGGTAAAAAAACCAAAGCAAATTTCAACATATGAGTAATATAATTTTGAGTTGCACTAGTACTCCATGTTCGATATATTGCTAATGTTTACCTAGAACGCATATCAGTAGAACCTTCCTAATATCCTCAGCTTCAATAAGCTGAAACGAGCTGAGGTTGTTGTGAAGGTCCTAATGAAATGTGGAAGGTCCTAATGAAGCATGGAGTACTAGCCCGACTTAAAATTGTATTAATTTAGTCCCTGTCAACGTAATTTCACTATACCACTAGATGCTTATCCTCAGTTCAGAACTCACTAATGACCTGTTATTCTCATGACAAATTTCAAGCTGCACTTCCTACCATATACATTTATTTTAACATTATAAAATCATTTTTGTAATTATTTATCTATGCCTGTATCATTTATTTCTAGAATTATTCATCTCAAGCTTTCAGCTTAGTTCAGAAATGAGGTATCTGAATTGGCTGTAGCTGAGCCAGTTCATCAATTGAAGGATTAGCAGAAGTAACCAGACCAATAACAAAACTGTTATAAACATATCCTTAAAGAAGAGTTTAGAGTATAGAAATTGGTTACGGAACTGCAATCATGTGAAGTCTTAGTTAAGTTGTCATTCGCCACATTTATATACAGAAACCGTTTTCATTATCTTTGAAAGATCACACTTTGTGTCACCAGGGGAAATCCATTGAGCCATAAGATGTGGGTAACAGGTTGTTGATTTAGCATATGACCTTGACAGTGGTCACTAATTCAGTGTTGCTTCTATGCTCACTTCTTGTTAAGCTGAGAACATGTCTTATTATCTTTGACTCTGTCATTAAAGGAAATAATAATTTTTTCTACACTAGCCGTGTGTAGGCTAAGGTTTGAATGAGTAGAGTCAGACTGAAAAATTTAATGCCATTTAATGATTATTTCCATCAATTTACCTGAAAATAAAAACATTTTGGTTTAACTATGAAGCCTGTTACTTATGTACTTACACCACAGTAAGTCGCCACAAAAGGTGCATGTCTCATAGCATATGAGAGCCGCTAGTGGTCTACTGGGAAACATATGAGTCAGAGAATTTAATGTCATGTCGGCATGTTGGCCATAGTAACTCAGTTGGTTATAGCAACCGCACAGAGGGCGGGAGATCCATGGTTCAAATCCCAGTTATGGCATTGAAATTTTCAGTCTGGCTCTACTCATTCTATCATTAAACTTTAATTTCTGTGAATATATGTGAAACTTTCTGATATTCTCAGTGATAATGGAATTTTGGATGTGGAAGGTAGATATGAAATATTTAATCTCAGTATTTTGGTTGATCTCAGGTATATTATTTCATTATTATTAATTGAAAAAGCTATTTGTAAACAGTTTTTAATACTTTGTCACTTACATTTTTATATTATTGAGAGACTAGTTTAGGAAGCCACTGCAACCATTTTCAACCTTGATGGTGGATCAACCTAAGAATTGCAACAACACCAGCTGAGCCATATGTGTACAATGCTTTAGGGGCAGTTGCTGGTCTTCATATCAAATTAAACTAAATAAAATACCCAGAGTCTTATAATGGGAGAAATGGTCACAATTGGATCTTAGTACATTCCAAAAGTTTTGTGTTCTTGTTGGAGAAACTGGTGGTAAGGGAAGTAGTGTTCATTCACGGATTGGTCCTAATATTTGTTAGACATGTCACTTTGTTGTTACAGCACTGCTATGGCTGAGCTACAGAAGCCACAAAAGAGACCAGTTTCTGTTGACGCCAGTACAGAAACAACTATTACAGAATGTGTATCCTCATACTCCATGATGGACATAGAATATGCTAGTGTATCCACTATGACAGAAGAGGAGCCATCAAATACATAGTTGTGAAAAAGGATATTTAAACTTAAAAAAGAAAAAAAAAACAGTACTTATTACATTAATGATAACGAGATTGTGTTAAAGCTGTTATAAATATTTATATAAATAAACTAAAACTGACTAGACATAATTACAGCACATTACCATTCTCTAAGTTAAGTTACTTAAAAGGTATGTTTATAACCATTAACGTGCCATACACACAGTTCATCTCTCTTTATCTTAACCTACCATATCATATAATAGAGAGCTTTTACTTTCTATTTGATTGCCATGTTTATTATGGACAGCATCTCAGCCTCTTATTGGATATTCAGAACAACATGTCTACCTATCTGAGCCTATGCTTGGATAATTTACAGTGTTATTCATTACTTCATGTCTGCCTATCTCAGTCTATGCTTGGGTAATTTACAGTATTATTTAGAATAACTTGTCTGCCTATCTTGTCCTATATTGGTAAAGTTAATAGTATAATTCAGTGTCATATGTCTGCCTATCTCAGCCTATGCTTGGATAGTGTAAAGCATTATTCAGTACATGCCTGCCTATCTCAGCCTATGCTTGGATAGTGTAAAGCATATTCAGTACATGCCTGCCTATCACAGCCTATGCTTGGATAGTGTAAAGCATATTCAGTACATATCTGCCTATCTCAGCCTATGCTTGGATAGTGTAAAGCATTATTCAGTACATGCCTGCCTATCTCAGCCTATGCTTGGATAGTGTAAAGCATATTCAGTACATTTCTGCCTATCTCAGCCTATGCTTGGATAGTGTAAAGCATTATTCAGTACATGCCTGCCTATCTCAGCCTATGCTTGGATAGTGTAAAGCATATTCAGTACATTTCTGCCTATCTCAGCCTATGCTTGGATAGTGTAAAGCATATTCAGTACATATCTGCCTATCGCAGCCTATGCTTGGATAGTGTAAAGCATTATTCAGTACATGTCTGCCTATCGCAGCCTATGCTTGGATAGTGTAAAGCATTATTCAGTACATATCTGCCTATCGCAGCCTATGCTTGGATAGTGTAAAGCATTATTCAGTACATGTCTGCCTATCTCAGCCTATGCTTGGATAGTGTAAAGCATTATTCAGTACATGTCTGCCTATCGCAGCCTATGCTTGATTAGTGTAAAGCATTATTCAGTACATATCTGCCTATCACAGCCTATGCTTGGATAGTGTAAAGCATTATTCAGTACATGCCTGCCTATCGCAGCCTATGCTTGGATAGTGTAAAGCATATTCAGTGCATGTCTGCCTATCTCAGCCTATGCTTGGATAGTGTAAAGCATATTTAGTGCATGTCTGCCTATCGCAGCCTATGCTTGGATAGTGTAAAGTATTATTCAGTACATGTCTGCCTATCTCAGCCTGTGCTTGGATAGTGTAAAGCATATTCAGTACATATCTGCCTATCGCAGCCTATGCTTGGATAGTGTAAAGCATATTCAGTACATGCCTGCCTATCGCAGCCTATGCTTGGATAGTGTAAAGCATATTCAGTACATATCTGCCTATCGCAGTCTATCGCAGTCTATGCTTGGATAGTGTAAAGCATATTCAGTACATGCCTGCCTATCGCAGCCTATGCTTGGATAGTGTAAAGCATATTCAGTACATGCCTGCCTATCGCAGCCTATGCTTGGATAGTGTAAAGCATATTCAGTACATATCTGCCTATCGCAGTCTATCGCAGTCTATGCTTGGATAGTGTAAAGCATATTCAGTACATATCTGCCTATCGCAGCCTATGCTTGGATAGTGTAAAGCATATTTAGTGCATGTCTGCCTATCGCAGCCTAAACTTGGATAGTGTAAAGCATATTCAGTACATGTCTGCCTATCTCAGCCTATGCTTGGATAGTGTAAAGTATTATTCAGTACATGTCTGCCTATCGCAGCCTATGCTTGGATAGTGTAAAGCATTATTCAGTACATGTCTGCCTATCTCAGCCTATGCTTGGATAGTGTAAAGCATTATTCAGTACATGCCTGCCTATCTCAGCCTATGCTTGGATAGTGTAAAGCATTATTCAGTGCATGTCTGCCTATCTCAGCCTATGCTTGGATAGTGTAAAGCATATTCAGTACATGTCTGCCTACCTCAGCCTATGCTTGGATAGTGTAAAGCATATTCAGTACATGTCTGCCTACCTCAGCCTATGCTTGGATAGTGTAAAGCATTATTCAGTACATATCTGCCTATCGCAGCCTATGCTTGGATAGTGTAAAGCATTATTCAGTACATGTCTGCCTATCTCAGCCTATGCTTGGATAGTGTAAAGCATATTCAGTGCATGTCTGCCTATCTCAGCCTGTGCTTGGATAGTGTAAAGCATATTCAGTACATGCCTGCCTATCTCAGCCTATGCTTGGATAGTGTAAAGCAATATTCAGTACATGTCTGCCTATCTCAGCCTATGCTTGGATAGTGTAAAGCATTATTCAGTACATGTCTGCCTATCTCAGCCTATGCTTGGATAGTGTAAAGCATATTCAGTGCATGTCTGCCTATCTCAGCCTGTGCTTGGATAGTGTAAAGCATATTCAGTACATGCCTGCCTATCTCAGCTATGCTTGGATAGTGTAAAGCATATTCAGTGCATGTCTGCCTATCTCAGCCTATGCTTGGATAGTGTAAAGCATATTCAGTGCATGTCTGCCTATCTCAGCCTATGCTTGGATAGTGTAAAGCATATTCAGTGCATATCTGCTTATCTCAGCCTATGCTTGGATAGTGTAAAGCATATTCAGTGCATGTCTGCCTATCTCAGCCTATGCTTGGATAGTGTAAAGCATATTCAGTGCATGTCTGCCTATCTCAGCCTATGCTTGGATAGTGTAAAGCATATTCAGTGCATATCTGCTTATCTCAGCCTATGCTTGGATAGTGTAAAGCATATTCAGTGCATGTCTGCCTATCGCAGCCTATGTTTGTATAGTGTAAAGCATTATCCAGTCGTGTCTGCCTATCGCAGCCTATGCTTGGATAGTGTAAAGCATTATCCAGTCGTGTCTGCCTATCTCAACCTATACTTGGATAGTTTACAGCATTATTTAGTCCAACATGTCTGCCTATCTGATCTTATACTTGAATGATTTAAAGCATTATTGAGTGGAACATGTCTGCCTATCTCAGTGTTTAAGGTTATTAGTTATTAGTGCAATATGACTGCCTATATCAGCCTATACTTGGGGAGTAGACGGTATTTATCAGTTTTAAATGTCTGCCTATCTCTGCCTGGACTTTGCTATTTTGCAATGTGGAGGCTATGAAGCCTTTTCTTCTGCTCTACCGGACAAGTTAAAGATAAATATGTGTCAAAGAATAACAAGAATTAGTATTTTGCTGAAAAATATAGCTCTCATCTTAATGGATTCTTATACAAACCTTTAATGTATTATCCCTTGGACACAATTGCAGCAGAAGCTCTGGTGTATGGTTGCTGAGATGGTGGATTATCTCCGATCACCAGTTGAGTTTGTCGAAGCTGATTTCTGGAACTTACCTTGGCTGCTGTTGTGTTAAAATGAAATCCAATTTCAGGGTGCAGTCACAGGTAGAAATGATGATGGATTTGTGTGAAAATGAAATAATTTTTGCAACTGTCTTCTCTAAATGGTATTTTAATTTAATTAAAATCTTTTGGAATAACTCTTTTAAGCAATTAACAAATAATATATTTTGTGAACGTCGACATTATATATTTCTAAAAACAGTTATGTAGCTTTTGCTATGTTTTATGCACCACATCCTTTCTGTATACTTATGGACATTCACACATGTCCGTTCTTTGTGATAGTTAAGAAGAAAGATGCTAGCTCTAACCAATTTCATGTTAATGGTCCTGTCACTGCTTTAGCAAGTCAGCATCTTTTTACTGGTCCACATCATATTTATTTTGCGTAAAGTTCATGGCCATATACAATGTTTTACAGTCTCTCTTCTTTAATTAGTTCTCAAACCATTTAACACTTAAAATATAATTTATTTAGAATTTCTAATAACATTATCATTATTAAAATTATTGCTAAAATACAGTTCACTAAAGCCATAAATAATTTTGAATGAAATATCTAAAATAACTGTTTCACAATTTAATGGTCAAATGTTGTAAACAATCCCTGAAGTCCCTTACGAAGAACTTACAAATAGGTTGGACAAATTCTGTATTGGAGAGTGTAGTCAGCAAGGAGATGTGAAATAAAGGGTCGTATTGGAGCAGTTGGTGGAAAGAATGACAGATAAAATCCTCCAGGTGTTGCTGCAATCCCCTGGGATGAGTCCAGGGTTACCTTAGTGAGAGACGAGTGTGCTAACTACCTGGCAATGGAACCAGTCACTTTCTAGAAGACAGTACTATACATGTATACAGCTGCACTGATCCCTATGGTTTGCCCTACAAAGTTTGGACCCTGAACCATGCTGCAGTGCAATGTGACAAACTCAAATTTCCTAAATCTTTTTTTGCAAGAAAACAGTCAAGATACTTTGACATTTATAGGCAAAAATTGATTATTACTTAACTTACTGGGACATGTTTCAATCACAAGGCTTGATTCACTGCTGCACTTCCTTCTGTCACATAGATGGTGTTTTGGCTGCATGTACTGGACAGTAAGATCCTTACATAAATGAACATTTAAGTTTATATTTGTCCAAACAAAGAGTTGTGCTGATCGACACATTTTGAGAGGAGAGGTAAGGATGTAATGATACAAATACATTGCTTATATGATTCATATAATTTATTTTAGTGAATCTATGGCAACTTTTCAATAGCATAAAAATTGAACAGGAATGATACATTCCCTTCATTTACTGACTAGAATATTTTTTGTTGCTTTATAAAACTGGTAAACTCGTTGCACATAAAAACATCTAAAGAACATCAACGTAAAAAGCAGTTACATCTCGCATGCGCGACATTTTGTTGCTAATTTGAGAATAAGCTTCAACATTTAAAATACAACATACTACTTCAGCAATATATAAAAAATTAAATTAAAATCACAATTAAAAATGAAACGATGGGAACTTTGTACAGTTTTGTGGAGCACCAAGTTAGCAGTGTGTCCAACATGGCAAACTGAAACACTTACTTCCTGCCATGTTGGGCACCTCTGTAAAACATATCACAAAATAACGAAACAATGAAAATCAAGCGAACACCATTTTTGGTGCCTGCACCATACTCTTGCAGTGTTTTCTGGATCTTCTGCCACATCCATAAAAAACTTCTATTGAGTATTTCACAAAATAATGGCATTAAGTCATTTATTTAAAAATGTGTTTTAATTTATTGAACTGAAATTGACTGATGCGCGAAGATCCAGGAAACTTCCAACAACTTGTCATTTCAACAGCACAATAAACTGTGTACAACTCTTTCTAAAAAGCCTCAGTGAATGTGGTAACATAATATTTTTCTAAATGAGTGTTAATCACAGCTCAGACTTTGTTTAAGTTAGACAAGACCAACAGGTCCTGCATTTGTTTAGCAGTCATCGAACACATAACACCAATGTTGAGCTCATGTCCGCTTCTGGAGGGCCTCTGGCTCTTGCTGACTCAGTTCAACATACAACACCAATCACAAGCTCATGTCTGCTTCTGGAGGGCCTCTGGCTCTTGCTGACTCAGTTCAACATACAACACCAATCACAAGCTCATGTCCGCTTCTGGAGGGCCACTGGCTCTTGATGACTCAGTTGAATACACAATACAGTGTACTACAGTTGTATCCACCAATCACGAGCTCATTTCTGCTTTTGGAGGGTCACTGACCCCTAATGACTTAGACATAAGACAGACATAAAGCAGCAGTCACAAGTCCATGTTGTTCCTGGAGGGCCACTGGCCCTTGACTCAGACATAAAGCAGCAGTCACAAGTTCATGTAGTTTCTGGAGGGCCATTGGCCCCTGATGACTCAGACATAAAGCAGCAGTCTCAAGTCCATGTAGTTCCTGGAGGGCTACTGGCCCTTGATGACTCAGACATGACAGACATAAAGCAGCAGTCACAAGTCCATGTTTCTGGAGGGCCACTGGCCCCTAATGACTCAGACATGACAGACAAAAAGCAACAGTCACAAGTCCATGTTGTTTCTGGAGGGCCACAGGTCCCTGATGACTCAGACATAAAGCAGCAGTCGCCCTCATGTCTGCTTCTAGACACTCAGTCGAAGACACAAGACAGTGCACTAAAGACGTACTCAACCAGACAAGAGCCTGTGTTACGTTTGCCCTCTCTTTCAGGTGAGCCTGCATTCTTCTTCTTCTGTTTTTTGTCCTTTCTGTTGTGCCACTTGGTACCCCATCTCCTGGAGCCCTTGCTGGCCCCTGAGGAGGACTCTGGGGTGCTGCTGGAGGCCATCCCTGCTTCAGCTCGGCCTGGGGCGGATCTGGGACTGAGACAGTACGGTGGTATAGCTCTAGGTTTGGGTCTCCTGGAGCCCATGCGAGGCAACAGTCTGGCGAGGTGAGGGGCAGGGTCTTGAGGTAGAGGATGTCCCAGGATGTGACCTAACATGGCGGAAGTCTCGCTCTGGTCGAGGAGACCGCTCTGCATGGGACCTGCCAGGAACTCTTCGGAAGTCATCAGTAAGTACCGAACACTGTGTAACACCTCCATGCCCAGGAGAGAGCGGCGGTTCTCCGCCGACAGTTCCAGACGTCTCTTCTTGCACTCCCTATTGCACCACCGGTCTAAGGCATCGAAGAGTACCATCTCCGATGACAGGTCAAGGGTGTCCCGGCCGGCTATGGCTTGAAGCGCCTCTCTGTCCAGGTCCTCGACGTGTTCCTGGGACAGGACGCGGTCCGCTTGCACGTCAATGTACTGAAGACAGTTGTGGTGGAGGTAACCGCAGTGAGCCAAGGCCTCGGCGAGGTCGTCCCCGGGTACCTCG
Source organism: Mantis religiosa (assembly GCA_030765055.1). NCBI lineage: Eukaryota > Metazoa > Arthropoda > Insecta > Mantodea > Mantidae > Mantis > Mantis religiosa. The sequence goes on along the minus strand of CM060953.1, from coordinate 206,516,357 downwards.
TCCATGGGCGGTGCTGAGGGGACGTGCTGCTGGTCGTAGTACACCCGGGTATGGCGGTACACCTCCAGGACGGAGCTGGCGTCGAGCTCGTTGTCCAGGTACGACACGCAGATACGGACCAAGCCGCCGCACTGGTACTTGAAGGCGGCGTACAGCGTGTTGAGGGCCGTGGACACGGACTGCAGGTTTACCTCCTCGCGGTACAGATACCTGTCAAAACACACATCTAATGTTACTTTTTATGTACATAGGAATAATTTGCATTTTAAATATATATTTTTACTTTCTTACATTAAGTAAAGGAACCCATTCAAAATTTAATATCGAATTTTGGTTAATTGATGGAAATAATCATTTCTTTACACTAGCTATATATAGGCTAAGCTTTTTGATAAATAGAGTTAACATGAAACATTCAAAGCCATGGCCGGGATTTAAACCACGGATCTCCTGGTTTCAGTCCAGTCGCTCTAACCCATTGAGCTATCATGGTCAACGTGCCGTCATGACACTACATCCTCCATTTGACTCATATATTTCGCCGGTAGACCACTAGGGGCTCTCGTATTCGAGATACACTGTTTGTGGCGACTTACTATCGTAAGTACTTTAGTCCCAGAGATCCGTGGTTCAAATCCTGGTCACGGTATTGAATTTTTCATGTTGACTATTAATACGAATTACACAAATAAAAATATTTGTTAATTAATGTCCACTTATCTTAAGAAGTTGATGTTAATACTTCTTTCTTCTTTTTAAAAAATCGATTTCACGAACACTTGCTCGCATCGTCAGTTAACACTCTTTGTCGTCAAGGATACTATGTTTTTTCGTATTACCAACATCTGAAGACGAAACAAACCTAAAAACAGAATCAATTGCCGGTATGTCAAAATTCATTACGCGATTTTTATTTTTTTAAATAAATATTTTTCCCACACTATTAAGTCTATGGGAACATTTAATTGTTTTAATAATTTAACTTCGGGATTTATTTCATGGTTGAATAAATTTCTTTATTTAAAAAAAAAAAAAAGAAGAAAGAAGTATTAACATCAACTTCTTAAGATAAGTGGACATTAATTAACAAATATTCTTATTTGTGTAATATTTATTACTCCACTGTAACTAGCTTCATTTTCTGGTAATTATTGATACAAATGTTTATGTTTTGAGATTCCTTAAGTAAAACTAGAAAACTTTTCGTGTTGTGATCAGGGTCTACCCTGAGCCGCACGCGTCTCCGTCTACCTAGGTTACAACCCCCCCCCCCCCTCTCCCATTACATGGTGGCTACTTACGCGGGACAACCTCACAGGGAAGACTACCGATAACCTCGGTCGGGCCAAACATACCCATTCCGAACAGTAGAACTCAAAACGAACATTTGGTTAAATATCAAACAGTTTTCAGTTCTGCTCCATCTTCCAAGGATGAAGATCCCCCCACCCCTCCATTTAAACTGACTTTTACATATAAAATTTTTGTATGTTATAACAAATGACTAAACGGCTGTAAGACAACACGACTTACCTGAGGAGGTTGTCGAAGGCACGGCCGTCCACATCCTCTATGGGTATGACGGCGTCATGGGACGCCATGGGACCTTCGAGCATGGCCTGGAAGACAGGGTTGGCTGCCGCGAGGACAGCTCGATGTCCTGGGAACCGCCATTGTTCCGGTCCCACCAGAAACACCACGTCACTTCCTGCCTCACTATCAAACAGCGAGTCCCACCTGTAACACGGGACTGTCAACACCAGGCAATGTGTAAACTTACAGTGACGTATGTACCTGCCAGGTGTCGAACACTCACCTCTTGGGTAGCAGGGGCTTGGTACACGATGAGGCATTATCGTTGGGACACATGGTCTTCCTCATGCATGCTCCTTCCTGAAACAGACACAACTCTATCAAACACTGACGACATCTGTCTTGAGTCAAGTGACACTGTTTCATTTACTATTTGTTATTGTTCAACAAACAAGAAAACGAGTTTGCAACCCTTTGCTGGAACATTGACAAAAGAACAGTCAAAGGTTCGGGTTTCAGTTGTTTAGTCTTATATTGTTTTTACTTCCTAGTTTCGTGCATTTTGCATTTTCAAATACGTGCTTCTCCATTACTTGTTTCAACAACTTGCAATATTCAAATTGCTCCACGTGGTGTAAATGTCATATTGTCAGCGTTGCTGGAGAATCGTTGAACAAAGAAAATTTAACGTAATGTAATTCAATGTTGTTCACCACTTAGTGCAATAAATGACTTTTTTGCCAGCAAAACTGATGAATATTTCTCAGAGAAGTCCTAGTCAACCTTTTCATATAGCTTAACATACAAAAATTAAATATTTAGTAATAAGCCAGTAATTGTTGATTGAGAGAAACACTAAAATGTAAAATTACAACTAAACATTTACCATTAATGATTTAACTTAAGAGGTCATTTGTAGAGGACGGACAATTTTCACTGATACTCCGTCAAGATGACAAATAAAATGTATATATCTTCAGTTTTCTGGGAATAGTTTCTCAAGTCCTCTTCGTTCTGAATGACTTTTGTATAATTGTGTTTATATAGTAAACGAGAAGAGCCAAAACTACAGATCCCAAATACATACTTTATTTAGAATGTTATTTAGGGCCAGCCATTTGAATTGTTCAACACTTACACTCTTCTCAAATACGAAGTCGATTTTCATCTTTTTATCTCTTGGACATACAAACAGAATGTAGCAACCAAAACACTTGACTATCACTCACAGTCTACTGTAGTAAGGTATGCACGTGCGTTTGTTGTTGTACTCACCGAACGAACGTGTTGACTGGACACTGGTTGGACGACTACTACTATCTCACGAGCGACTTGCGGCGACGCTGTATATATACGACGTCCATTCTCCCCCTCCTCCCTCCTCAACGACGCAGTACATTCCCAGAACTGCTTCCCCGGTAACTACATCAACATTTTCAACAAAAACCTATAGATGACAAACACAAGGTAGGCCAGGAATAACCTGTGAAGATTTGTAATTTGTGTGTTCCTCGCTCTTTGTAAGCGCTACATGACTTTTCCTTTGTAATCCCCATGTATCTACAGCGGAATATGTCGAAAGATTTCTGTAAACGAGTATCTTCATCATCGTACATAACTGTGCTTTGTTTCAAATCGATGGCCCTCAGTCGCGTGTAGCAGTTGTTTAATACAATTAATCCAAGCCTGGTAAACATTTACAACAATGTTAGCATTTGTTGTTTTTGTAATTTACGTCGCGAAAACCCCGGATAAAACCTTATCCAGGTAACACCCTGGTCGAGATTCGAACTCGGGACCTCTTGTACGTGACAATGTTAGCATCCACTGAGATGTTTAACATCTCCACATAGACATCAAAATAACCTCGTAATACAAATATAAACATTGGCGCATTACAATTAAATAAATATTATAAAATATATAATTTAAAAATCGGACATTTCTCAAATTGTGAGCCACGATGTCACAGATTCAACACATTCACAAAATAAGAACACCAAGAAGAAAAACAAGTCATTTCTAAACACTGCAATATTTAACATATCCGCCATCCAAGTAGATTTTAGCACTCAAGTACATAGGATAGCTAATAAGAACTACAAGAATTTGTAAAAGACAACACAACTTGACAACTTAAAATAACAAAATGAAATAATACTGATAATATAGCTAATGTTGACCGACGTCTTTCTTCATACTAAAACTTCCCCACAAATAAGCCTAGCGGATATTCAGCGTGGTTGCAGCGGATGTTGGCAACATCTAATGACTCATGCATCATCCTCTGCAACTGGAACGCAAGATCCAGTCCAGACAGTGGAATATCACTCGCCGATGATTGGTCGATACAGCAAGAAAAGGGAATTCCTTCACAAACCGTTCTATTGCACCTTGTTCCCAGAAGTCGGGATGGGATTACCTAAAATATGTGAAAACTAACCGCAGTGAAATGAATCACAACTGTCTTTCTACGCGTCTAGCAAAACACGAGACATAAACAAAAACCTGTACAGTGCCGTTCATTAGTATTCCCGAGCGCAAATTGACGAGTTGTGATAAATAACTGATATTAAGTCTATAATGCACTTCGCTGAAGCCTAAAATCACAAACGTTACTCGTTTTCAAAGTATTTCCCTTTACATCAATATATTTCTGAAATTATGATGCCACTCTTACTGGGATATTTCAAAAACCAGGTTTTTATAATGTTCAACTGTTTCGTCTCATGACCGGAAAGTGATTCCACGTGTTTTATATATAATTGTTGTACACAAAAACAAGTCACAATGTGCTAGGTCAAGACTGTATGGTACTGACCTTTAAGGCATTCAGATAGTTGCTAGTTTTGTCGTGTGTTACTATGATGTAACATTATTTCTACTTTTGGACGTTTTCGCCACGTGTGTTTATAACTTCACAGTAAACAGACATTTGTGTACCAATCAGTACGTCTATCTTCTAATGTTATAGTAGCAATATAACCCAACAACCATCTTCTTACCAACATTGTCAATTTGTCAGACTTTTGTACACTTAGGTTCTGTTTGAAAGTCCCATTGAGTCGATTGACTTTTGTTTTCAGGATCATAACAATAAATCCAAGATTCATCATCAGTAACGATATTCCAAACCAAATTTGAAGTGTTGCCTTGGAATTTTCTGTACGTTGTTGTTTTTGATCGGGAGTCAGTTTATGTAGAATCCATCGACAACAAAGTTTTGTCACGTCTAACTGTTGATGTAAAATGTTTTGTATTTGACTCTTACCAATGTCCAAGAGTCCGTCGGTCATTGTTCGAACATTAACAATAGTTCTTGGGCTTACTCCTTGACGAAATTCATGAGTAACAAACAACCGGTCTCTTTTGAATTCGTTGTACCAAGTGAATGCCACTTGGCAATGGAGCTTCTTCTGGTAGGTACAGTTTCTCTTCCTGCAGTTTTAACCTTTACTGAATAAGGTAATACAATAAAACATTAATATTACTTATTTTGAAATACGTCACTTTGTTCGGTTCCTAGTTCGACTCCGAGCAGGAATACTAATGGACGTCACTATGCACCATGACGTAAGTACTGTGTAGGTAATATGGATGTTGCAAAACAAGTTTTGTACGGGAATGAATCAGTGGAAGATCACTGGTCCAGTATTGTATCCCAGTTCCAGACTTCCTGCTCGAGGTCACGTGACTTTGCAAGGTCGACTTCTGCACAAGATCGGCCAGTGGCCCCAAACATAAACAATCACGTCACTTTTTGTACCAACTATTGTTGCGAAATTTTACTTTCTTAATCGAGGTGAGTGTTTATGAAATAATTTTAACTATTTCTAGATAGTCTATTTTCAGTTTTAACTTTCGGATGGAAGTACAGTATGGGTCGTTATGTGGTGACGTAAGACATTGGCAGACTTAGCACTTGAACCTGTTGGAACAGGTACAGGCATAGCATTAACATGGTCGTCACTTTAAATGTGTTTAACGAGATTAACGTTAAGATTGAATGTTTCTTAAAATAATGTTACGCCAGATTACGAAGCTAAGGTGTGGCAACTTATTGCACAAAGATAACACTTTCAGTTATCACACAATGTTATATCATTTTAATTTACTAAACGCACAGAGCAGGACGTTCTGTCATGAGGTTGCACGTACTACTGCAAATGTTGGACAATGAAATACTTCCTTCTTTAAGGTTTACAGTTTACCAGTTTTACAAAATGGAGAGGACTTCTGAGGATATTGTCCGGAAATACAAGATACACATTTTAATTATGTAAATATTTTAAAGTGTATTTTAATAAACAAGAAAATTGAAAATTTCTTAATATAATATTCCATGCAAAGGGTGAACTGGTGCGGGGGATTTAATGAAAATGTGCATTGTAAAATATTGAACTTAATCAGAAAACGACCTTTTTAAGACCTCAAAACGTGCATTTCCGATACGATCTCAGTATTGAATTATCTGTAATACAAAGCTTGTTTTAATCTGTCAGCAAACACTAAGTTGGCATCACTGATTGAGGGTGTAGTGGTGACGCTTTGGGTACTCTTGACTTAAATAAATCTGTATCAAACCTTCATATATCGAGTTCTACTTCCGAAGACGAGTGATGCTGACCACCAGGCTGTCCAAGACATTAAACTTCTAACAATATATATATATATATATATATATATATCACAAAGGACAGCTACTCCTCCATCCCATAACAACAGAAGTAAATAAACTAGGTAATGGTTTAGAAAATCTCTCTAACATGTACTTTTCTATCACTATGAATTTTCAGACATACGAGGGTAGTTTGATAAGTCTGGTAAATTTCTATGAAAGGATGGACATTTTTTGTTGTGGGTGTTAGCCCTTAAAAAGATTGTACACAAAATTTGAATGTGCTACAATATGAAGTTCATTGTTGACAGCCATCTGAGCTGCGACTGAAAATGTAAAAGACAGTTTTGTGCTGGTATTAAACATTTTCATTTGAAGGGCTGGGCTGCTGCACAACTCAAAACTGAATTAGATAAAGTTCACGTGGACTCTGTACCAACACTAAAGTCCATTTACTTTTGGATCAATGAATTTAAACGTAGAAATTAATTGTTCTTTTAAACTGGCCGTGTGTAGACTAAAGTATGGAAAGATAGAGTCAACTGAAAAATTCAATGCCATAGTCGAGATTTGAACCACGAATCTTCTGGTTGCCGTCCAGCCGCTCTAACCATTAAGCTACTATGGCCAACGTGCGAACATGACATTAAATTCTCCAAATGATTCATGTTTTTCCCGGTAAACCACTAGGAGTTCTCATAAACACATGAGACAACTACCTTAATGGCGACTTACTATGCTGCAAGTACTTTAAGGCCCGGGCTTTATAGTAAACCACTAGGAGTTCTCATAAACACATGACACAACTACCTTAATGGCGACTTACTATGCTGTAAGTACTTTAAGGCCCGGGCTTTATAGTAAACCACTAGGAGTTCTCATAAACACATGACACAACTACCTTAATGGCGACTTACTATGCTGTAAGTACTTTAAGGCCCGGGCTTTATAGTAAACCACTAGGAGTTCTCATAAACACATGAGACAACTACCTTAATGACGACTTACTATGCTGTAAGTACTTTAAGGCCCGGGCTTTATAGTAAACCACTAGAAGTTCTCATAAACACATGAGACAACTACCTTAATGGTGACTTACTATGCTGTAAGTACTTTAAGGCCCGGGCTTTATAGTAAACCACTAGGAGTTCTCATAAACACATGAGACAACTACCTTAATGACGACTTACTATGCTGGAAGTACTTTAAGGCCCGGGCTTTATAGTAAACCACTAGGAGTTCTCATAAACACATGAGAAAACTACCTTAATGGCGACTTACTATGCTGCAAGTACTTTAAGGCCCGGGCTTTATAGTAAACCACTAGGAGTTCTCATAAACACATGAGACAACTACCTTAATGACGACTTACTATGCTGGAAGTACTTTAAGGCCCGGGCTTTATAGTAAACCACTAGGAGTTCTCATAAACACATGAGACAACTACCTTAATGACGACTTACTATGCTGTAAGTACTTTAAGGCCCGGACTTTATAGTAAACCACTAGGAGTTCTCATAAACACATGAGACAACTACCTTAATGCCGACTTACTATGCTGTAAGTACTTTAAGGCCCGGGCTTTATAGTAAACCACTAGGAGTTCTCATAAACACATGACACAACTACCTTAATGACAACTTACTATGCTGTAAGTACTTTAAGGCCCGGGCTTTATAGTAAACCACTAGGAGTTCTCATAAACACATGACACAACTACCTTAATGACAACTTACTATGCTGTAAGTACTTTAAGGCCCGGGCTTTATAGTAAACCACTAGGAGTTCTCATAAACACATGAGACAACTACCTTAATGACGACTTACTATGCTGTAAGTACTTTAAGGTCCGGGCTTTATAGTAATCCACTAGGAGTTCTCATAAACACATGAAACAACTACCTTAATGGCGACTTACTATGCTGTAAGTACTTTAAGATCCGGGCTGTATAGTAAACCACTAGCAGTTCTCATAAACACATGAGACAACTACCTTAATGACGACTTACTATGCTGTAAGTACTTTAAGGCCCGGACTTTATAGTAAACCACTAGGAGTTCTCATAAACACATGAGACAACTACCTTAATGACGACTTACTATGCTGGAAGTACTTTAAGACCCGGGCTTTATAGTAAACCACTAGGAGTTCTCATAAACACATGAGACAACTACCTTAATGACGACTTACTATGCTGTAAGTACTTTAAGGCCCGGGCTTTATAGTAAACCACTAGGAGTTCTCATAAACACATGAGACAACTACCTTAATGACGACTTACTATGCTGTAAGTACTTTAAGGCCCGGACTTTATAGTAAACCACTAGGAGTTCTCATAAACACATGAGACAACTACCTTAATGACGACTTACTATGTGGTAAGTACTTTAAGGCCCGGGCTTTATAGTAAACCACTAGGAGTTCTCATAAACACATGAGACAACTACCTTAATGACGACTTACTATGCTGTAAGTACTTTAAGGCCCGGACTTTATAGTAAACCACTAGAAGTTCTCATAAACACATGACACAACTACCTTAATGACAACTTACTATGCTGTAAGTACTTTAAGGCCCGGGCTTTATAGTAAACCACTAGGAGTTCTCATAAACACATGAGACAACTACCTTAATGACGACTTACTATGCTGTAAGTACTTTAAGGCCCGGACTTTATAGTAAACCACTAGGAGTTCTCATAAACACATGAGACAACTACCTTAATGACAACTTACTATGCTGTAAGTACTTTAAGGCCCGGGCTTTATAGTAAACCACTAGGAGTTCTCATAAACACATGAGACAACTACCTTAATGGCGACTTACTATGCTGTAAGTACTTTAAGGTCCGGGCTTTATAGTAAACCACTAGGAGTTCTCATAAACACATGACACAACTACCTTAATGACAACTTACTATGCTGTAAGTACTTTAAGGCCCGGGCTTTATAGTAAACCACTAGGAGTTCTCATAAACACATGAGACAACTACCTTAATGACGACTTACTATGCTGTAAGTACTTTAAGGCCCGGACTTTATAGTAAACCACTAGAAGTTCTCATAAACACATGACACAACTACCTTAATGACGACTTACTATGCTGTAAGTACTTTAAGGCCCGGACTTTATAGTTAACCACTAGGAGTTCTCATAAACACATGAGACAGCTACCTTAATGGCGACTTACTATGCGGTAAGTACTTTAAGGCCCGGGCTTTATAGTTAACCACTATTAAGTCAATTAATGGAAATTAATTGTTCTTTAACACTAGTCGGGTGTAGGCTAAAGTATAGAAAGATAGAGTCAGACTGAAAAATTCAGTGCCATAGCCGGGATTTGAACCACGGATCTTCTGATTGCCGTCCAGCCGCTCTAACCCTTAAACCATCGAATTTAAACGTGGTCGTAGAAGTACCGAACATGTATCGTGCTCTGGTCGTACAATTGAGGTCACCACATAGGACACCATTGAAAAAATCCACGATCTGGTTACGCAAGACCTCGGAATAAACATTTGTGAGATCGTGAGGCTGTAGGTATCTCAACTGAGTAAGTGTACAATATCCTTCACGAAAAATTGGCAATGAAAAATATGTATGCAAGATGGGTGCCGCGATTGCTCACAGTCGACCTAAAGCATATCCGGAAGAACACTTGTACCGAGTGTCTGGCGATGTTTAATCTCAATCCGCAAGACTTTTGAGAGCGTAGATGAAACTTGGATCCATTATTACACACCAGAGTGGAAACAGTAGTCGAAACAATGGACAAAGGCTGTTGAAAGTGTACCCAAAAACAATTTTGTCAGTTGGTAAGGTGATGGCTACTGTTTTTTGGGATTGTCAAGTAATAATCCTCATAGACTACTTGGAAAAAGGCAGAATCATAACTGGAACCTGTTATTCTTTATTGTTGCATGTTTTACAACATGAGTTAACTGAAATGAGACGGAGATGGAAGTGCAAAAAGGTACTCTTTCACCAGGATAATACACCATCGCACACTGTAGCAATCACAATGACGAAAGTGTATGAGTTGGGATTTGAATTGTTTCCTCATCCACCTTATTCACCAGACTTAGCCCCAAGTGACTTTTTCCTGTTCCCAAACTTGAAAATTTGGCTTGGTGGTAAGAAATGTTCATCAAATGAAGAAGTGATAATCACCGCTAACGAGTATTTTGTAGATCTTGACAGAACCTATTTTTCCGACGAGATGAGAAAGCTAGAATATCGCTGGACCAAGCGTATAACCATCATTGGAGACTATGTCTAGAAATAAGGTGTGATGTTGATGACTTATGAAACGACCCCCATATCATAACTTTAATTTCCTGATTTCAGTACTCCCCTGGACTGGATTACGATACGGAGGTCTATGTACCTATGTGCCAAGAGTGGCATTCCCGGGAGGAAGGATGAGGTGAGAGGAGACATAGGGCGGCCATTCCAAGGAGTCAGGACAGTACAGAGGGCAGGTCCTACAACAGACCAGTTGGTAACTCCCGCCGACACTTCTACTCTGAAAGAGGTCACCAGATAGAGATGGTATGAAATGGAGGGACAGGAAATTAGGGGTTGTAATTAACCTACCCAGCATTCGTCTGACGACCCGGGAATCCCCTGAAAAACCCATGAATAAGGTAGGTCAACCAAGGGAATCGAAACCGGACCTCCCGAATGCGAGCAACAGATGAAAGTGCCTGAGCCATCAGCGATATACAGGGTGTATATGAATGAATATCGGGATTTTAACTCTTTATAATATTTATGATATTCAACTTTCAGTTATAGATGATATGTCAAATGAAAAGCAACTCAAACAGTTTTACCAACAACATTATAAATGTTCAATGTGGCTACCCTTTGTCACACTGCACACATCAAGTCTATAGCCGAGTTCTTCCCAAACATTGATAAGTATTTATTCAGTAATTGTAGCAACAGCTGCTTCAATCCGGTTTCTTAATTCAGGGAGGTCAGCTGGTAGCGGAGGCACGTACACACGATCCTTGGTGAAGCCCCAAAGCTAAAAATCGCATGGCGTTAGGTCAGGAGAACGTGGAGGCCATGCATAGCAAGCCCTCTCCTTGGGGCCCTTGCGGTCTATCCAGCGCTCGGGTTCAGTGACGTTCAACCAATCGCGCACTTCGTTACGCCAGTGAGGTGGCGCACCATCTAGCTGGAAAATTAAGTTCTCTGGCTCATTTTCTTCCAACTGAGGGAAGAGCCATTGCTCTAGTGTATCAAAGTAAGAAGTGCCAGTTACAGTAGGTTCTCCAAAAAAAGAAAGGCCCATAAAGTTTTCGCCGGGATACGGCACTAAAAGCATTCACTTTAGGGGAATCTCGTTACATTTGCACCATCTCATGAGGATTTTCTGATCCCCAGATGCGCACATTATGAGTGTTAACATGTCCACTAAGGTGAAAGGTCGATTCATCACTGAAGACAACACGATTTATAAAATCGTCATCGTCATGAAACATGTCGTTTGTGAAGTTGGCACATGATCCGTGGTCTGTCAGCTTTAGAGCCTGTAATAACTGTAAACGGTAAGGACGTAGCCGTAAGTGTTTTCTTACAAACAGTCGACACAGGGACTTGCCTTCCGGACTGATTTCTTTGGGCTACGAGTGAACGACTCTCACTCGCTCAACAGTCTCTTCGCTTACTCTTGGTCGTCCCGTGCTCTTCCCTTTACAAAGGCAGACGTGATGATACCATCTACGAATGTTATTATCACTAGGAGGATCGCAACCGAACTTAATGCGGAACGCACGTTGCACAGTAACTACAGATTCAGTCTTTGCAAACTGCAAAACACAAAACGCTTTCTGTTTACTAGCCGCCATCTTTGCTATTACCAGTGTCTAGTGGCAGAAACATTGCACGCACATGCGCACTGGTGCCAACAAACAAAACTGTTTGAGTTGCTTTTTCATTTGACATATCATTTATAACTGTAAGTTTAATGTAATAAATATTATAAAGAGTTAAAACCCCGATATTCATTTATATACACCCTGTATTACTCCAGGTGGATCTATCTACACGTTAACAAAATATCATTTCTTTCTCTTGTTGTACAAAGACTAGATATTAACTATTTTGTTTATTAATGCCGTTGTCAATTGGCAGTATATCGTCCTATATGCCACAAGACCGACATATACTGAACATTTGACAATCACTTGACTTTCCTGTTGGAGCTGCAACACATTGTGTAAACTTTTATCACAAAGTAGATATCGGGTAGTACTTAGTGAGAGACGCGGAAGTGCCGTCTGGAGCCAATACACGACACGGAAACAGAGGAAATTGCGGTGGATCAAAAAGCACCCCTATCAACCAGGGAAACTCCAAGGTGAAAGGATGCGGCAGATAGGGCAGCAAGGAAAAATAGGCAATGTAACATATCTATTTCATTGAATTAAACATGAACTCAATCGAATGAGTAGAGCCAGACTGAAAAATTCAATGCCACAGCCGGGATTTGAACCACGGAGCTCCCGCTCTCCCTGCGGTTACGCTAACCATCTGAGCTACTATGACCAACTTACATTAAATTCTCCAACTGACTCATATTTAATGTCATGTTGGCATGTTGGCCATGGTAGCTCTCAGATGATTAGAGTAACCGCACGGAGAGCGGCAGATCCGTGGTTCAAATCTCGGCCATGGCATTGAATTTCTCATGTTGACTCTATCTATCAAAAACTTCTGTATAATTCGTAAACTGTAAGAGAAGACAAAATATTACTAGCAGGAAGGGAATCTCGATATTTGTGATACCTCGATACGATACTTGCACGGTATCGACACCAAACGATACTTCAGGAAATTCGCTAGATACTTTTTCGATACTTCGGTGGTAATTCTGCAATTTGTATTTTATTTTAAAAACACAAAATATTATTGCCGCAAGTAGAACATTACAAAGTCCGAGAAATTGTCAGTAAGGTGGTAGCTGTACAGTAACATTATGTAAGAAAATAATCGTGTGTCAATTGTCAGTTAACAGTTCCCAAGAAGAAATCACTACATATCTCCTGTCATCTCCTCTTTCTAGTACACTACATTACTGCAAAAAAAAAAAAAAAAAAAATAATAATAATAATTAAAATTTCCAGAATTAAATAAAATATTTGAATATTCCACGTACAACAGTTTTCTCTGAAAGAAGTTATGGCCTATTGAAGTGGTTCAGATTTATATGGATCACACTGTACTTACATAGTTGAGCAATGCTCATAAGTTGGGGACTCGACAAGATTTAAGTTTAAGATTAAAAAACTACAAACTAAGACTACAATATTTACTAAGTACAGTAAAGTAAAGAAATATCAAGTATGTACAATATATAAATTTCCTAAAATTATACACTAAGGTATAACACAGTTCAACATCCACATATTCACGCCTTACTGGTAAGTAACGACTTTTTTGAACCCACCTCGATAGCGTGGATTGTAGTGCGTCTGCCTCACGTTCTAGAGGTCCCGAGTTTGAATCTCGGTCAGGGTGAGTTACCTCAATAAGGTTTTTTCCTTATCCCCTTTCCCTTATCCTGAATGACGAATGTCGGGTAGCTCTAAGCTCCATGAACGCTGGGCTCATTTGAGCATCATTTCATCCCTTCCATTCACCGTCCGATATGACTTAACGTTGGAGGACGTAAATTACAACAAAAAATGACTTTTTGAAGAGATTTTGGTTTTGGATTTCCCTAAATATTTGTGGCAATTTATTATATATTTTAATTCCTATATAATGTGGACTTTTTTCGAGCATTGTTAAACTATGAGCAGGATTTGGTAAGTACCTCATAAAACATTAGACTATCACTTAAGTTTAATGGACCGATTTTATTTACTTAACATCTTCCACCGTTGTTATACGGGACGAGGATTGAAAGAAGTAAAATAACGCTCAAAAGATCCCAGAACTCAGGGTAACCTGACATTTGTTGTTTCAAGATCATGAATAAGTCACCGTAAGCAAGATTCTAACTCGGGACTTCTTGAGTGCTGCCCCTACACAACTTTTAATGAAAGACCGTTTAATGTTGCTCAGAGGTCTGAACTTCGAAACGTGAAGTAAGGATAGCGAAAGTGGCAACAGTGCGCCGAGCCGCGCCGAGCGATACGAGGTTTCCGGCGGAGTTACGTACGACAGACACTATTTCCTCCTGTTTCATCTTATCGTATCGCGAGCTCTTATCTGGACAATTGATTATCTTAGTCCTGTTTAAACTGCATATCGGACATGCTTTGCCATTTAAATTCTGTAAATATGGCCTTCATACTACACAACATTAGCATCCCTGTATTATCATTGCGCAACACATACTTCATTTGTTTAGTCTAACAAACCATCAGAAATTATTACCAAAGAAAAGGCGAGTATTGTGCTTTTAACATAGGATTCAGAAATTATTACCAAAGAAAAGGCGAGTATTGTGCTTTTAACATCTTCTACATTTTTGTATAGTAACACATAGGATTTTCTTGAACATCTTCGTGTCGCATCCTTGAAACATTTGTTATTTAACTAATAACACACAGATCTCTTTCACAAAATGTCTTTCTTTGTTATCACGGAGTCTCAAAACGTGGTTTGTTTTTCAGTAAATTATCGGATATTGAATATTTTATATTTCCCCTACTTACTGTAAGTACATACTAGAGAAATGAATCTTTTTATCACCAAAATGTATCCACAACGAGGTATTTTATTATATTAAATGTAATTTATGTATACTGAATAGTTTCTAAGAAGAGTGGTCATATATATCAGAAAATATAATTCACAGAAACATCTCTTGAATTAAATGATGAACAAAGCAAGCTCATATTTATAAAAAAAATAAACCTCAAGACTTGAAGCTATTACATTTGAGTATAGTACCAATTTGTAGACGAAACTTCCTCATTAAGGTGGCCAAAGTTTACCTCTGTACTCCGAAGTGTATAGCAGCTTTTTTTTTTTTTGTATGAAGTGTTGGATAACCCATAGTAACAGATGTGAAATGCAGTTACATTTTTGTAAATATGTTTAGATTATAAGCGTATTATTTAATTAAATAGGAAATTACTATTTATAAAACGCACAATTTTGGAACCACGTTCCCCCATTTAGTCGTCAGTGTGAACTGCTGCTATCTACAGACATCTGTGGGAAGCAATAACTGTTACAAGGTTATTTTTGTGTACAGAATCTCGGGTTACACTTCACTAGACAACACTGACTTATCGTTTATTTTAGAATATCAAAGAATCAGATTTACTCACCGTGGTAACTGGTCCCTCTGAATTCTCAACTTGTAGGATTCTGTGGAAGACAAACAAACATCGCCTATTAGCAACAAAACAATACTAACAACATATTACAAAAGTGCAACATTACAATCAAGGGGGCTAGTGACATATGGAGAGGGAGGCAGGCAGTTCCTACAGTTCTGTTCACAGCGAAGTACCAACTCCGTAGTAATGAGTCCGCAGGCAGTTATAGTGGCACTGTTCGAGCGGTTACCATGGATTTATCTTAGGTAATAGATACCTCTCAGATAACGCACTGATTACTCCACGTGGAGTGAACATATATCTGTCATTTGTGATTCCTGCGAATTCCATTGGCTGAAGTGATGCGTTCATTGGTGCTTAGCACGTCAGTACCTCTCTCACTCTTACAAGAATAATCAGTGCGTTATCTGAGAGGTTTCTATTAACCGTTCCATCAGCGTGACTATACTAATTGCGAGTAAACCAGTTCCTGTTGCAACTCTAAAGAGTGATATTTGTTTAGAAAATCTGTAAGATATCAACATCCCTCACATTACTATGATTAGAAATAAAGTGTGTGAGGTCTTTTTTTTTAAATATAAATGGCAACATTTCTTTTTTTCTGCACTCCTCCAGTCCTCTAGTCTCGAACGTACAAATACCCTTTCAATCCACAATTTAATTTTATTAGAAGCTTACTGCATGTGTACTGAGCAAAGCAAAACGCATCTTTACTTCAAACTGAGCAGGTTTTTAATTAAACAATACAGTAGTCTACTTCAATATGTGGCTTGTACAGACAAAAGCTAAGCTAATAAGGACAACAATGCTTACTTCATTGTAAAATCAGAAAGATAATGATCTCCTGACCTGAACCCCTTAGACTTTTTCTTGTGATGTTATTTGAAGTGGGGGGTTTACCAAGAGATCTTGAAGAGTTAAAGCGAAGAATTGGACAAGAAATGAAGCTGATCTGGCCAACAGTGTTGCTGGACACATTAACTCATTTCAAAGACATTTGGCATTGTTTAGAGGCCATTTGAGGTGAATTCATCATTAGTTACAACACAGCACCACTAATATCACTTTACAAAACCATAACACAAAGTTACAAGTATTGTTCCGTACTTTTTACTTACTGTGTATAATTTGTGTTGCATCATTTTGTGGTAGACGATCAATGTTTAAATTTACTACATAGAAAAAGGAAATATGTAGTATTTTATTTCAGAAAAGCAATACAAAAAGAGAAAGACATTAATGTGCTGGCTGGGACATCGAGTCTAGTTCAAGGTAAGTCTATCAAATCTATCTTTAAATTAACATTAATGCAAGAAACAACACAACATAAAAATATTCTCTTACAAAGAGCGCAGAATAGTAAGATTTATCTTATGGCTTTCGCAACCTAGTGCACCATTATAACCTCTTCCCGCACTAATTTGGTAATGAGTAAACACTGAATTTAGAGAAAATCTTTAAATTAAGTTGAGGTTTCAATAATGAAACAAAGCACTTTCTCCTTTACCTGGAGATTAGAACAGGAATGGACAAATCTCCTGGAGCAAGTTTGACAGTTGCTAAAATAAGATCATCTTTCTATGGAAACATGAATCAAGATTTAGTGCACAGTTATTTAATTTTTTTAACTCGCTAACATACAATTTTGCGTCTTTGAAGTTGAAGCTGTTCTAGACTCGGAGCTCAGTCCAATCACTTAATACGGTACTTAGCGAAATAGTGGATTTATACAAGTCTATTGATAATGGGCCAATGGTGAGATTAGGTCAGTTTGTACAAACTAATCTAATCAATGTTTTCGTGAACGTTAAAGAACGTGTTGTTTCCTCAAGAAGAAAATGTTTGTCCCAAGCAGACGTATTCTGGCGAGTTCACCCTAAAAGTGAGTGAGGGGGTATGTGGGGTTAAATGGGCCTGACGACAGCTACGTCATTTAGGTCACTTGATGACAGAAAGAAAGGCATCTTGGTTATTTTCGCGTCAAGAGAAGCCACAGACTCCCAAACATTGTCTGTAAAACTTGTGGACAAAAGGGAAATAGCCCGTCTCTGTCGGCCTCACGTTCAAGAAGCCGTGAGTTCGGGTCTCGGTCAGGGCAAGTTACCTGGGTAAGCTTTATCAGGGGTTTTCGCTTAGCCTGAAAGATGAATATCGATTAACTAAGCTCTATATACCGTGGACTAATTTGAGTATCATTTCATTCACCGTCTAATATGACTTAACCTCGGAGGAAGTAAATTAAAAAAAAAAAAAAAAGGAAAATGAAGCGTTTCCTGAAATTTGTTATTTCAATGGTTTGGAGGGGACCAACTGTTACTTTTGGCTTCTGAAAATATGAGGAATGAATCTTTGATTAACATGAGAGAGCAAATTATCCTTCCACCATGGCAAACCCTAAATACAAATGGTTCCCACTTAATCAAGTAAACTCAGCAATGAAAATCTAATAGCACAAAGTTTTAATGGTCTCCAGATTAGACAGCAAATTAAAGATCGTGTTCTCACAAATTGGTAGATCAACAAAGTTGAGTTTATAACAAAGCGAACAATAAATTAGTTGGGAAAATGGTCTGCAATTTTCATATAAGCGTAAAAGTCCAGTAGTCCATGGACATGAGCGGTAACAGGGAGACTACAGACTTGACTCAAGAAGTCGTGCAAAAAAAAAAAAAAAAACCTTCTAACAATTGATACTTTGTTAAATAGTGTGTAATATTGCGACGCAAATATTTAATTACTAAAAATATAGTGGCTTAGCTGATAGAACACCAACGTTATTTTAAGATTCAAAATTACTAATGCGCCCAACATTAGGTGCAAATTTATCTTGTAATGTCTTAGATGAAGTAAACGTATTATTTTTTTATATCATAATGTTCTCGCAAAGTCCATAAATAAATATAGTTGGTAAATCCTTTACGTACTCCCTGCTACTCACATTCAATGTGAAATGCGGCCTCACCATTGAACAGCCAATGTAAAGACAACACTACAACACACTTCTTATCGTGGATCAAGAGACTGGATATATTTCGGTACTGTCCCATGAGATAAAAGAACAAAGCTGTCTTATCTATCATCTCACAAGCCTTTCTTACACAACATAAAACATATTTTCCCTGTTTCGTTGTTTTGAAGTAGCTGACACTGGACGAATTCTCTTTACATTGCAAATATCAACATTTACTTTACTGATGAGATATATTTCTATTTGCTGTGTATATATAACGGCGATGTCCTGTTACTTTGTTGTCGTAAACTGCTGTAGTGATTTAGCATTGCAATCTTAGCTACTTTCAGGAGCAGTTTTGGTAGTTTCACGAGAAATGATAATAATGATTTATGTCATATAAATACCTTTACACACACAAGTCACTATCCTCGTAGAGACCAATCAAATGCCGAACAATCTCTGAATTCTAAATATGTAATTGTACACCATGCACAATTATCCCTCAGTTCCTTTATTGTTGGCTATAACGATCACATGAAGAGGTTATGTTCTTATAATCAATCAGCGCCCCCTGATAACTTGTACACGGCCTGTTACAACTATTACCTAATCTTGTATGCCGTGACTTGTTTCATTCATGTGCTGATGTAGGCCTACGTGATTTAGGGAATCAAATAACTTGTTTAATTGCTTTTAACAATTTGTTTTATTCGTGAAATAGTCTCTACAAATACAATTCGTGGTTTTGAACTTCCCTAGACGCCTTCGCTCGTAACTCATTGGCAATTTCAAAACCACTCACCACATTACCTATGACAGTCATTCTTTGCTGTTGGTGTGAATGTTCCAAATCATATTTGTATCCAGTAGAAAGTTAACAACGTTAGAGATATAGGTTTATTGTGTTATCGTATGTTTAAGACATTTGCAACATAAATATTTAATATTCTGTGAAGCTCTCTTCATTCTCAACGGATACTGTATACAATTGTATTACTGTTAAACTAGAACACAACTTACACATCTCGGTAAAACAGACGAAGTACTTACTATTGGCAATAACAATTTTGAACTTAGTATTTTGAATGTTCTAATACTTCACATGTTTTTCTAGTGCTAGGTCGCCATTCGGTTTTTCTCTGTGTTATGCGGACTGTGTGTAATTTGAAATTAATATGAATGTAACTTCATCTTAACATCAGATCACTTTCTCTACTCTTGTACCAGCACATCAGGGAGGTTGAGGTTCGACATCCGGCTGACCTACCTGATCCATGGGTACTTTTCAGGGATTTCCCGGGTCGCCAGGCGAATGCTGGGTAGGTTAATTACATTAATGTTACATGTATAGTGTAGTTGGGATGGAAAGATGTAAACTTACAATACCTAGCTTGAATTTAACCCAGTTCCTGCTCACACACGCACGCACACACACGCACGCACGCACACACACACAAGCTAGCCTCACTTGACTTACAGAGCCCACATGCTGCAGCTACCACGTAACACTAATCCTGACTGTTTTTTGAAAAGCTCGCAGTTAGGTGATGAGCTGCTAATTCTGGTTGAGTCAGGACAAGGAACAGAACGTCCCATTGTCTCTCTTGCATTGTAACAAGTTTAACACTTTGTTGTAGCCGACACAGCGCCGCAATAAATTCTTTATGACGCTACTCTTAATGAGCACGTTCATAACCAAGGTACGCCTTTCTACTTCTTATTTACTCATCATCGTCATTATTATTACTATTATTATTACTATTATTATTACTATTACTATTACTATTATTATTACTATTACTATTACTATTACTATTACTATTACTATTACTATTACTATTACTATTACTATTACTATTACTATTACTATTATTATTATTATTATTATTATTATTATTATTATTATTATTATTATTATTATTATTATTATTATTATTATTATTATTATTATTCACAAAGCTGTTTACCGTACAAGCTCCTGACAACGTGGGTTGCTGCCGTGCTGTTTACTTTGAACTGAAGTGAGCATTTCTGTTATTTACAATACTATAACTTGCTAGGAGAATTACTCTTTTCACAGCATCTCAACAGAAACCACCAAACAAGCGTGATGTACTTTTTTCCTTAATATTTAGTTTACCTTTTCATGGATAAAGGTTTTCTTTTCGCAAACGCCATTATGATGTTTTCTAATATACTATGTATTAGAGACTATTACATGACAAATGAAACTGTATATTGAATGTGATAATCTGTGGTGAGCTGGAGAAGCTTCAATTATTATTGTCTCCTCGGTACAAGAAGGCAAGCGGGACCTGAAGAGTGAGAGGCGCTTGAACTGTTAATCTGCTCTGGTAATGGATCAGTTTATTACGAAAAGAGTATATACAGTTTGATCATCAAGTTAAGTACTACACGGCAAAGCGAGAAAGCGTATCGACAAAAATTCACAACACAGAGATGTTTAACATACACGGCGAGTCCAGTGTTCGTATAGTCTGTTCAAATATGATCATGTCTTCTGGACAGCAACATGTCTTATATCGGCAGGCGCGAGAAAACATATCATATAGACATACGCAGCTTCCAATCGCTCTATGTGTTTCATAACTTACTGTACGTCAACTTACTAATATTTCACTCTTATAATCGACCAGATAAGACCCGATAAGAGACGATCACAGCGCTGGTCAACTGAAAGTCGATATGCCTCAACACTCTGTCGAGAAATAGTTACGTTTCTATGACCCAATTAATTTTCTATTGCCCGCCTCGGTAGCGTAGATGGTAGCATGTCTAACTCACGTTCAAGAGGTTCCGAGTTCGAATCTCGGTCAGGGTGAGTTACTTGGATAAGGTTTTTCCAGGGGTTTCCCTTATCCTTCAAGACGAATGTCGGGTAACTCTAAGCTCCATGGACCCTGGATTTATTTGAGCATCATTTCACCCAATTCATTCACCGTCCGATATGACAACGTTGGAGGACGTAAATTACAATTTAAAAAAACTATACTTGCGCCATCTCCTGACCTGGTATTTAATTTACTGAAAACAGTCTTTTGTTCAGTGATGAGCGTACTGATAGTGTTTTGTTTTTTGTTTATATTTGTGTTATATCCAGTAATACATTTGTAGTTATAACATTTCTTAAAATATCCTGATGATGGGAGAGATGTACACTCTAATTGTCTTTTCACCTTCGCCAAGAAAGCTTCAGGTTTTATTTTATGTAATGTGATATTTTCTTTGGCACTCTGGGATGTCGTCAGAATCACTTTTAGTTTCTAAGTCATACAACTGATATTTTTCTAACCATGCTTTTGCGTAATATACCTATACATATACCTGTACATATATTTCAATGAAATCAGATTATAGGTTGGAACGCAATACATGAGATTGGTAAGCGTTCTCCTTAAGGCGAGGTAATTCCTATTCTCCTGCCGAAGCCCATCAATTTCTGGTGATATATTGGCACACCCAAGCGATTCTGACTCATGAAAACTGTAGCGTTCCTTGTACAGGTGGCACAAAAACAAACCCTCACCCCTGTAGCAGTAGGGGAGCCGTTAATTATTATCGCATTAGGATACTGCATTGCTGGGGATTCCAGGGAGTGACCCAGTTCAAACACCCTCTCTGTGATTCCTACATGATCACTTTCTCTACTCTTGTACAAACACTCTAGCGTATCTGTCTCGCATTCCAGAGGTCACCAGCTCAAATCTCAGTCCGGATAACCTTTTATAAGGAAGTT
Source organism: Mantis religiosa (assembly GCA_030765055.1). Lineage (NCBI taxonomy): Eukaryota > Metazoa > Arthropoda > Insecta > Mantodea > Mantidae > Mantis > Mantis religiosa. The sequence continues at coordinate 206,494,186 of CM060953.1, read as the reverse complement.
TCCCTTATCCTGAAAGATTAATGTCTGGTAGCTCTCAGCTCTATGTACCCTGTACTCATTGGAACATCATTTCATTCATCGTCCGATATGACTTAACGTTGGAGGTTTTCTCTTATCCTAAAAGATGAATGTCTGGTAACTCTAAGCTCTATGTACCCTGTAGTCATTTGAACATCATTTCATTCATCGTCCGATATGACTTAACGTTGGAGGTTTTCTCTTATCCTGAAAGATGAATGACTGATAACTCTAAGCTCTATGTACCCTGTAGTCATTTGAACATCATTTTATTCATCGTCCGATACGACTTAACGTTGGAGGTTTTCTCTTATCCTGATAGATGAATGGTAACTCTGAGCTCTATGTACCCTGTACTCATTTGAACATCATTTCATTCATCGTCCGATATGACTTAACGTTGGAGGTTTTCTCTTATCCTGATAGATGAATGGTAACTCTGAGCTCTATGTACCCTGTACTCATTTGAACATCATTTCACTCATCGTCCGATATGACTTAACGTTGGAGGTTTTCTCTTATCCTGAAAGATGAATGTCTGGTAACTCTAAGCTCTATGTACCCTGTACTCATTTGAACATCATTTCATTCATCGTCCGATATGACTTAACGTTGGAGGTTTTCTCTTATCCTGAAAGATGAATGTCTGGTAACTCTAAGCTCTATGTACCCTGTAGTCATTTGAACATCATTTCATTCATCGTCCGATATGACTTAACGTTGGAGGTTTTCCCTTATCCTGAAAGATGAATGTCTGGTAACTCTAAGCTCTATGTACCCTGTACTGATTTAAATATCATTTCATCGTCCGATATAACTTAAAAATGCACGCACATACGGGCGTCTTTTAAAACTGCTTATTTAGATTCAAGGGCCATGCAATGCTTCCTCTACCTTCTATCTAGGTACGTGGTAGAGAAAGTAAAAGGCAGTATTCAGTGAGAAACATTAATAGAGGTTATGACAGCAAATACCAGAAATGCAAGTTACAGTGGACCAGTAAATATAGATGCAATACACAAAAATAACCACTGGGGGTTACTTAGAACTCCTGGGGTGCTGTTAGTTAACCTTGGGGTTACCAGGTTCTACAAATGGAGGGGGTAGAAGAGGAATAAAGACTTGTCAATACTAGACAAAAATTACGCAGATACCATGAGGGAACAAATATGGATCTACAACATACAGACGACGTCCGAAGAAATAGTAATGGGGGAAAAAGAGAGAAACAAATATTTCTGGAAAGAAATTACAAGAGTCGAGGATTTAAAAAAAGCAAGAAATTGCAACAGTTTCAAGGAAATTAATAGATAGATTAATAGATATTGAAAAGTAGAACGTGGGAGAGAGTCCTGAATGGGGTACGTAGCTTAACTAAAAGGGTGAAGAGGTGATGGGGAGAGGTCCACTAAATTGTATTATAATTGGCATTGTGTTCTAGAATACAAAAATACAGGGAGAGAATACAATAAGTACTAGAGAAATGGAAAGATATTCCAGATGTTTAATTCAAGATCAGATGAATATATGGAGAAATGAAGGAAATGTTTAGGCAAAGCAAGGTAAAAGCAAATCGGAGAAACTACGAACAAGTGTAATGACAAATGAGATATAAAAGCACACAGTGGTTACAATGCAGGACGTAACCCATATTTTAATTAATCAGTATTAACAAAATACGAGATTATGACGTGAGACTGCAACTAAACTAAAGATGAACTTTGTATCATTATCTAATAACAAGCGTTACTAACGCTACAACAAAATGGCGACTGCAGAGCCACACTTCAGCTCATCAACAAAATTTATTCCACCCATTTGATCTTTAACGTTTTTAAATAAAAGTAAATCACAAAGTGCTAGGTTAGGACATCCAGATATTCAGTTGTTAATTTTGTTGTATATTACATCCTAATTTTTGGATGCTGCTTATGAAGCTTACAGTAAACAGACATTTGTGTATCAATCAGTACATCTATCTTCTAATGTTATAATAGCAATATGACCCAACAACCATCTTCTTACCAACATTGTCAATTTGTCAGACTTTTGTACACTTAGGTTCTGTTTGAAAGTCCCATTGAGTCGATTGACTTTTGTTTTCATGATCATAACAATAAATCCAAGATTCATCATCAGTAACGATATTCCAAACCAAATTTGAATGGTCGTCTCGGAATTTTTCCAGAGTTTTTCTGTACGTTGTTGTTTTTGATCGGGAGACAGTTTATGTAGAATCCATCGACAACAAAGTTTTGTCTCGTCTAACTGTTGATGTAAAATGTTTTGTATTTGACTTATACATCATTTCTCGAACAGTAATATTTTCATTAGTATCAACAGTTATTGGGCTTAGTCCTTCACGAAATGCATCATTAACAAACACCGATATCTTGTCTAATCGCTGTAACAATTATAAATTGTTACCTTGGATGAGCCTTCTTCTCTAAATGTATTACTAAGACGATGTATATGTTATTTAGGCGCTAATGTCGATTTGAACCCGTAAAACGTCATAGCTAGGAAATGTTCTGTAATCAAATTTACCTTTAAGTGACCATAATTAACAAATTATTATAGCAAAACAGAAACTAGTGGTCAAATATTATATGTATTCAATTGTTTCTAGAAAGATGGCGCTTAGTGGCGACGTGTTATAGAGTAGAGGGATATACCTACAGGTTAGCACAGCTCAGTTCCCTGTAACATAATACTGTCAACTCAGGAAGGTCCAGTAACACCTCTGACTCAAACAAGATGGAAAGAAAGAGTAACAGAAGAAAAAAAAATTAGTGCGATGGCCGGGAATCGAACCCGGATCAACTGCTTGGAAGGCAACTATGCTGACCATTACACCACCATCGCACGTCGTAAACTGGCCGCAAATTGTCTAATCCGGTTCTGTGAGGCATCATCGTGCAGTGATGCCAACCGCATAATTGTTCTGTCTAGTACATTACTTTTGTTATGTTGCTATTTTTCCCAAGAATTTCTCAAATCTCTGTTCTGTAAATTATTCTTCCGTTCTATTTCATGTTGTTCTATGACACAGACTTATATACGGAACATATAAACCGAGTCTGTGTGTAGCCATATCCACGTTTCCTTTCAGCATATTTGAAACTTCGAACTACTGACGCGCAAATGGAAAATACTAAACGTCATATGACCATTTTCAACAAAGCCCTCTTCACCACAATACCCTTTACCTCAAACGCATACGCTGCAAGATGATTACGTTCAAATGAAATGTATTTCTTGAATTTTCTGTGAATGTACTCAGAATTACCTACTCTTCATTCTTAACGACGTTTGTATAACTGATAAACTGTAAGAGATAGACAAAATATTACTACATAACAAATGTGTATCTTCAATTTTCTGTGAATGTACTCAGAAGTTCTCTTTATTCTGAATGACTTTTGTATAACTGGTAAACTGTAAGAGATAGACAAAATATTACTACATAACAAATGTATATCTTGAATTTTCTGTGAATGTACTCAGAAGTTGTCTTCATTCTTAACGACGTTTGTATAACTGATAAACTGTCAGAGATAGACAAAATATTACTGCATAACAAATGTATATCTTGAATTTTCTGTGAATGTACCCAGAAGTTCTCTTTATTCTGAATGACTTTTGTATAACTGGTAAACTGTAAGAGATAGACAAAATATTACTACATAACAAATGTATATCTTGAACTTTCTGTGAATGTACTCAGAAGTTCTCTTTATTCTGAATGACTTTTGTATAACTGGTAAACTGTAAGAGATAGACAAAATATTACTACACAATAAATGTATATTTTGAATTTTCTGTGAATGTACTCAGAAGTTCTCTTTATTCTGAATGACTTTTGTATAACTGATAAACTGTAAGAGATAGACAAAATATTACTACATAACAAATGTATATCTTGAATTTTCTGTGAATGTACTCAGAAGTTCTCTTTATTCTGAATGACTTTTGTATAACTGATAAACTGTAAGAGATAGACAAAATATTACTACATAACAAATGTATATCTTGAATTTTCTGTGAATGTACTCAGAAGTTCTCTTTATTCTGAATGACTTTTGTATAACTGATAAACTGTAAGAGATAGACAACATATTACTACACAACAAATGTATATCTTGAATTTTCTGTGAATGTTCTCAGAAGTTCTCTTTATTCTGAATGACTTTTGTATAACTTATAAACTGTAAGAGATAGACAAAATATTACTACATAAGAAATGTATATATTGTTAAAAAACACACACACGAGGTATAATTGTTTGATTCTTTTTTTCTCGATAATCTTTTTCCAGATGTTCCGTTTTAACGGTTTAAATGTACAAACGCTTATACCCTTCTCAAATATGAAGTTCTTAATTCTCCTTTTATTAGCTACTCTTACAAACAGATCTAAATGCTAAGTCCTCATTGAATGACCAGTTCTTAAAATATTTGACCCTCACTAAAATGTAGTTCCCCTATCTTCCTTATCCCATTGTACCTATAACACAATAAAACCTCTTCTATTTTTATTAACATGAATTGATAGAACATAAGCAATTTTCAGTATATTTTATGCAAAGAAAGTTGAGTTCAACACATCACAAGTGTTCTATAGCTCACATTCTAGGGGAAGGATATTTCAGCACTAACGGATGGCAACACTGTTTTATCAGATTACCTATTTGGCGGCAATGAAGCACAAAGAATATGGTGACGCAAGTTTACATGTGGCTTACAGCAAGCGGCTATATACAATGGTGAGAGGTTTACACTGCAAACTGAGGTTATGTTTGTTGGATTGCTTTGTCACGACATGGCGCCTAGTAAACACAAGTTCAAACTTACGTAGTCTTCTTCTCCACCACAGAATCACTTGCATATTCAGTGTTCTACAACCATCTCTTTCAAAATATTATACTTTGTATTTATTTCATGTTAAGTGCTATAAATATTTGAAGAATTTGTGACAGTACACACTCGCTGTAGAGGTTATAATGTACAGAAACAAAGAACGGTGATCCAGGATTATAAGAATGTGTAACGAACACTCTCGGAGGGAGTTAATGATCCGCATGTTTGATCTTATGATTTTTTATCACTATGGGTTACTAATAACACAAAAGTGCACAAAAGTTATTCAAAATGAAGACTTACTGCAAGGAAATTTAATATATACTTTCATTAGTAATTTTAAACTAATGGCATTTTAATCACAATAGTTGAAGTCATCTCATTTTTGAGAAAATAAACATATTCCACGTGTAATCAATGTCATGTACTATAATTTGGAAAAAGACCTTATTGTAACAAGAACAAAAGAATATGTACAACATAATGTATGCAGAATACTTGTGTGTTGGTTATTGCTTGATTCTGCACGGACATAACTGCCGTGCGAGTCTTGAATAAACGAGTCATCTATCTTCCAATACTCAAATTAGAAATAAAAGAATGACACGCATTCTCTAACCATTGTTAAATCAACTATTGCTGTTACTTGTGTTGAATTTTGGATGCAATACTTGTCTCTTAGTGTAAATACTTACATAGAGTTTCTTAGAGATACACAGGTATTTTGGTAATTGCGGTCTTAATACGCACGAGCCCGCCTCGGTAGCGAGGTGGTAGAGTGTCTGCCTCACGTTCAACAGGTCCCGAGTTCGAATCTCGGTCAGGTGAATCTGGATATGTTTTTTTCCGGGGTTTGCCCTTATCCTGGTAAAGAATGACAGGTAATTTTAGTTAATTGATGGAAATTAATCATTTCTCCACACTAGACGTTTATAGGCTAACCCGGTAAACCACTGGGAGGAAATATACGAGTCAAATGGAGAATTTAATGTCAGGATGGCACGTTGGCCATGGTAGCTTAATGAGTTAGAGCGACTGGACGGAAAGCAGGAGATCCGTGGTTCAAATCCCGGCCATGGCACTGAATTTTTCATGTTGATTCTGTCTATGAAAAACCTTAGCCTATATACGGCTAGTGTGAAGAAATGATTAATTTCCATCAATTAACTAAACTAACGATGAATATTTTCAATGATCTCTGGAGTTGTGACTTCCACAGGACGTCCAGAGCGAGACTCATCACTAGTGCTCGTACGTCCCATTTTAAATTCTACAACCAACCTTTTAATTATTTTATATGAAGGGACAGAGCGAGGCTCATCACTAGTACTCGTACGTCCCATTTTAAACTCTACAACCAACCTTTTAATTATTTTATATGAAGGGACAGAGCGAGGCTCATCACTAGGGCTCGTACGTCCCATTTTAAATTCTACAACCAACCTTTTAATTATTTTATATGAAGGGACAGAGCGAGACTCATCACTAGTGCTCGTACGTCCCATTTTAAACTCTACAACTAACCTTTTAATTATTTTATATGAAGGGACAGAGCGAGACTCATCACTAGTACTCGTACGTCCCATTTTAAACTCTACAACTAACCTTTTAATTATTTTATATGAAGGGACAGAGCGAGACTCATCACTAGTGCTCGTACGTCCCATTTTAAACTCTACAACTAACCTTTTAATTATTTTATATGAAGGGATAGAGCGAGACTCATCACTAGTGCTCGTACGTCCCATTTTAAACTCTACAACCAACCTTTTAATTATTTTATATGAAGGGAGAGAGCGAGGCTCATCACTAGTACTCGTACGTCCCATTTTAAATTCTACAACCAACCTTTTAATTATTTTATATGAAGGGACAGAGCGAGACTCATCACTAGTACTCGTACGTCCCATTTTAAATTCTACAACCAACCTTTTAATTATTTTATATGAAGGGACAGAGCGAGGCTCATCACTAGGGCTCGTACGTCCCATTTTAAATTCTACAACCAACCTTTTAATTATTTTATATGAAGGGACAGAGCGAGACTCATCACTAGTACTCGTACGTCCCATTTTAAATTCTACAACCAACCTTTTAATTATTTTATATGAAGGGAGAGAGCGAGGCTCATCACTAGTACTCGTACGTCCCATTTTAAATTCTACAACCAACCTTTTAATTATTGTATATGAAGGGACAGAGCGAGGCTCATCACTAGTACTCGTACGTCCCATTTTAAACTCTACAACTAACCTTTTAATTATTTTATATGAAGGGATGAAGGGACAGAGCGAGGCTCATCACTAGTACTCGTACATCCCATTTTAAACTCTACAACCAACCTTTCAATTATTTTATATGAAGGGACAGAGCGAGGCTCATCACTAGTACTCGTACGTCCCATTTTAAACTCTACAACCAACCTTTTAATTATTGTATATGAAGAGACAGAGCGAGGCTCATCACTAGTACTCGTACATCCCATTTTAAACTCTACAACCAACCTTTTAATTATTGTATATGAAGAGACAGAGCGAGGCTCATCACTAGTGCTCGTACGTCCCATTTTAAACTCTACAACCAACCTTTTAATTATTGTATATGAAGAGACAGAGCGAGGCTCATCACTAGTGCTCGTACATCCCATTTTAAACTCTACAACCAACCTTTTAATTATTGTATATGAAGAGACAGAGCGAGGCTCATCACTAGTGCTCGTACATCCCATTTTAAACTCTACAACCAACCTTTTAATTATTGTATATGAAGAGACAGAGCGAGGCTCATCACTAGTACTCGTACATCCCATTTTAAACTCTACAACCAACCTTTTAATTATTGTATATGAAGAGACAGAGCGAGGCTCATCACTAGTACTCGTACGTCTCATTTTTAACTCTACAACCAACCTTTTAATTATTGTATATGAAGGGACAGAGCCAGGCTCATCACTAGTACTCGTACGTCCCATTTTAAACTCTACAACCAACCTTTTAATTATTGTATATGAAGGGACAGAGCGAGGCTTATCACTAGTGCTCGTACGTCCCATTTTAAACTCTACAACCAACCTTTTAATTATTGTATATGAAGGGACAGAGCGAGGCTTATCACTAGTACTCGTACGTCCCATTTTAAACTCTACAACCAACCTTTTAATTATTGTATATGAAGAGACAGAGCGAGGCTCATCACTAGTGCTCATACGTCCCATTTTAAACTCTACAACCAACCTTTTAATTATTGTATATGAAGGGACAGAGCGAGGCTTATCACTAGTGCTCGTACGTCCCATTTTAAACTCTACAACCAACCTTTTAATTATTGTATATGAAGGGACAGAGCGAGGCTTATCACTAGTACTCGTACGTCCCATTTTAAACTCTACAACCAACCTTTTAATTATTGTATATGAAGGGACAGAACGAGGCTTATCACTAGTGCTCGTACGTCCCATTTTAAACTCTACAACCAACCTTTTAATTATTGTATATGAAGGGACAGAGCGAGGCTTATCACTAGTACTCGTACGTCCCATTTTAAACCCTACAACCAACCTTTTAATTATTGTATATGAAGCGACAGAGCGATCCTCATTACTAGTGCTCGTACGTCTATTTTAAACTCTACAACCAACCTTTTAATTATTGTATATGAAGGGACAGAGCGAGGCTTATCACTAGTGCTCGTACGTCCCATTTTAAACTCTACAACCAACCTTTTAATTATTGTATATGAAGGGACAGAGTGAGGCTTATCACTAGTACTCGTACGTCCCATTTTAAACTCTACAACCAACCTCTTAATTATTGTATATGAAGGGACAGAACGAGGCTTATCACTAGTGCTCGTACGTCCCATTTTAAACTCTACAACCAACCTTTTAATTATTGTATATGAAGGGACAGAGCGAGGCTTATCACTAGTACTCGTACGTCCCATTTTAAACTCTACAACCAACCTTTTAATTATTGTATATGAAGTGACAGAGCGATCCTCATTACTAGTACTCGTACGTCCCATTTTAAACCCTACAACCAACCTTTTAATTATTGTATATGAAGGGACAGAGTCTTTCAATGCACTGTTCATTTCCTCATTGATTTCTTTAGGTGTTAAGTCTTTAAAATGGAAGTTTTAATCACTGCTCGTTTTTACCAAATCCTTCATTTTCGTGAAACCTCTGCACTTGTCTTGTTTAAAATGTTGTCATTCAAAAACTAAACAAGATATTGACCTGTAACTATGGATAGAATCTAGTCTAGAGTTATACTGTATAATGGCAAAGTGGCGCCATCTCTATGTGAGGTCCGGGACTTATTTTTCCTTAATTCGTTTTAATTTGGTGAAAGTGATGTTGAAATTCGTGAGAATGCTCTACCCTTCACAACAACGTACCTGCTCTCTTAGAGAAAATAAAAGAAAAGCAAACATATTGCTGTTTGGAACTAAAATTGTTAGTCTCTAACTGAAATATTGTTCACGAACTGTCTTTAATTGTCTCTGTTTTCAGGATCATATCAATAAATCCAAGATTCATCATCAGTAACGATATTCCAAACCAAATTTGAAGTGTCGCCTTGGAATTTTTCCAGAGTTTTACTGTACGTTGTTGTTTTTGATAGGGAGTCAGTTTATGTAGAATAAGTTTTGTCACGTCTAACTGTTGATGTGAATCTAATCTGAGGGTTAAACGAAACCTTGTGTTTTGAGTTACAAATTTCTTGTATAACATCTTCATGATTATTCAATGTGTCGTTTGGAACAGTTCTGTAGAATTTAGTGTAAATACAATATAGGAATCACGACCTGCAAAAAGACTTACATCAAGATTTCCTGCCTGTCCATTTGGCGCAATTCTCTTTTGAGAACTGTTCGTTCGGTTTATGATTTGGTATGTTGGCGTCAAAAAGCCTTTAAAAAACAAAGGGTTACTTCATAATGCATCAACCAACAAGCAAAGTCTTGTTCAAGTCATTCAAGGAAATATCGACATGTTTCAGAGTCAAGGTAACAAAGCTCATGTTCAAGGTCACGTCAGAAAAGTTGCATTGTTAGGTATTTGTATAACAAAGTCATCTCGCAAATAGTTTTCATATTAAAACATAGAAATGTCTCTTTCAATTATTTTAGTTAACTAAATAAGATAAAGCAAGATCTTGAATGTTTGGAATACATACATCTTGTGGTTATTAGAGTATGTAGTACAAAAATAAAATAAATAAATAATTAATAATAATAATAATAATAATAATAATAATAATAATAATAATAATAATAATAATAATAATAATAATAATAATAATAATAATAATAATAATAATAATAATAATAATAATAATAATAATAATAATAATAATAATAATAATAATAATAATAATAATAATAATAATAATAATAATAATAATAATAATAATAATAATAATAATAATAATAATAATAATAATAATAATAATAATAATAATAATAATAATAATAATAATAATAATAATAATAATAATAATAATAATGATAATGATATCGACGTAGTTTTCTGATACTGTAGTTGGCGTATAGATGCATTTCCTGTATAATGTGACAGACTAGATCTTTTGTTTTCATTACGTGTAAAAGTCCCACATGACAGGAAACAGGAAAGTTGCGTGAAAAACGAGGAAAATTATGCTGAGCTTCCTATAAGGACGAAGTAACAAGATGTGATATTATAACTTGTACACAAGGATATGACAAAGTTCCAAGAGATGGAGCAAGTGTTGAGTGGACAATTTGTTTGGCACAGTTCTGTAGCGATGTTGTACAAGCAATTATTGCGGTGTAGGTCTGGCCTTGTCCTTCCCTATATATCGTAAGGTTGAAGGTTATGCGGGATGGAGTTCCACTGCTCTCTCTTTGATAAGGCTAACTTTTCTTTTCTTCAAATCTAGAGCTTTTAGTAGCTGCCCCTGTTCGGCTCTAAACATATCAGTTTCAAGACAAATTTGAGATATTCTTCAAATTCATTAGAAGATAAATTTAGAAACACTAATATACGAGTTTTAGAATTACAGAAAATTCGTCGGAAGTACACGTTTTGAAATGCAATGAAGCAGCTGTCTCTCCATACATACAACTCAGTAGTTTTCTACAAACTATTTTAAAAACACTATCTCGTCTACATCGAAGGTTTTTTATGTAATTTACGTCCTCCAACGTTGTCATATCGGACGATGAATGCAATGGGTGAAATGATGCTCAAATGAGCCCAGGGTCTATAGAGCTTAGAGTTTAGGATTGGGATTTCAGTACGGAGAGGATTCGGTACGTAGGTCACCATGCTGGGCCCATTGATTCTATGTCCCCAAGTGGGGCACCCCTGGGAGGAAGGATGAGGCGAAGGAGAGAGAGGGCGGCCGACCCAAGGAGCCACGACAGTACAGAGGGCAGGATCCCTACAGTTTACTTAGAGACTTCCCCCGACAGGCCAGGACAACGGACACGCTCCCCTACTGCGGGACGGCAACGAGCACAGCAGCCGAACCCCAAAGGTCTCTGGCTGGCGATACCCAAATGGCCCCAGCAGAGGAGTTCAGACCGGCAACTGAGCTATCGGAGGAGGAAGTAGTTTACCTCAGAGCATATCATCCTGCCATACACCGCCGAGACACCCGCCGACACTTCTACCCTGAAACAGACCACCAGATGACAGATGATATGAAATGATAATGGAGATGAAATGAAGGGACAGAAAATTACGGGGATGTAATTAACCTACTCAGCTTAGCGACCCAGGAAAACCCCGGGAATCGAAACCGCCTGAGCCATACCGCTCGGTGAGCTTAGAGTTACCCAACATTCGTCTTTAAGGATAATGAAAAACCCCCGGAAAAACCTTATCTAGGTAACTACCCTGACCGAGATTCGAACTCGGGACCTGTTCAACGTGAAACAGACACGCCAGCATCTACGCTACCGAGGCGGGCAACTTCGAGGTAAAATTATCTTACTGTAGTTAGAAGAGAATACAGTACACTTCAAGTGATAGTCAAATGTTTTGGGAGTTATTTAATGTCTTTGACTCTCTCTTCTCTTTGTATGGCCAAGATAAAAATGAATAACGACTTGCATTTGAGAAAAATGAAAGTATTGAAAACTTCAAAAAAATAATCAATATGTCGGAAGTGGTTTACTCTCCACAAGATGTATTATTTACGTGTGAATAATCTAGAGCTATGCCGCTGTATGAGCTACTCCTTGCTAAATGAAAAGTAGGTACAATACTTCCCAATGAAAACTATACCGTGTACTTATCGGATTTTCTTTTTGTCTTACGCTCTTTAGGACATACATGTTCCTATTTATAAACATACTTCCCCCCCCCAAAAAAGTCTTTATTTCGTAATAGTTAACGGCATAACAATAGGCAAAGTTGTCTGGGAAACGCTTGCAGAGCTCTCTTCATTCTTACTGAAGGGAAAACGCGCCGTGAAACAAAAATGTCAAACTCATTCAAACATGCAACAAGTTTGATGCATTCCCCAACCGCGTGGAGCTGTTAGTAAACACAAGCAAAGACTCTGGTATTTGTCAACAGTGACGACTGGTCATAAAGAACGTCCAAAAACTGCTGCCGTCAGTTCTCCCTTTTCTCCAGCAATAACTCCCAAAACGACTTCCTCCATAAACATTGGCCAGCGCAGCTGGTCTATTTATAAACCAAAAACAAACGGACTGTTTCTCGTGGTAGGTTGTCCCTTGACGTAACTTCAACCAAAATAGTAAAAATTTCAGTTATTATTTTTTCGTAATAAAATATTTACTTTCAATTGTAAAGCCTTAACACATTAAAGATATTTTCGTTACAAATAAAATGTATATCTCCAATTTTCAGACCTCTTTATTCTAATGACTTTTGTATAACTGGTAAACTGTAAGAGATAGACAAGATATTACTACACAGCAAATGTATATCTTGAATTTTCTGTGAATGTACTCAGTAGTTCTCTTTATTCTAATGACCTTTGTATAACTGATAAACTGTAAGAGATAGACAAGATATTACTACACAGCAAATGTATATCTTGAATTTTCTGTGAATGTACTCAGAAGTTCTCTTTATTCTGAATGACTTTTGTATAACTGATAAACTGTAAGAGATAGACAAGGTATTACTACACAGCAAATGTATATCTTGAATTTTCTGTGAATGTACTCAGAAGTTCTCTTTATTCTGAATGACTTTTGTATAACTGATAAACTGTAAGAGATAGACAAGATATTACTACACAACAAATGTATATCTTGAATTTTCTGTGAATGTACTCAGAAGTTCTCTTTATTCTAGTGACTTTTGTATAACTGGTAAACTGTAAGAGATAGACAAAATATTACTACATAATAAATGTATATCTTGAATTTTCTGTGAATGTACTCAGAAGTTCTCTTTATTCTAGTGACTTTTGTATAACTGGTAAACTGTAAGAGATAGACAAGATATTACTACACAACAAATGTATATCTTGAATTTTCTGTGAATGTACTCAGAAGTTCTCTTTATTCTAGTGACTTTTGTATAACTGGTAAACTGTAAGAGATAGACAAGATATTACTACATAATAAATGTATATCTTGAATTTTCTGTGAATGTACTCAGAAGTTCTCTTTATTCTGAATGACTTTTGTATAACTGGTAAACTGTAAGAGATAGACAAAATATTACTACACAACAAATGTATATCTTGAATTTTCTGTGAATGTACTCAGAAGTTCTCTTTATTCTCAATGACTTTTGTATAACTGATAAACTGTAAGAGACAGACAAAATATTACTACACAGCAAATGTATATCTTGAATTTTCCTTTGTTCTCAGAAGTTCTGTTTATTCTGAATGACTTTTGTATAACTGATAAACTGTAAGAGACAGACAAAATATTACTACACAGCAAATGTATATCTCTTTTATGTATTCCTTTTTGGGGGGGAGGTTAGAGGTGAAGTTAAGATATACTTTACTTTTGGTTTCTTCTTTCTTCGGATTTCCTTCCTGTTTGTAGGACTTGCACTCCAAGTAGTGTCGAGGCGCAGACAAACATTGGATCATGCCTGGGTTGGTGGTGAGGAAGGGAAGGAAATATAGTGACAAAAGGGATCTGATTACATTAACCAACCTAACATTCGGCTAGCCTTCTGTTGGCCGAGTCGTGTCCGAGCTTGACGCTCACCAAGACGACTCGGGTTTGATCCCAGGCGACCGCAAAGTGAGATTTGTGCTGGAGAACACGATGCTGGAGTGGATTGGTTCCATGTCCTCCGGTTTCCCTCTCCATCATCCCACCAATTTCTCCATCCTTCATCTTTACTATCATTTATTTCACCCTCATACTATCACCCGCTTCTCTGACATATTCCTGATGCTAGAATATCTGATTTAGATTTCTGTTCCTCAGCCCGACGTCTAAACATGAAGCCCCTAACAGTACAACTAGGGAAGTTAAGTTGTCGGACTCGGGAAGTCGCCCAGCGCCATTTCGCTCCGTGGTTTTAATAAAGCTTTAATTGCAAAAAGTAACTGAATTCCAGGCGTCATGAATGGGATGCAGTCGTGTAGGGTGGGGCGTGGTACGCAGCGCTACTAATGAGAAGTGTTACAAAGCAACACGCTGTATAGAAGAGCGACATTGCATCACCCTTGAACACCAAACGCCTGTTACGGTCTATTTGAAAGTAACAAAACCGCAAGTAATAACGCTGCCTTGACCCTCTTGGACAATGAATCTTTTTTACAAGACATTTAGGGCAGTGCAGTTGGTAGCCTACTGTATGGGGGATCGAACCCAAGACGAGAACCAGATTTCATCTTGTTCTTCTCCAACAAAGACGGCTCTGTACGTAATTCTGCACAAAAACTAAATATAAATAATAATCTGATGACTTTCCGGGAAATACTCAGCTTGACATTCTGAGGCTAGGGCTGTCCAAGACTCTCTCACTCGTCATCCTCAGTGTTCGCGAGGTCGGGGATTAAGAGTAGTGCATCCTTAACGTGGCTTCCTTGGGAAGGGGTCCCGTGTCGTAGTCTGATAAACAGGTCCATGATCTTTCACGGCGGATATAGGGATGCTGCGAAACACAGCAGCTGGACAAGGTTCATAAATAAAAACTCAAGTTCAATTGCACTTCTCAGGATATTCAATTTAGTAGCCAATGTTTATTTTTAGTCATGGGTTTGAACTTCCTAGGAACAATAACAATATCCGGGCTGCCCTGGTTGATTGTTTCACGGTCGACAGGTGCCACGTGACAGGTGTTCCCGTAACTCCGTCCACAGAACTGCCCCTCCTGCCTTTAGTATAACATACAGCCATTTCATGAAAATCCATGTTTTGAGAGACTAATTCAATTAAAAGACACTTTTAGAAACAGACCGTATGCCTCTCATGCAACGAACTCCTAGGGCCGGTCACTTTGGGCAATTTTGTGGTAGTTTCTCATCAATTCCTTATCATTTTGTTTCCACTTTCATATTTGGAGTGGACTTAGATGGATAGATGGCGGAGATAGTATCAGATGGGCGCCTTCCCTAAGCAGTATGTCATTGTGTCCTTACAATCGCTGGGCACTCTTGACGATTGACCTCGACCTCCTGCAACTCCTTCACCCGATGCGGTCCTCCTGAGTCGAGGTACGTCACTTGTTTATATTCTTTCTTTAAACATGGTTTGCTATGCATTTTTCAATGATGCGGCACCAAGATTGAACAAAATTTCTCTATTGTATAGCACAGGAAAGAAAGCTTCCGGGGAATGAGACGCACGGGGGTTGGCGAAGGTTCCCACAACCTCCCTGGACAGTTTTATGACACCCCATGTCAGTACAGTTACAGACCATTCAAAAACATTCTGACTGCTTCTACTTTTGTGAATGAATCTTCTCGGTTTTAGTGTACAGAGTGAAAAGAGCGCTTCTGCTCCTTGTGTAGCAGGCGTTCTCTGTCACACACATTCGCTGTCCTTGTCCCACTGTATAAGGGAAGACATTCCTTTCAGAGAGTTACTCTGCGTTGGTGGACAGTACCCCAGACTGCACTTTACATGAAGAAGTTCAGATATTTTTCATTTTGTTTGATTAAAGTATCACATATTTACATTGTTTTGGCCTCCATTAACTGGTAGGGTCATAATGGGGGCTTTTACTCAAACATTTAACTACTAAATTTAATTTAATAATTGCTCCTCGAACTTTACGTTACATTTCTGTAGGTCTACCTCACTCTTAAAGTATTTTCTCATGAAAATTTACTTTCACGTGCACTTTTCACACTAATGGTGATAAAAAATAATCCTAATGAAACAAAAATCCTCCCTCCTACCCGGGACTCGAACCTGCGATAAGTCAGCTCACTCGACCACCGAATTAGTTATGTAGATACAGTACGATTCATATAAACGTGAACAACTTCAATAAGCCATAACTTTTGAACCAATAATAGGACACACGTACAACTTTGGGAGAATATAATACACAATTGGGAGATTACATTACACTATTTACATCTCAGAGAAAATGTTGGAAGTGTGCTCCACCAGCATCTATACATGTTTGTACTCGTCTCACCATATTCTCTGAGAGTATCCTCGCCAATGTTACTTATTTCAGTTCGAATGGATTCCTTGAGAACATCAATTGTCCATGGCCTATTCTTGTACACTCTATTTTTAGATACCCCCACAAGAAAATATCCGGTGAGGTGAGGTCAGGGGATCTGGGGGTGACCACAGACCTTTTGAGATTATTCGATTATCAAAGAAACTGGTTACAAGTTCCATGATGTCATTAGATGTATGGCACGTTGTTCCTTCTCTCAATTCGATATTATCCAGCTGCTCCACAAATGTCTTGAAGATACTCATATAAACTTGAGTGTCTACAGTCGTATCAAAGAAACTGGTTACAAGTTCCATGATGTCATTAGATGTATGCCACGTTGTTCCTTCTCTCAATTCGATATTATCCAGCTGCTCCACAAATGTCTTGAAGATACTCATATAAACTTCAGTGTCTACAGTCGTATCAAAGAAACTGGTTACAAGTTCCATGATGTCATTAGATGTATGGCACGTTGTTCCTTCTCTCAATTCGATATCATCCAGCTGCTCCACAAATGTCTTGAAGATACTCATATAAACTTGAGTGTCTACAGTCGTATCAAAGAAAATGTGACCAACGATCCATAGATGCTCTCCCAAAGTTGTACGTGTGTCCTATTATTGGTTCAAAAGTTATGGCCTGTTGAAATGGTTCAGGTTTATATGAATCGCACTGTATTTGTTTCGTTAATAATAACATAGGTACATAAATAGCGTTTGAAGTAGCCGTTTTTACGACGGTAAACCGTGAGGAACAATACTTAAGTCATTTGTATTTTAACGCCTCGCTCACAATGTTCGGGTAGACACTCCTCTTCATACTTTGGGACTATAGGATAGGATTCGACATTGTACCTTTGCCCCTATTGCTGAACCTCTGGCCGACAGTTCAAGTGCTCTGGAGCAAGTTTTGTGGCTTGGACCGCCTTGCTCCATCCGATATCTTCGCAGCTTAGCAGATAGTCCAACTATAGTTTTAGTTGTTTTTTTTTTAATAGTTTTATAGCTTTTACTCTAACTGACACTGTTCTAGTGTCGTTTTACTTTTAATCATTTAGCCAACAGAATTCCTTCTTTTACTTATAATTTATAATTTTTAGGTTGTCAGGGCGCTAATATGTGCGCCCCAAACCCTTACTACCTACCCACCCACAGGGTCGCTACACTTTACCATTTGGAAACTCACGGCAGACCAGCATCCTACGTACAGTATTCCGGAAACGGCCACCTAGGTCGGCCCGGAGGAGGAAGTGTTTACAAAGAGCATATTATCCTGCCATACAACACCGAGACACTTCTACTCTGAAACAGAACACCAGATGAAAGATGATAATGGAGATGAAATGGAGGGACAGTAAATTCGTCTAGTGACCCGGGAAAACCCAGGCAGGTCTGACCCATGAGCCATACCTCAGTCGGATTATAGAAAGGAAGGAGAATAATACCTCCAATCAGGAATTTAACTAGGGAGCCTTCGTTTTGAAATTTGGTATACTATCAGTCCAACGGAACTGCATTAATCATTTTCGAAATATTTTCTTTCTAAATTTTGTTAACATCGCTGTACACCTAAAACATCGGCCTTGACATCAGCAGCTAACCAACTGCGCCACCAGACTAACCCAAAATATTCAGTTATTGGTTTTAGATGTCTACATTTTTTTGAAGTTTTGGCTCACCTGTCTAGTTTTTCTTGTGTCACAGAAAGTGTATACTGCTTGCAGCGGGAGAATAAAGTAGATGTAAACAAAACCACGTGACCGTTGATCGTGGCGCGCCTTCTTCACAATTTCCATGATGCCTCGCCGTGTAAATAGTCCCTTGAAAAAGTACTGCTACTGACGTGTGGAGTCTTGAGTTCGTTTTGCTAAAGCTCACAACAAGTGTGTACTAAGCATAAAAACATATATTAATAGATAGTTAAGTTAGTTTGTAATTAAAGTAAATCATGCTGCGCGCGCATATTGAAGGAACTCCGTAAAACGCGGAAATTTTGTTATTTAGACGAGACGTGGGTTAAGGAGAGACACACGACAGACTGACATCACAGTGAAATATAAAAACATGCATTTCGATCTGGTTTAGGTGCAGGACTTAGAAATGCTACGGGGAGGGGTAAGCGTCTTATAGTTTTGTCATTGTCGAGGGTGGCGAGCTTGTGTTCGTCTCCAAAACAACAAGAGACTATCATGTAGAAATGAATGGCGACATTTGAAAAGATTCTCCACAAATTACAACCGAATAGCGTTATTGCGATGCACAATGCCCTTTACCACATACCAAACAATCTTGGGAAAAAAGTGACTCATAACATGGCTACACAGTAAAAATATAATTTTCCACGAGGATCATGTTAAGGCGGAATTGCTGGCATTGGTCGTCTCGTGCTAAAGAGTACGAAAAATACTTAATTTTCATGAATATTAATAGTGTGCTACGTGATACTTATCCCGAAAAATGTGCATTTAGTGGCAATTAATTGTTCTTTCAAACTGGCCGTGTGTAGGCTAAAGTATGGAAAATGGAAAAGTAAAGTCAGACTAAAAAATTCAATGCCATAGCCGGGAACTGAACCACGGATCTTCTGGTCTCCGTCCAGTCACTCCAACCATTGAGTTACTATGGTCAACGTGCCAACATGACATTAATTTCTCCAACTGACTCGTGTTTTCCCCGGCAAACCACTAGGAGTTCTCGTAAACACATGAGACAACTACCTTAATGACGACTTACTATGCTGTAAGTACTTTAAGGCCCGGGCTTTATAGTAAACCACTAGGAGTTCTCATAAACACATGAGACAACTACCTTAATGACGACTTACTATGCTGTAAGTACTTTAAAGTCCCGGGCTTTATAGTAAACCACTAGAAGTTCTCATAAACACATGAGACAACTACCTCAATGACGACTTACTATGCTGTAAGTACTTTAAGGTCCGGGCTTTATAGTAAACCACTAGGAGTTCTCATAAACATATGAGACAACTACCTTAATGACGACTTACTATGCTGTAAGTACTTTAAGGCCCGGGCTTTATAGTAAACCACTAGGAGTTCTCATAAACACATGAGACAACTACCTTAATGACGACTTACTATGCTGTAAGTACTTTAAGGCCCGGGCTTTATAGTAAACCACCAGGAGTTCTCAAACACATGAGACAATCACCTTAATGACGACTTACTATGCTGTAAGTACTTTAAGGTCCGAGCTTTATAGTAAACCACTAGGAGTTCTCATAAACACATGAGACAACTACCTTAATGACGACTTACTATGCTGTAAGTACTTTAAGACCCGGGCTTTATAGTAAACCACTAGGAGTTCTCATAAACACATGAGACAACTACCTTAATGACGACTTACTATGCTGTAAGTACTTTAACGCCCGGGCTTTATAGTAAACCACTAGAAGTTCTCATAAACACATGAGACAACTACCTTAATGACGACTTACTATGCTGTAAGTACTTTAAGACCCGGGCTTTATAGTAAACCACTAGGAATTCTCATAAACACACGAGACAACTACCTTAATGACGACTTACTATGCTGTAAGTACTTTAAGACCCGGGCTTTATAGTAAACCACTAGGAGTTCTCATAAACACATGAGACAACTACCTTAATGACGACTTACTATGCTGTAAGTACTTTAACGCCCGGGCTTTATAGTAAACCACTAGGAGTTCTCATAAACACATGAGACAACTACCTTAATGACGACTTACTATGCTGTAAGTACTTTAAGGCCCGGGCTTTATAGTAAACCACTAGGAGTTCTCATAAACACATGAGACAATTACCTTAATGACGACTTACTATGCTGTAAGTACTTTAAGGCCGGACTTTATAGTTCGGACCACTATTAGGTCAATTAATGGAAATTGATTGTTCTTTCACACTAGCCGTGTGTAGGCTAAAGTATGCAAAGGTAGAGTCAGACTAAAAAATTCAATGCCATAGCCAGGATTTGAACCACGGATCTTCTGGTCTCCGTCCAGCCGCTCTAAACCATTGAGTTACTATGGCGAACGTGCCGACATGACATTAAATTCTCCAACTGTCTCGTATTTCTCCCGGTAAACCACTAGGAGTTCTCAAACACATGAGACAATTACCTTGATGACGACTTACTATGCTGTAAGTACTTTAAGACCCGGGCTTTATAGTAAACCACTAGGAGTTCTCATAAACACATGAGACAACTACCTTAATGGCGACTTACTACGTGCAAGTACTTTAAGGCCCGGGCTTTATAGTAAACCACTAGGAGTTCTCATAAACACATGACACAACTACCTTATTGACGACTTACTATACTGTAAGTACTTTAAGGCCCGGGCTTTATAGTAAACCACTAGGAGTTCTCATAAACACATGAGACAACTACCTTAATAACGACTTACTATGCTGAAGTACTTTAAGACCCGGGCTTTATAGTAAACCACTAGGAGTTCTCATAAACACATGACACAACTACCTTAATGACGACTTACTATGCTGTAAGTACTTTAAGACCCGGGCTTTATAGTAAACCACTAGGAGCTCTCATAAACACATGACACAACTACCTTAATGACGACTTACTATGCTGTAAGTACTTTAAGGCCCGGGCTTTATAGTAAACCACTAGGAGTTCTCATAAACACATGACACAACTACCTTAATGACGACTTACTATGCTGTAAGTACTTTAAGACCCGGGCTTTATAGTAAACCACTAGGAGCTCTCATAAACACATGACACAACTACCTTAATGACGACTTACTATGCTGTAAGTACTTTAAGGCCCGGGCTTTATAGTAAACCACTAGGAGTTCTCATAAACACATGAGACAGCTACCTTAATGACGACTTACTATGCTGTAAGTACTTTAAGGCCCGGGCTTTATAGTAAACCACTAGGAGTTCTCATAAACACATGAGACAACTACCTTAATGACGACTTACTATGCTGTAAGTACTTTAAGACCCGGGCTTCATAGTAAACCACTAGGAGTTCTCATAAACACATGACACAACTACCTTAATGACGACTTACTATGCTGTAAGTACTTTAAGACCCGGGCTTTATAGTAAACCACTAGGAGCTCTCATAAACACATGACACAACTACCTTAATGACGACTTACTATGCTGTAAGTACTTTAAGGCCCGGGCTTTATAGTAAACCACTAGGAGCTCTCATAAACACATGAGACAACTACCTTAATAACGACTTACTATGCTGTAAGTACTTTAAGACCCGGGCTTTATAGTAAACCACTAGGAGTTCTCATAAACACATGACACAACTACCTTAATGACGACTTACTATGCTGTAAGTACTTTAAGACCCGGGCTTTATAGTAAACCACTAGGAGTTCTCATAAACCCATGAGACAACTACCTTAATGACGACTTACTATGCTGTAAGTACTTTAAGACCCGGGCTTTATAGTAAACCACTAGGAGTTCTCATAAACACATGACACAACTACCTTAATGACGACTTACTATGCTGTAAGTACTTTAAGACCCGGGCTTTATAGTAAACCACTAGGAGTTCTCATAAACACATGACACAGCTACCTAAATGACGACTTACTATGCTGTAAGTACTTTAAGACCCGGGCTTTATAGTAAACCACTAGGAGTTCTCATAAACACATGACACAACTACCTTAATGACGACTTACTATGCTGTAAGTACTTTAAGACCCGGGCTTTATAGTAAACCACTAGGAGCTCTCATAAACACATGACACAGCTACCTAAATGACGACTTACTATGCTGTAAGTACTTTAAGGCCCGGGCTTTATAGTAAACCACTAGGAGCTCTCATAAACACATGACACAACTACCTAAATGACGACTTACTATGCTGTAAGTACTTTAAGGCCCGGGCTTTATAGTAAACCACTAGGAGCTCTCATAAACACATGACACAACTACCTAAATGACGACTTACTATGCTGTAAGTACTTTAAGGTCCGGGCTTTATAGTAAACCACTAGGAGCTCTCATAAACACATGACACAGCTACCTAAATGACGACTTACTATGCTGTAAGTACTTTAAGGCCCGGGCTTTATAGTAAACCACTAGGAGTTCTCATAAACACATGAGACAACTACCTTAATGACGACTTACTATGCTGTAAGTACTTTAAGACCGGGCTTTATAGTAAACCACTAGGAGTTCTCATAAACACATGAGACAACTACCTTAATGACGACTTACTATGCTGTAAGTACTTTAAGACCCGGGCTTTATAGTAAACCACTAGGAGTTCTCATAAACACATGAGACAACTACCTTAATGACGACTTACTATGCTGTAAGTACTTTAAGACCGGGCTTTATAGTAAACCACTAGGAGTTCTCATAAACACACGAGACAACTACCTTAATGACGACTTACTATGCTGTAAGTACTTTAAGACCCGGGCTTTATAGTAAACCACTAGGAGCTCTCATAAACACATGAGACAACTACCTTAATGACGACTTACTATGCTGTAAGTACTTTAAGGCCCGGGCTTTATAGTAAACAACTAGGAGTTCTCATAAACACATGAGACAACTACCTTAATGACGACTTACTATGCTGTAAGTACTTTAAGACCCGGGCTTTATAGTAAACAACTAGGAGTTCTCATAAACACATGAGATAACTACCTAAATGACGACTTACTATGCTGTAAGTACTTTAAGGTCCGGGCTTTATAGTAAACCACTAGGAGTTCTCATAAACACAGGAGACAACTACCTTAATGACGACTTACTATGCTGTAAGTACTTTAAGACCCGGGCTTTATAGTAAACCACTAGGAGCTCTCATAAACACATGACACAACTACCTAAATGACGACTTACTATGCTGTAAGTACTTTAAGGCCCAGGCTTTATAGTAAACCACTAGGAGTTCTCATAAACACATGAGACAACTACCTTAATGGCGACTTACTATGCTGTAAGTACTTTAAGGCCCGGGCTTTATAGTAAACCACTAGGAGTTCTCATAAACACATGAGACAACTAGCTTAATGGCGACTTACTATGCTGTAAGTACTTTAAGGCCCGGGCTTTATAGTAAACCACTAGGAGTGCTCATAAACACATGAGACAACTACCTTAATGACGACTTACTATGCGGTAAGTACTTTAAGGCCCGGGCTTTATAGTTCGGACCACTATTAGGTCAATTAATGGAAATTAATTGTTCTTTCACACTAGCCGTGTGTAGGCTAAAGTATGCAAAGATAGAGTCAGACTGAAAAACCCAATGCCATAGCCGGGATTTGAACTACGAATCTTCTGGTCTCTTTCCAGCCGCTCTAACCATGTCTCATGTATTTATAAGTCTCGTACTCGTCCGATATGACTTAACGTTGGAAGATGTAAATTACACCAAAAAAAAAGCTTTCCTCGGTAGTGTAGATGGTAGCATGTCTGCCTCACGTTCAAGAGGTCCCGAGTTCGAATCTCGGTCAGGATGAGTTACCTGAATAAGTTTTTTCCGGGGTTTTCCCTTATCCTTACAGACGAATGTCGGGTACCTCTAAGCTCCAAAGACCCTGAACACATTTGAGCATCATTTCACCCAAATCATTCACCGTCCGATATGACTTAATGTTGGAGGACGTATGTATTTATAAGAACTCGTAAGTGGTTTACCGTGAAAAATACGAGTCAGTTGGAGAATTTAATGTCATATCGGCACGTTGGCCATAGTAGCTCAATGGTTAGAGCGGCTGGACGGAGATCCGTGGTTCAAATCCCGGCTATGGTATTGAATTCTTCAGTCTGAATCTACCTTTCCATGTGCATTTAGTATCGAAAATTTATATTAATATTATACTTAACGAAGCGATTAAGCGGCTGGCTTATATAAATACGTGTTCTTTGTGTTGAAAATGCATATACATATCACTATTATACTTAACGGAGCGGTAACAGTACTGTCATTCCGAACGTATCTGACGTGGAGTGATACTGTACTTTATTCTCTCGTTGGACATAGTATAGGCAATTTCAAAGCCAGCACTCTTTTTAAACATTTGACTATCACTTACATTTCTTATATCACTCATGTAAATATTTAATGACATCATTTGTACAAAATGTTACCTTAGTTAAGAAGCATTGAACACAAAGGTAAGCTTCTATAAGAATAGTTTGTACATTGATAAGTACGGAAACTAATATATAGTGAAAAAAAATAATATCTAGTCATTCTATGATTGCCAAAAAATGTAGAGTTAGCTTTCACAAAACATGTTGACAGAGGTTAAGGGAGTCATATTTCATTGTCATACTTTCATAAAGAATGGGGAAAATCCATTAAAATAATTCGTCAATGTAGTTTAAACAGCCGTCCATGCAATTGGGACAGGTTACTGGTGGAACATATTTCATATCTATACAGTGCTACATATGTCACACTGACACACGTGTTGTATCTACATTAATGCACTACTTGCGTTGTCAAATTATGAAATTACTAACATTGTTCTGTCACTAAAATAGTACATCTTAAATAACACAAGAACCCAAGAACAAAGGAATGTTTACTAGGTTGGAAGTGTACTTTAATTCTTCTAACGGCCTAAAGCATGTCAACAGCAACTACGAGGGTGCTCTGAAAAGTTTCCTACCTCAACATCAAGATGGCAGCACTCGTAAATAAAAGCTAGTAAATTTCGTTCCTCATCTGTTGACAGCTACCCACCGAAGTTTCAGCCATATTGGACGCTCAGTTGTTATGTAACAGTTGTTTGAATGAGCTGATGTGAGTGTTTTTATGAAAATGGACAAAATCGAGTATCGAGCTGTCATTAAATATTTGTTTTTGAAAGGCAATACGCCTACGCAAATCAAAGATGAGTTGGATTCTGCGCATGGGGACTCTGCACCATCATTTACTACACTGAAATGTTAGGCAGCTGAATTTAAACGTGGCCGTAAGAGCGTGGGAGACGATGAACGTTCGGAACGTCCAAAAACTGTAACTAACATCGGCAAAGTCCAGCAAATGGTACTAGACGACCACAGAATTAAAGTGAGGGAGATAGCAGAGGCTATAAACATGTCAAAAGAGCGTGTTTGTCACATATTAAATCAACATTTAGACATGAGAAAGCTGTCCGCGAGTTGGGTGCCGCATTTGCTCACGTTAGACCAAAAACGTGTTCGAATGAACATTTCCAACGCTCTGTTCTCGCAGTTTAGGCGCAATAAATCCGAGTTTGGGCGCCGATTAATTACTGTACATGAAACTTGGATAGGCCATTATACTCCCGAAACAAAAACATACAGTCCAAAAGTGGACTGCAAAGGGGAAACCGGCTCCTAAAAAGGAAAAACAGTATTTTTTCGGCTGGGAAAGTGATGGCGACTGTTTTCTGGGATAGTCTTGGAGTTATTTTAATCGATTATCTTCAAAAAGGAAAAACCATTACAGGAGCATACTACGCATTATTACTTGACAAACTGAAGGCAGAACTTGCGGAAAAACGGCCACATTTGTACAAAAAGGAAATCCTGTTTCACCAAGACAACGCACCGTCTGACACCTCAGAGGTTGCAATGGCGAAAATCCACGAATTACGGTTTGAACTGCTTGACTCACCAGATCTAGCCCCAAGCGACTTCATTTTGTTCCCACGTCTGAAAATTGCGCTCGGAGGACACAGTTTTTCGTCAAATGAAGAGCCAATCACCTTCGTGAACAATTATTTTGCAGAGAAAAACGCCGAGTACTATTTGGACGGGTTACAAAGATGGGAACATAGCTGGGAGAGGTATGTAGAGTTACAAGGAGACTATGTTGAAAAACGCCGAGTACTATTTGGACGGGTTACAAAGATGGGAACATAGCTGGGAGAAGTGTGTAGGGTTACAAGAAGACGATGTTGAAAAACGCCGAAGACTATGTGGACGGGTTACAGAGAAGGGAGCATTGCTGGGACAAGTGTGTAGAGTTACAAGGAGACTATGTTGAAAAAAGCCGACTATTATTTGGACGGGGTATAGAGATGCGAGCGTTGCTGGAAGAAGTGTGTACAGTAACAAGGAGACTATGTTGAAAAACGCCGAAGACTATGTGGACGGGGTATAGAGATGGGAGCGTCGCTGGAAGAAGTGTGTACAGTTGCAAGGAGACTGTGTTGAAAAACGCCGACTACTATTTGGACGGGTTACAGAGATGGGAGTATCGCTGGGAGAAGTGTGTAGAGTTACAAGGAGACTATGTTGAAAAACGCCGACTACTATTTGGACGGGGTATAGAGATGGGAGCATCGCTGGAAGAAGTGTGTACAGTTACAAGGAGACTATGTTGAAAAACGCCGAAGACTATGTGGCCGGGG
Source organism: Mantis religiosa (assembly GCA_030765055.1). Classification (NCBI taxonomy): domain Eukaryota; kingdom Metazoa; phylum Arthropoda; class Insecta; order Mantodea; family Mantidae; genus Mantis; species Mantis religiosa. The sequence goes on along the minus strand of CM060953.1, from coordinate 206,467,328 downwards.
TATAGAGATGGGAGCGTCGCTGGAAGAAGTGTGTACAGTTACAAGGAGACTATGTTGAAAAAAGCCGACTACTATTTGGACGGGGTATAGAGATGGGAGCGTCGCTGGAAGAAGTGTGTACAGTTACAAGGAGACTATGTTGAAAAACGCCGAAGACTATGTGGACGGGGTATAGAGATGGGAGCGTCGCTGGAAGAAGTGTGTACAGTTACAAGGAGACTGTGTTGAAAAACGCCGACTACTATATGGACGGGTTACAGAGATGGGAGTATCGCTGGGAGAAGTGTGTAGAGTTACAAGGAGACTATGTTGAAAAACGCCGACTACTATTTGGACGGGGTATAGAGATGGGAGCGTCGCTGGAAGAAGTGTGTACAGTTACAAGGAGACTATGTTGAAAAACGCCGAGTACTATTTGGACGGGTTACAGAAATGGGAGCATCGCTGGGAGAAGTGTGTAGAGTTACAAGGAGACTATGTTGAAAAACGCCGAGTACTATTTGGACGGGTTACAGAGATGGGAGCATCACTGGGAGAAGTGTGTTCAATTACAAGGAGACTATGTTGAAAAATGCCGATTACTATTTGGACGGGTTGCAGGGATGGGAGCTTCACTGGGAGAAGTGTGTACAGTTACAAGGAGACTATGTTGAAAAACGCCGAGTACTATTTGGACGTGCTACAGAGATGGGAGCATCGCTGGAAAGAGTGTGTAGAGTTATCAAGGAGACTATGTTGAAAAACGCCGAGTACTATTTGGACGGGTTACAGAGATGAGAGTATCGCTGGGAGAAGTATGTAGAGTTACAAGGACACTATGTTCAAAAACCCCGAGTACTATTTGGACGGGTTACAGATATGAGAGCATCGCTGGGATAAGTATGTAGAGTTACCAGGAGACAATGTTGAAAAACGCCGAGTACTATTTGGACGGGTTACAGATATGGGAGCATCGCTGGGAGAAGTGTGTAGAGTTACAAGGAGACTATGTTGAAAAACGCCGAGTACTATTTGGACGGGTTACAGAGATGGGAACATCGCTAGGAGAAGTATGTAGAGTTACAAGGAGACTATGTTGAAAAACGCCGAGTACTATTTGGACGGGTTACAGAGATGGGAACATCGCTAGGAGAAGTATGTAGAGTTACAAGGAGACTATGTTGAAAAACGCCGACTACTATTTGGACGGGGTATAGAGATGGGAGCGTCGCTGGAAGAAGTGTGTACAGTTACAAGGAGACTATGTTGAAAAACGCCGAGTACTATTTGGACGGGTTACAGAGATGGGAGCATCGCTGGGAGAAGTGTGTAGAGTTACAAGGAGACTATGTTGAAAAACGCCGAGTACTATTTGGACGGGTTACAGAGATGGGAGCATCACTGGGAGAAGTGTGTTCAATTACAAGGAGACTATGTTGAAAAATGCCGATTACTATTTGGACGGGTTGCAGGGATGGGAGCTTCACTGGGAGAAGTGTGTACAGTTACAAGGAGACTATGTTGAAAAACGCCGAGTACTATTTGGACGTGCTACAGAGATGGGAGCATCGCTGGAAAGAGTGTGTAGAGTTATCAAGGAGACTATGTTGAAAAACGACGAGTACTATTTGGACGGGTTACAGAGATGAGAGTATCGCTGGGAGAAGTATGTAGAGTTACAAGGAGACTATGTTCAAAAACGCCGAGTACTATTTGGACGGGTTACAGATATGAGAGCATCGCTGGGATAAGTATGTAGAGTTACCAGGAGACAATGTTGAAAAACGCCGAGTACTATTTGGACGGGTTACAGATATGGGAGCATCGCTGGGAGAAGTGTGTAGAGTTACAAGGAGACTATGTTGAAAAACGCCGAGTACTATTTGGACGGGTTACAGAGATGGGAACATCGCTAGGAGAAGTATGTAGAGTTACAAGGAGACTATGTTGAAAAACGCCGAGTACTATTTGGACGGGTTACAGAGATGGGAACATCGCTAGGAGAAGTATGTAGAGTTACAAGGAGACTATGTTGAAAAACGCCGAGTACTATTTGGACGGGTTACAGAGATGGGAACATCGCTAGGAGAAGTATGTAGAGTTACAAGGAGACTATGTTAAAAAAACGCAGAGGACTATTTGGACGGGTTACAGAGATGGGAACATCGCTAGGAGAAGTATGTAGAGTTACAAGGAGACTATGTTGAAAAACGCCGAGTACTATTTGGACGGGTTACAGAGATGGGAACATCGCTAGGAGAAGTATTTAGAGTTACAAGGAGACTATGTTGAAAAACGCCGAGTACTATTTGGACGGGTTACAGAGATGGGAACATAGCTGGGAGAAGTGTGTAGAGTTACAAGGAGACTATGTTAAAAAACGCAGAGTACTATTTGGACGGGTTACAGAGATGGGAACATCGCTAGAAGTATGTAGATTTTCCAGGAGACTATATTGAAAAACGCCGAGTACTATTTGGACGGGTTAGAGATATGAGAGCATCGCTGGGAGAAGTGTATACAGTTACAAGGAGGCTATGTTGAAAAACGCCGAGTACTATTTGGTCGGGTTACAGATATGAGAGCATCACTGGGAGAAGTGTGTACAGTTACAAGGAGACTATGTTGAAAAACGTCGAGTACTATTTGGACGGGCTACAGAGATGGGAACATCGCTGGGAGAAGTGTGTAGAGTTACAAGGAGACTATGTTGAAAAACGCCGAGTACTATTTGGTCGGGTTACAGATATGAGAACATCACTGGGAGAAGTATGTAGAGTTACAAGGAGACTATGTTGAAAAACGCCGTGTACCATTTGGACGGGTTACAGAGATAGATGGGAGCATCACTGGCAGAAGTGTGTACAGTTACAAGGAGACTATGTTGAAAAACGCCGAGTACTATTTGGACGGGTTACAGAGATGGGAGCATCATTGGCAGAATTGTGTATAGTTAAAAGGAGACTATGTTGAAAAACGCCGAGTACTATTTGGACGGGTTACAGAGATGGGAGCATCACTGGCAGAAGTGTGTACAGTTACAAGGAGACTATGTTGAAAAACGCCGAGTACTATTTGGACGGGTTACAGAGATGGGAGCATCGCTGGCAGAAGTGTGTACAGTTACAAGAAGACTATGTTGAAAAACGCCGAGTACTATTTGGACGGGTTACAGAGATGGGAGCATCACTGGCAAAATTGTGTACAGTTAAAAGGAGACTATGTTGAAAAACGCTGAGTACTATTTGGACGGGTTACAGAGATGGGAGCATCGCTGGAAGAAGTGTGCAGAGTTACAAGGAGACTATGTTAAAAAATAAAATAAACGTGAAAATATCTTGTATCTTTTTTAGATAGGAAACTTTTCAGAACAGTTATGTACATGTGTGTGCATTTACTATATGTACAGTGTTTGTTTAGTAAATTTTTCCGTTGAATATTCTAACTTTGAATCTGGAATTGAGGTTATGTTAAGTGTATTTGATAAAGATTGTTAACTATTTTCTTTCAGAGGCTGAGCTATCTCCGATTTAAACTTGAAGTTACCGCGTGCTTGAGACGGATACAGTAATGGTCAGTACAATGTATATAAATTCTATGTTTCATGAGATATAGAAAGCAGGCTATGTTAGAGGAACGGCTAACGCCCCCTTTTGTTTACTAATAATGTCAGGGAATGTTTACGTAATGTAGTTAATATACAGGTCAACGACAAGATTCACACAAAAAGTGCAGTACGTGACAGAGTGTAGTACGTGTTTTTGTCAATCTAGTTAACAAACTTGCCAACACGCTGTTGTTCCCACAGAATGGTGACCTTTCATATCTCCTTTTTGTTTCATATTAACGCATTTCTATATCGAGATTTAACAGGAAATACAGCACAACTGTACAACTCAAGCAGAGCTTTCACAACTAACATCCCCAAACGTGTACACAGGAAACTGATCATTCAGTTTTACGAGATCTGTTCAATATAGAATGTTCATAATTTTTTACGGTCATAAGTTTTTGCACTAAGATTCAATCTTATTATATTCTGTTAGCTTAATGTGAAACAAACACGCCGTAGTAGTTTCATTGTTGGTACTCCTGGTTCCCGCCTGTGAGAACCACGCAAGTTCAGACATGTTCAGTATCGCCTACCGCTGCAATGGAGGGGACACGCGAGGAACAATACGCGGTTTTGAAATTCTGCTTTCGTCTCAACAAATCTTCAGTTGAGGCCTATACAATGTTACAGGAGGCCTATGGAGAGTCTGTTCTTCCCTTCAGCACAGCTCGAAGGTGGTTTAAAATGTTTAAAGAGCGGAGACAATCAATTTCAAAGGAAGGTGGATCCGGTGCTCCAGTTACTGCTCTTACGGAAGAAACCATCAACACTGCTACTGCCATTGTGAGAGAGGATCGACGAATTACCTTAAGATCACTTTCTGAAATACTGAACATTTCATTGGGTGCTGCCCACATGTTGGTGACAGAAACATTACACATGAGACGTATATGTGCGCGATGGGTTCCAAGACTGTTGATTCCCGAACAAAAGGACATTCTCATGCAGGTCTGCATGCAGTTAAAGTTGATGTTAGAGGAAGATCCGGAGTTTCTTTCAAACGTTATCACTGCTGATGAAACTTGGCTACATCATTTTGATCCTGAGAGCAAACAGCAAAGCTCAGTGTGGAAATCTCCTTCATCACCAACCCCCAAAAAAGCAAAAGTGGTTGCTTCTGCTGGGAAAGTTATGGTCATCTCATTCTTTGATATTCATGGAATGGTTTATCGGCATGTTGTACCTGCACACACATCAGTAACTGGACAATACCACAGGGATGTCCTGAAAACATTGCAAGTCCATATCAGGCGCAAAAGACCACATTTCCGTGAAGCAGGCTGGATGCTGCACCACGATAATGTGCGGCCGCATATTGCTAAAGTTGTTGCTGAATATCTTGCAAAAATCAGCGTGAAGTGCATCCCTCACCCTCCCTATAGTCCGGATTTAGCCCCATGTGGCCTTTTTCTATTCCCTAACTTGAAGAAACGCCTTCGTGGGAGGCATTATCCATCATCAGAAGCAGTGGTGAAGGCTGCGGAGGCGATTTTGAAGGATCTCTCAAAAAATGGTTTCCAGCATGTCTTTGAAGACTGGCAGAAACGCTGGGACAAGTACATCGCATTCAGGGGAGACTATTTTAAGAAGGACCATCAAAAGTATGAGGATCAGTAAAGGCACGTTGTAAAAAAAAATGTGATCATTCTTTAGCCCTAGTATTTTTGCAGAATGTTTAATGTCATCCCTCGAGGTATGTTAAGTGCTAGCCTGTGTTTCCAAAGTCTGTACCTAGATGACAGCACTGCTCTCAACATTTTGATATTGAGATTTACCTAACAATTCATTAGAAGAAGAAATAAGAGACACGTTTATAAAACTGTAAATATGCGCCATTAGCGAACATTTGGAATAAGGAATGCTGCTACCAATGTTCTTTACTTGGAACATGATACCAGAAATGGCTCCTAGAACTAACGCTGTCACTTATATTTAAAACATGGTAACATTCTGTCCTTCAACCCCCAGGTACATACTAGTAACCCCATAAAAATTCACCATTCTAAAAACCTACATTACACGCTACAATATCCCGATATCTACCTTACCTGCGGTAAAACCCATAACGGGTGGGCACGCAGCAAAAACCTTCTGGCTTTATACAGCCAGCCAGCACCACCAAGTACCTGTCCATTCTGCACGATTTTGTACATCAAATCTGCTACCAACATTCCCAAAATATTCCTTATTATTGTTGGATTTGTTTTATTTAATGTGCCGTCGCTGCTCAAATGTTCTTCGTCATACAATTTAGAAATCCAAGTCTAATATAACGCGACCAATCACACATTTGACTATTGTTGAAGTTTCCTGTATTCCATGTTATCCACAATCAAATGTATAATCGCGCATCTCACTTAAAATGTGGCAGAGACAAAACCATAGTATTGAAAGAATAGTTTGTACCGGCTATACTACAAAAACAAGCGACAATCAAAGAACGCAGGAGATGACATCAGTTCTACTGCCAGCAGGTGTGTTTTAACAAACGAGAGGGAAAGTCAAAGAGGAACACGCCAAGTCAACGAAATCATCTCCAACGGACACAAAATGGCAAACTTATAGTCTACCACGAAAACTGGAGGTTCGACACCCGCCACTAATTTTGCTATGACATAAAAATTTACACTGCAGTAAGTGTACAAATCCCATGCAAAATAAATGACAATCGAAGACCGGGAGATCCGTGGTTCAAATCCCGGCTATGGTATCCATACTTCGGACTACACACGGCTTGTGTGACAGAACCATTAATTTCCATAAATTGTGTGCTTGAACGAGATGAGTGCGTTTTGTACGGTCTCTTACGGTTTACCAGTTATGCAAAATTAACTGAATGTAGCAAAAGATTATACAAAATTTAGTGAAAACATTCCTTACTTATAGAAGATCAAAAAATGTAGTATGAACAAAGATACAAAAATTGTTTACTTCCTTTTTAGAACACTTTTTTCTACAGCTGAACCCCAACATCATTCAATGACAGAACCATTGGAAACAGGTAATCACAGCACATGCATCCGTCAACCCGCTGTCGCATAGACTCCCTAATGCACTGATTTAGATCTGGAGAATTGCGTATTGTCTGGCAGACTTCAACAATACGAGTACGAAGAAAGTTGGCGGCCGCGGAATTGGTCCACCTCTTCCTATCCATCTACCAGTAAACCTGCGATTCAGAAATCAATGCACAGAAAGCCAGAAAGGAGGAATGTGTGCGTGTAGTGTTTAACGCGGATGCATGAGATGGCGGAGGGAACCGGAGATCCCGGAGAAAACCCGCCCCAGTGCCATGTTGTTTCGGAAGCCTGGACGCCTTGCTGAAATGAGGAGGAGCTCCATCGTGCATGAACTGAGTATACCGGTGCCTAACAAGCAACTGCATCACCTCCACCCAATTTAACCAGATGTAGAAGAGAATGTTTACTACTGTCCTGTTGTAGGGTTACGGTTATGTATTACCCATCTCACCGTGTAAGTAGAGCTGTAGAAAAGGAGCTCTACCATGGAAATAATTCCGGGATCATGTTCATTTAACATTTTTATCCTCTATCCGCAAGAAATGTATTTCCAAAATTTTGACATGCGACTTTTTGTTACATCCTGTATACAATAAAAACATCTGGGCGCTTTTCCCTAATAATTCAGGATATTAATATCATTTGAAATCCAAGTATCTTAACCATAGAATAATTTAATCAAAATACGTAGACCAATTTTTGATAAAATCAAAATTTGCGAAAAATGTTCCCATATGAAGGATGTTTTGAAGTGAAAGTTTTTTTTTTTTTTCAAATCTTTGGAAGAAGCTGACTTAAATGCCATGTTTGCGTCTAACAAGACTTATTTTTTTAAATGTATTATTTGTCTGATCAGCAGTATTGCTATACAAGCCATTGATAAATTACATAAGTACTACATACAAATTAACAACTGAGCAATTACTGCCCTCTACCATATACAATAGGTGATACTAATATAAACAGAAAACAATTAAGAACACATTTAAATGAAAGATAATAAAAGACAAAGTATATAACAGGATAACTAACACGTACAATAATATTAAATAAGATGGATAACGATTGAAAAGTGAGGTTAGATATGCGAGGCTAGATTATGATCAGTGGTGTTATGAGAAAAATAGAGGATCTACTTTGAATTAGTGAGAAAAGTCACTATCTACTGCATCAGTGAGTAGGATGTCTTGAGGCAGTTCTGGTCCTTTCGAAGTTTCGTCGTCCAATGTCATAGTTCGGATAATCTAACGAAGAATGTCTTTGATATCAATTTGAAGTACAGATGTATGGGAAGAATACCAAGTTCCTGATGGAGTTGATCATTTCTAATGAACCATGGAGCCTTTGTAATACTGCGGAGAAATTTGTTTTGAATAACCTGAAGTCGATGAATGTCCACCCCATACAGGAGCAGCGTAAGAAATTATGGGGCGTATAAGAGATGTCTAAATCAGTATTGAACACTCCAGACCAAGCTGTGATTTCTTCTAGCAATGGATACAGCTTTTTAATTCTAGAAATGGCTATTGTGGGAATTCCAGGTTAATGTAGTGTCAAGCATTACGCCTAAATATTTGACTGGTGTTTCTGGAGGCTTCCATGTTAGTTGTTTTCACTGCAGATCCAAAATTTTAATTTTGAATTATTCTGTTCACACATACAGGCCCATTTAAAAATAATAATACATTTTTTTTTGGATTTAGAGTAGCTGATGTTAGTGTACACTCCCAGTTGAATGCAGTACTACTACACATGTGATAGACAAAAGACGTTTAGATATCAGAAAAAATAGGCTTTCATTGACTGGTAATAAATCAAAGTTTATTGAGATAGAATTTTGGAGATATTTTCAGGAAATAAAACCTGTTCTAACGTCTATCTTATATGAATTTTTGCCTTTCACTTGTTTCTATTATTAGGAATGGTAATCAGAGAACGAGTTGTATTCTAACCAAAAATTAGGAGCAAGGTTTTACTCTAAATATCGTTTTGAGAGAAAAGTCGGTGTATGTCAGTGTGAATAAAATAACTCTAAAAGGAAATATCGGATAAGTACCAAATTTGGTATTTGAGTATCTTCTGACGATACTGCAATACGAAGATTTTCAACATAGTCCCCCACACCAAACTACCTAAAATACGAAACTTTTTTCCAAAAAAAATTTATGTTATCAGAAATAACTTTAATGATTTAACTGAAAAACAGTGCGATCCATATAAACCTGAACCATTTCGATATGCCATAACTTTTGAACCAATAACACTGGGCAACAATGAAAATGTTTCGGGCTTAAAAATAGTGAATTTATATGCATTTCCATCTGCTGAATTAAAAAATCACCATAAAAATGATAGATTAGCTCTTGTTTTGAAGATAAAGTGACATTTCAGTTTTTAGAGTGAAGATTTTAAATTTGGGGGAAGTTTTTGGGGGAGTTGGCACACCTGTCAAAATCCCGTAGATGACAACTACAAGCATTTGGTGACAGTGCTCCTGCAAAAATACCGTAATCTTGGATGCAACATGCCCCTCACCACTGCCACCTAGACTTTTTCCCTCCTAGTTGTGGAGCTGTTAGTGATGAACATGGGGAGAGATTCCATCAGGACATTCCTGTTATGGAACAAAGATATCAGGGCCGTTGGAATGAAGTAATGCTTGGTCTTTGTATAGGGATTCTGCGGAACTCCATCGCAAGAGACAAGCTAAAAGACGACGAAGTCATGATTCTCTTCAGACACGACTATCTGCGAAGTATTTTTCCAGCAATTTAGAACTCTTAGCATGTAATTACCAGCTAAAAAAATCAAACGCACTTTCATTGTTTTTAGCATGTATGTAATTAAAATGTATCCTTTTATCTCAATCCGTTAATATGTAATACTTCCACCTTGTGTATATCATAGAAACAAGAGCTAATACAATTGTTTCCATTGTCATATTTGTTTTTCTCAACCCAAAATTAGTAGGAATTGCCTCAAAGTGTTCGAAACATTCAAAAATTATTTTTTGTTGCCCAGTGTAATAGGACATACGTACAACTTTGGGAGAATATAATACACAATTGGGAGATTACATTACACTATTTACATCTCAGAGAAAATGTTGGAAGTGTCCTCCATCAGCATCTACACATGTTTGTACTCATCTCACCATATTCTCTCAAGTTTTACGGAGATGATATAGAATTGAGAGAAGGAGCAACGTGCCATACATCTAATGACATCATGGAACTTGTAACCAGTTTCTTTGATAATCAAATAATCTCAAAAGGTCTGTGGCCCCCCAGATCCCCTGACCTAACCTCACCGGATTTTTCTTGTGGGGTACCTAAAAAATAGAGTGTACAAGAATAAACCACGGACAATTGATGTTCTCAGGGAATCCATTCGAACCGAAATAAGTAACATTGGCGAGGATACTCTCTGTAAAACTTGAGAGAATATGATAAGACGAGTACAAACATGTATAGATGCTGATGGAGGACACTTCCAACATTTTCTCTGAGATGTAAATAGTGTAATGTAATCTCCCAATTGTGTATTATATTCTCCCAAAGTTGTACGTGTGTCCTATTATTGGTTCAAAGGTTATGGCCTACTGAAATGAGTCAGGTTTAAGATATCTTCATGACAAACTGTACAGCTTGAATTTTCAGTGAATGTTCTCGTTAATGCGCACACTATATATGGAATGATGTATTTGTGGCGGGGACATCAGGAACAGGTGTGCTAAAAGACTGCGAACGACAGAAGGGTGGCAGGTGTTGTCTTCCAGGTCACCAGGTGAAGGTCAAGTCACCCGTATCCTGTAGCAGTGACCTTGCTCGTATGGAACCCTTCGGCCTGGGCCTCGCCTGCCAGTTCCAAGCAACATCACTACACCTAGAGGAACTTCTTAGAACGTCTGTCATAAGTCTACTTCTGCAAACTTAATTTCATAGTTCATGCAACAAATCTAAGAAAAATGCCGCTCAACTTTCTCTCTGGTCTACAGCATTTAAAAAATGAGACATCCGCTTTAACTGTACCGTTTCTTTTTACGAGAGAATAATACTTCGTTACACTTTCGGTTGTGACTACAAGAGGAATACAAGAAACTGAAGTGACAAGTTTTTAAACAAGTGATATCACCAAAAACAAAAGAATGTTGACTTAGGGCTACAAAAATGTGTCAAGTTATTGGAACATTAATCATCTCGTAAATACTTAATGCACACTTTTTGGAGTAGTAAACATTTGTGTATCCCGAGTGTCATAATTTGATCAGTTTAAGGGGGCTATTGTCAGAAAGTTTGAGGAATGCATATAGTTTAACTTTTTTTGTAAACATTAATTATTACGAAAAATTTCCGATAGTTCGTGGTGGAGAAAGTTATTGAACACTTGCGTATTGTAGCCTTGGACTTTGAGACAGACACTAAGAGAGTAAGAGAATACGATGTGCATTTGAGCTGTACATTACTATAGAATCGGACAGTGATGCACTTCACACACACTACATTTTTTACAAGAATATTACTTATTATTTCTAGTGCTGGATTAATACCAGTTATTCTCGATATTCGATACCAATAGACGATATTTTCCACGACAGCCGATATCGTCATTTCTACTTCCAGGTTCAATACAGAATAGAATGTTGAGAGAACTGTGTAATGCCAAAAAGTCACATATTTAATGAGACTAAACTTAAACTACCAGTGTTCTTATTTTTTAACTCTACATTAGGCATTTAAAAACAAAACAGTCCACTTCTATAAGTTTTTGTTCAAAAATATTAGCATTTTCACTGTTTCGGGGTCAAGTCTACTTATTTTTCTGTCACATATGAGTCCTGCTGTACCAAATAGTCTTTCAGAGAAAACTGTTGTACGTGGAATAAGTTTTGCAGTAATGCAGTGTACTAGAAAGAGGAGGTGACAGGAGATATGTAGTGATTTCTTCTTGGCAACTGTTAACTGACAGTTGACACACGATTATTTTCTTACATAATGTTACTGTACAGCTACCACATTCCTGACAATTTTTCGGGATTTGTAATGTTCTACTTCCGGCAATAATATTCTGTGATTTTTAAATAATATAAAATCGCAAGTATCGATAAAGTACTGAGCGAATTTTCTGAAATATCGTTCGATGGTTATATTATACAAGTATAATGAACTTCTCCATCGTTAACTTGGACATACAATACCACAGTTATTAGTTAACCAATACTACATATACTCGAGCAGTATCTCAGACTGGGATGTAGTACTTCCCGCCGCCAAACCTATGTTGGTACACGTGGCTTTGAGTAAATATCACTGAGAAGATTCATTATACAAAAGCAAGAATATGACTGGGTAACATTTACTATTTACAAATAACAATCAAAACATTACAAATCTTTGTAAACATTGCTGTTTGTTGAATTGTAAACTTTGAGGTAGTATACAAATGTAGATAAACAAATAAGCATTCTGTTTCGTCATCACATTGATGACCTGTGTCATTTGATTGTTCTATTGGCGAACACAGATCTTCCACTTTAGCTTCAGCCTGATAGAATTTCAGATCACAAATTCATATAAAATTACTATTTTACAGGAAATTAGCCAGAAATGAACTAATAAATATATTGCATCCAAGGAAATGCAACACGTACTTCAAATCTCTCATAGTTAATTGTGAACCGTTAATGTTTGCGTTTTCCCTTGCGGCACACCATTTGGATTTGCGGAAAATTATGGTCTTTGAAAATGTTATGTATAGTTTTATTTCAGCTAACTTACACACCAAATATCACTATCTAAAATTATTTATTCTAAAGAAAATAATTATTTAGTACAATATATTATAATAATAATAACCCATGGCGCGACAGCCCTAAGAGGGGCAAGGCCTACCAACCCGACTGCCGGCCTCACGCCCGCTTACGCACGGCAGAGGTGGACGATCATCCAACCGATACGGGGAGGAGATGTGGTCAGCATCTCGGCACCCCGCAGCCGGAATGTTGGTTTCCGTGACCAGGGCCATTTACCTAGCATAAACTCCTCACTTTCCTCACGATGCTGAGTGGGCACCGGTCCTATACCCGGGACCTAAAATCCCCAACACATGGGTGTTATCGAGCCCGGGGCGCTTTCCGTGACCAGGGCCATTTACCTAGCATAAACTCCTCACTTTCCTCACGATGCTGAGTGGGCACCGGTCCTATACCCGGGACCTAAAATCCCCAACACATGGGTGTTATCGAACCCGGGCCGCTTTCCGTGACCAGGGTCACTTACCTAGCATAAACTCCTCACTTTCCTCACGATGCTGAGTAGGCAGCGGTCCTATAACCGGGACTTAAAATCCCCAACACATGGGTGAGATCGAACCTAGGCCGCTTTCCGTGACCAGGGTCACTTACCTAGCATAAGCTCCTCACTTTCCTCACGATGCTGAGTGGGTACCGGTCGTATACCCGGGACCTAAAATCCGCAACGCATGGGTGAGATCGAACCTAGGCCGCTTTCCGTGACCAGGGTCACTTACCTAGCATAAGCTCCTCACTTTCTTCACGATGCTAAGTGGGCACCGGTCCTATACCTGGGACCTAAAATCCGCACCGCATGGGTGAGATCGAACCCGGGTCGCTTTCCGTGACCAGGGTCACTTACCTAGCATAAGCTCCTCACTTTCCTCACGATGCTAAGTGGGCACCGGTCCTATACCTGGGACCTAAAATCCCCACCACATGGGTGAGATCGAACCCGGGCCGCTTTCCGTCACCAGGGTCACTTACCTAGCATAAACTCCTCACTTTCCTCACGATGCTAAGTGGGCACCGGTCCTATACCTGGGACCTAAAATCCCCACCACATGGGTGAGATCGAACCCGGGCCGCTTTCCGTCACCAGGGTCACTTACCTAGCATAAACTCCTCACTTTCCTCACGATGCTAAGTGGGCACCGGTCCTATACCTGGGACCTAAAATCCCCACCACATGGGTGAGATCGAACCCGGGCCGCTTTCCGTCACCAGGGTCACTTACCTAGCATAAGCTCCTCACTTTCCTCACGATGCTAAGTGGGCACCGGTCCTATACCTGGGACCTAAAATCCCCACCACATGGGTGAGATCGAACCCGGGTCGCTTTCCGTGACCAGGGTCACTTACCTAGCATAAGCTCCTCACTTTCCTCACGATGCTAAGTGGGCACCGGTCCTATACCTGGGACCTAAAATCCCCACCACATGGGTGAGATCGAACCCGGGTCGCTTTCCCTGACCAGGGTCACTTACCTAGCATAAGCTCCTCACTTTCCTCACGATGCTGAGTAGGCAGCGGTCCTATAACCGGGACTTAAAATCCCCAACACATGGGTGTGATCGAACCCGGGTCGCTTTCCCTGACCAGGGTCACTTACCTAGCATAAGCTCCTCACTTTCCTCACGATGCTGAGTGGGCACCGGTTCTATACCCGGGAACTAAAATCCCCAACACATGGGTGTGATCGAACCCGGGTCGCTTTCCGTCACCAGGGTCACTTACCTAGCATAAGCTCCTCACTTTCCTCACGATGCTGAGTGGGCACCGGTTCTATACCCGGGAACTAAAATCCCCAACACATGGGTGTGATCGAACCCGGGTCGCTTTCCCTGACCAGGGTCACTTACCTAGCATAAGCTCCTCACTTTCCTCACGATGCTAAGTAGGCAGCGGTCCTATAACCGGGACTTAAAATCCCCAACACAAGGGTGAGATCGAACCCGGGTCGCTTTCCATGGCCAGGGTCACTTACCTAGCATAAGCTCCTCACTTTCCTCACGATGCTGAGTGGGCACCGGTCGTATACCCGGGACCTAAAATCCGCACCGCATGGGTGTGATCGAACCCGGGCCGCTTTCCGTGGCCAGGGTCACTTACCTAGCATAAGCTCCTCACTTTCCTCACGATGCTGAGTGGGCACCGGTCGTATACCCGGGACCTAAAATCCGCACCGCATGGGTGTGATCGAACCCGGGTCGCTTTCCCTGACCAGGGTCACTTACCTAGCATAAGCTCCTCACTTTCCTCACGATGCTGAGTGGGCACCGGTCCTATACCCGGGACCTAAAATCCGCACCGCATGGGTGTGATCGAACCCGGGCCGCTTTCCGTGGCCAGGGACCAAGGCATGCTGCCTTAGCCCGGCACAGGACAGTACAATATATTAATAATTTTTAAATGTTCTACTCAAGTGATTTTGCAGATATAATTAAACTTTTTGTTTTTTCTTCTGTGCAGGAAGAGTGGAAACATTACAAATTGTACTGCATAGAGTCACATTATTACTTTTAAAATTTTATGACCCACAGATTTTGAATATTTTTGATACATCATGAAACATGAATTGCCCCATGTTGCCAAACTATCTGTAACGTTCCTTTGTTCCTGTAATTATTGTTACAAGTAAGCAGTTAACTCCCTGCAAGCAGAGCATTTTGTAATAAAGAGCCGAACACTAAAAATGTGAGGACACTGTAATAAAAATGTCCTACACCTTGAACTGCACATTAGGCATTTAAATACCCAAAACCAAACAAATCAATCCAGAACATAACAGACCAAGCAAAACGAAATAGTAAGTACAAACATAAAAACTCGATTTCCGCGTTAAGTGTGTTCGTAGGCACAGTTGTGAAACACGTCTTAATAAATTACAATTTACACGTTCCTGGTCTATTTTGTTCTTTGATTTACGTTCTCCTACGTTACATCATATCGAACGATGAATAAAATGATGTTCAAATAAGTACAGGGTACATAGAGCTTAGAGTTACCAAACATTCATCTTTCAGGATAAGAGAAAACCTCCAACGTTACATCATATCGAACGATGAATGAAATGACGTTCAAATAAGTACAGGGTACATGGAGCTTAGAGTTACCAAACATTCATCTTTCAGGATAAGAGAAAACCTCCAACGTTACATCATATCGAACGATGAATAAAATGATGTTCAAATAAGTACAGGGTACATGGAGCTTAGAGTTACCAAACATTCATCTTTCAGGATAAGAGAAAACCTCCAACGTTACGTCATATCGGACGATGAATGAAATGATGTTCAAATGAGTACAGGGTACATAGAGCTTAGAGTTACCAAACATTCATCTTTCAGGATAAGAGAAAACCTCCAACGTTACGTCATATCGGACGATGAATAAAATGATGTTCAAATGAGTACAGGGTACATAGAGCTTAGAGTTATCAGACATTCATCTTTCAGGATAAGGGAAAACCTCCAACGTTAAGTCATATCGGACGATGAATGAAATGATGTTCAAATGAGTACAGGGTACATAGAGCTTAGAGTTACCAAACATTCATCTTTCAGGATAAGAGAAAACCTGCAACGTTAAGTCATATCGGACGATGAATAAAATGATGTTCAAATGAGTACAGGGTACATAGAGCTTAGAGTTACCATTCATCTTTCAGGATAAGAGAAAACCTGCAACGTTAAGTCATATCGGACGATGAATGAAATGATGTTCAAATGAGTACAGGGTGCATAGAGCTAAGAGTTACCAAACATTCATCTTTCAGGATAAGAGAAAACCTGCAACGTTAAGTCATATCGGACGATGAATAAAATGATGTTCAAATGAGTACAGGGTACATAGAGCTTAGAGTTACCATTCATCTTTCAGGATAAGAGAAAACCTGCAACGTTAAGTCATATCGGACGATGAATGAAATGATGTTCAAATGAGTACAGGGTGCATAGAGCTTAGAGTTACCAAACATTCATCTTTCAGGATAAGAGAAAACCTGCAACGTTAAGTCATATCGGACGATGAATAAAATGATGTTCAAATGAGTACAGGGTGCATAGAGCTTAGAGTTACCAAACATTCATCTTTCAGGATAAGAGAAAACCTCCAACGTTAAGTCATATCGAACGATGAATAAAATGATGTTCAAATAAGTACAGGGTACATAGAGCTTAGAGTTACCAAACATTCATCTTTCAGGATAAGAGAAAACCTCCAACGTTAAGTCATATCGGACGATTAATTAAATTGATGTTCAAATGAGTACAGGGTACATAGAGCTTAGAGTTACCAAACATTCATCTTTCAGGATAAGAGAAAACCTGCAACGTTAAGTCATATCGGACGATGAATAAAATGATGTTCAAATGAGTACAGGGTACATAGAGCTTAGAGTTACCATTCATCTTTCAGGATAAGAGAAAACCTGCAACGTTAAGTCATATCGGACGATGAATGAAATGATGTTCAAATGAGTACAGGGTGCATAGAGCTTAGAGTTACCAAACATTCATCTTTCAGGATAAGAGAAAACCTGCAACGTTAAGTCATATCGGACGATGAATAAAATGATGTTCAAATGAGTACAGGGTGCATAGAGCTTAGAGTTACCAAACATTCATCTTTCAGGATAAGAGAAAACCTGCAACGTTACGTCATATCGGACGATGAATAAAATGATGTTCAAATGAGTACAGGGTACATAGAGCTTAGAGTTACCAGACATTCATCTTTCAGGATAAGAGCAAACCTCCAACGTTAAGTCATATCGGACGATTAATTAAATTGATGTTCAAATGAGTACAGGGTACATAGAGCTTAGAGTTACCAAACATTCATCTTTCAGGATAAGAGAAAACCTGCAACGTTAAGTCATATCGGACGATGAATAAAATGATGTTCAAATGAGTACAGGGTACATAGAGCTTAGAGTTACCATTCATCTTTCAGGATAAGAGAAAACCTGCAACGTTAAGTCATATCGGACGATGAATGAAATGATGTTCAAATGAGTACAGCGTACATAGAGCTTAGAGTTACCATTCATCTTTCAGGATAAGAGAAAACCTGCAACGTTAAGTCATATCGGACGATGAATAAAATGATGTTCAAATGAGTACAGGGTGCATAGAGCTTAGAGTTACCAAACATTCATCTTTCAGGATAAGAGAAAACCTCCAACGTTACGTCATATCGAACGATGAATAAAATGATGTTCAAATAAGTACAGGGTACATGGAGCTTAGAGTTACCAAACATTCATCTTTCAGGATAAGAGAAAACCTCCAACGTTACGTCATATCGGACGATTAATAAAATGATGTTCAAATGAGTACAGGGTACATAGAGCTTAGAGTTACCAAACATTCATCTTTCAGGATAAGAGAAAACCTCCAACGTTAAGTCATATCGGACGATTAATTAAATTGATGTTCAAATGAGTACAGGGTACATAGAGCTTAGAGTTACCAAACATTCATCTTTCAGGATAAGAGAAAACCTGCAACGTTAAGTCATATCGAACGATGAATAAAATGATGTTCAAATGAGTACAGGGTGCATAGAGCTTAGAGTTACCAAACATTCATCTTTCAGGATAAGAGAAAACCTCCAACGTTAAGTCATATCGAACGATGAATAAAATGATGTTCAAATAAGTACAGGGTACATGGAGCTTAGAGTTACCAAACATTCATCTTTCAGGATAAGAGAAAACCTCCAACGTTACGTCATATCGGACGATGAATAAAATGATGTTCAAATGAGTACACGGTACATAGAGCTTAGAGTTACCAAACATTCATCTTTCAGGATAAGAGAAAACCTCCAACGTTAAGTCATATCGGACGATTAATTAAATTGATGTTCAAATGAGTACAGGGTACATAGAGCTTAGAGTTACCAAACATTCATCTTTCAGGATAAGAGAAAACCTGCAACGTTAAGTGATATCGGACGATGAATAAAATGATGTTCAAATGAGTACAGGGTACATAGAGCTTAGAGTTACCATTCATCTTTCAGGATAAGAGAAAACCTGCAACGTTAAGTCATATCGGACGATGAATGAAATGATGTTCAAATGAGTACAGGGTGCATAGAGCTTAGAGTTACCAAACATTCATCTTTCAGGATAAGAGAAAACCTGCAACGTTAAGTCATATCGGACGATGAATAAAATGATGTTCAAATGAGTACAGGGTGCATAGAGCTTAGAGTTACCAAACATTCATCTTTCAGGATAAGAGAAAACCTGCAACGTTACGTCATATCGGACGATGAATAAAATGATGTTCAAATGAGTACAGGGTACATAGAGCTTAGAGTTACCAGACATTCATCTTTCAGGATAAGAGAAAACCTCCAACGTTAAGTCATATCGGACGATTAATTAAATTGATGTTCAAATGAGTACAGGGTACATAGAGCTTAGAGTTACCAAACATTCATCTTTCAGGATAAGAGAAAACCTGCAACGTTAAGTCATATCGGACGATGAATAAAATGATGTTCAAATGAGTACAGGGTACATAGAGCTTAGAGTTACCATTCATCTTTCAGGATAAGAGAAAACCTGCAACGTTAAGTCATATCGGACGATGAATGAAATGATGTTCAAATGAGTACAGCGTACATAGAGCTTAGAGTTACCATTCATCTTTCAGGATAAGAGAAAACCTGCAACGTTAAGTCATATCGGACGATGAATGAAATGATGTTCAAATGAGTACAGGGTGCATAGAGCTTAGAGTTACCAAACATTCATCTTTCAGGATAAGAGAAAACCTGCAACGTTAAGTCATATCGGACGATGAATAAAATGATGTTCAAATGAGTACAGGGTGCATAGAGCTTAGAGTTACCAAACATTCATCTTTCAGGATAAGAGAAAACCTCCAACGTTAAGTCATATCGAACGATGAATAAAATGATGTTCAAATAAGTACAGGGTACATGGAGCTTAGAGTTACCAAACATTCATCTTTCAGGATAAGAGAAAACCTCCAACGTTACGTCATATCGGACGATGAATAAAATGATGTTCAAATGAGTACAGGGTACATAGAGCTTAGAGTTACCAAACATTCATCTTTCAGGATAAGAGAAAACCTCCAACGTTAAGTCATATCGGACGATTAATTAAATTGATGTTCAAATGAGTACAGGGTACATAGAGCTTAGAGTTACCAAACATTCATCTTTCAGGATAAGAGAAAACCTGCAACGTTAAGTCATATCGGACGATGAATAAAATGATGTTCAAATGAGTACAGGGTACATAGAGCTTAGAGTTACCATTCATCTTTCAGGATAAGAGAAAACCTGCAACGTTAAGTCATATCGGACGATGAATGAAATGATGTTCAAATGAGTACAGGGTGCATAGAGCTTAGAGTTACCAAACATTCATCTTTCAGGATAAGAGAAAACCTGCAACGTTAAGTCATATCGGACGATGAATAAAATGATGTTCAAATGAGTACAGGGTGCATAGAGCTTAGAGTTACCAAACATTCATCTTTCAGGATAAGAGAAAACCTGCAACGTTACGTCATATCGGACGATGAATAAAATGATGTTCAAATGAGTACAGGGTACATAGAGCTTAGAGTTACCAGACATTCATCTTTCAGTATAAGAGAAAACCTCCAACGTTAAGTCATATCGGACGATTAATTAAATTGATGTTCAAATGAGTACAGGGTACATAGAGCTTAGAGTTACCAATCATTCATCTTTCAGGATAAGAGAAAACCTGCAACGTTAGGTCATATCGGACGATGAATAAAATGATGTTCAAATGAGTACAGGGTACATAGAGCTTAGAGTTACCATTCATCTTTCAGGATAAGAGAAAACCTGCAACGTTAAGTCATATCGGACGATGAATGAAATGATGTTCAAATGAGTACAGCGTACATAGAGCTTAGAGTTACCATTCATCTTTCAGGATAAGAGAAAACCTCCAACGTTAAGTCATATCGGACGATGAATGAAATGATGTTCAAATGAGTACAGGGTGCATAGAGCTTAGAGTTACCAAACATTCATCTTTCAGGATAAGAGAAAACCTGCAACGTTAAGTCATATCGGACGATGAATAAAATGATGTTCAAATGAGTACAGGGTGCATAGAGCTTAGAGTTACCAAACATTCATCTTTCAGGATAAGAGAAAACCTGCAACGTTAAGTCATATCGGACGATGAATAAAATGATGTTCAAATGAGTACAGGGTGCATAGAGCTTAGAGTTACCAGACATTCACCTTTCAGGATAAGAGAAAACGTCCAACGTTAAGTCATATCGGACGATGAATAAAATGATGTTCAAATGAGTGCAGGGTGCATAGAGCTTTGAGTTACCAAACATTCATCTTTCAGGATAAGAGAAAACCTGCAACGTTAAGTCATATCGGACGATGAATAAAATGATGTTCAAATGAGTACAGGGTGCATAGAGCTTAGAGTTACCAAACATTCACCTTTCAGGATATGAGAAAACCTCCAACGTTAAGTCATATCGGACGATGAATAAAATGATGTTCAAATGAGTGCAGGGTGCATAGAGCTTTGAGTTACCAAACATTCATCTTTCAGGATAAGAGAAAACCTGCAACGTTAAGTCATATCGGACGATGAATAAAATGATGTTCCAATGAGTACAGGGTACATAGAGCTTAGAGTTACCAAACATTCATCTTTCAGGATAAGAGAAAACCTGCAACGTTAAGTCGTATCGGACGATGAATAAAATGATGTTCAAATGAGTACAGGGTGCATAGAGCTTAGAGTTACCCGACAGTCTCATTCAGATAACTCACCCTTACTCGGTACCTCTTGATCCTGGGACAGACACGCTACCCCCACGCTATATAGGCGAGCCCCTAGTCTAAACAGAGTGTAAATAGGGTTAAAAGAGCCTGTTAAGTGTATATTGTCATATTGTCTCCTCAGATCTAGTGCACACCACAGCGTTATTATCTTTCGCAACAAAGTATCGGAGATATGTATAAAGCCGTTTTTTGTGTGCGAGTTAGCGTTACGTACAAATTTTCCGGTTCACTGCTTGGTGGTTTACAATCTGTGGTTGTGTGTCAACGACAGACGTATGTACGTGTCCATAGGACGCACAGGGTCGCTGTTTCATAACCTAAAGTGAAGGGGCGTATCCAATCACATTTTACACTATATCCAACAAACTCTTTCACAGCTTGACATTGAACTTCACCATGCTTCAATTTTTTTGTTAAAACGTGTTATATTTCCTGCCAAATAAAACGTATGTCTTGAATTTTTTTGCGAATGCACTCAGTAGCTCTCTTTATTCTGAATGATTTTTGTATAACTGATAAACTGTAAGAGATAGACAAAATATTACTACACAACAAATGTATATCTTGAATTTTCTGTGAATGTACTTAGAAGTTCCCTTTATTCGGAATGACTTTTGTATAACTGATAAACTGTAAGAGATAGACAAAATATTACTACATAACAAATGTATATCTTGAATTTTCTGTGAATGTACTCAGAAGTTCTCTTTATTCTGAATGACTTTTGTATAACTGATAAACTGTAAGAGATAGACAAAATATTACTACATAACAAATGTATATCTTGAATTTTCTGTGAATGTACTCTGAAGTTCTCAGTCATTCAGAATAAAGAAAATTCAAGATATACATTTGTTATGTAGTAATATTTTATCTATCTCTTACAGTTTACCAGTTATACAAAAGTCATTCAGAATAAAGAGAACTTCTGAGTACATTCACAGAAAATTCAAGATATACATTTGTTATGTAGTAATATTTTGTCTATCTCTTACAGTTTATCAGTTATACAAAAGTCATTCAGAATAAAGAGAACTTCTGAGTACATTCACAGAAAATTCAAGATATACATTTGTTATGTAGTAATATTTTGTCTATCTCTTACAGTTTACCAGTTATACAAAAGTCATTCAGAATAAAGAGAACTTCTGAGAACATTCACAGAAAATTCAAGATATACATTTGTTATGTAGTAATATTTTGTCTGTCTCTTACAGTTTACAGGTTTTATAAAAAGGCATTCAAAATAAAGAGAACTTCTGAGTACATTCACAGAAAATTCAAGATATACATTTGTTATGTAGTAATATTTTGTCTATCTCTTACAGTTTATCAGTTATACAAAAGTCATTCAGAATAAAGAGAACTTCTGAGTACATTCACAGAAAATTCAAGATATACATTTGTAATGTAGTAATATTTTATCTATCTCATACAGTTTATCAGTTATACAAAAGTCATTCAGAATAAAGAGAACTTCTGAGTACATTCACAGAAAATTCAAGATATACATTTGTAATGTAGTAATATTTTATCTATCTCATACAGTTTATCAGTTATACAAAAGACATTCAGAATAAAGAGAGCTTCTGAGCACATTCACAGAAAATTCAAGATATACATTTGCTATACAGTAATATTTTATTTATCTCAGAAGTTAACTTGTGCTATACTGGTACAAGCTACAGAGTTTGTGAATGGTCAGGGAGGAGAAGATAGCTGTGCACACGTAACTATAAAGCACTCAAAGTTTACGCTGAGATATCGGGGATTTATAGCCATACAAGAACTCCTTTGATGAAACTGAATGCATTAAAAAGTGGATTTGATGACTATCAAGTTGCAATTGCGCCATACAGTGTAACAGTAACTCGACTCTAAACATCAAACTTTATCATTTACTTCTATAACTGTTTTGGGGAATTGTTTACTTATAGCTATAATAGTGCAAGGTATTTATTTATTTATCTATTTATTTGTCTATTTATTTATTTACTTATTTACCCTGATAGCACTTACAGGTGTATGACTGTTAGGTCTTCTCTTCAACGCGACCAGACAGTTTAACGTGTACACTTACATGAAATATGAAGATTTTCCTCCTTAAACTACTCTTTACGTGGAAATATTTTTGAAAAATTTCTTTTTCGTTAAAATACCACACGTTTAAGTTATTTTTATGAGAGATTAAATGTTTAGCTTGATTCTTTTTGGAAGTCATCTTCTTTAGGATAACTTTATATAGCTGGTAAACAGATAAAACGTTACGGAGTAACAACAATAGATCTTGTTGAAGAACAGAATTTATAGTAGGAACTAGTTCTGATGGAGATAGCTAATTTTAATATTAGATTGTTATTTGTTTGAATTTATAATTGTGCATGCTTTTCTCAAATAGAAAGTATTCAATTTTCGTGTACTGGCCGTATAAAGGGATCACATAGCAGCCAATTCTAAGGCATTTGACTATTAGCTAAAGTACACAGCATTTTCCTATTCTTCTGCTCCTAAGTAAGTCCGTAATACAACATTTAACTGGATTAACAGGAAGTAAATAAAAGAATGGCGTTTTTAAGAGTAATTCGTACAAGAACGAGTAGAGAGTGTCATGTGAGCGCGCACAGCAGAAGTGTGTTTCTCAAACAAGTTGTAAACGTGTTTGTACAGTGAGTGGATCCCAAATTACCGTAACAGCAGTAACAAGAGACAGTCGCCCGCACCGTTTTTGTTACTGCAGCTGACGGTTACGTCTCTTGGCGGGCTTCCGGCGTTCGTTTGTTGTTTGCAACAGGTTGTCTGTCTTGCAAGAATATTAACGGAAACTCGATGCTATCGTCAGCTGCAGTACTCCGTCCAATCACACGCTTAGATTATAAAACAAACTGTTTATAATCCTCCATTCTGAAACAATTTCATGTCTTATTGTACCTTAATGTTGAATTATTCCAAAAAATGGCACAATTTCAAATCAGAACGTAATAGCTCCAGACTAGAGCCAATTAAATTCATGAATAGGTAGGTGCGTAATCCAGACATGTGACAGCTGCATGGACAATCTACATACGGACTTCACTACGTCTTCTTTCGTTTCTGCTTGTTGCTTGACAAAGTCGAAGACAAGTGTAGTTTTAACCCAGATATAAAATACGCATTACTTACTGTTCTACTTCAAAACACAACCCGATGCAGACCGTGTGTGCTGCGAGTAAGCAAAAGCATCATATCCCTAGCTCCAAGAAAGCTAATTATAAAACAATTATAGATTGGCAATCAGTGTCAACATTCCAGAGGTTTTGTTCTACATAACTCCGGGACTTGACCTATGTTCAGGGAAACGTCGTAGCTCGCACCTCGCCACAGTAAGAACTTTTATGCCTACTCCACTGCCAGGTAGAACAGTTAACGCGTTGAAGCCTTCTTAATACATGGACAGAATTTCATTTTAATCCTGTTGTTTTTATGATGAAAATAATTAAGGTTGCTTAATAACATTTTGTGCTTTTATTGTAAAAACTCTGTATGAGGAAGATCTGCTGAGAACTTTGAAAGGTTTCAATCAAATTTTAACATCTCATTTT
This sequence comes from Mantis religiosa, assembly GCA_030765055.1. NCBI lineage: Eukaryota > Metazoa > Arthropoda > Insecta > Mantodea > Mantidae > Mantis > Mantis religiosa. The sequence continues at coordinate 206,442,506 of CM060953.1, read as the reverse complement.
AAATGTTTCTCTTAGTACGTGCAGGCCATATAGAGCAACAAATCCGTTACATTCATTTGGTTTTTGTACTCGCTACTATGTTCTATCTACCTCATTTAATCGTGATATAAGAAGAAAGAGGAGGTATTGTATTACATCGTAAAAATTTGATAAAAAACAGAGCGAGAAACGTTTTAAAAATCGATCACTTTCATCTTACATCTACGATAAAATCTCCATTAAAACAAGTAGGTAGAGGAACTAGAAGAGTGAGTAGGGAGTCATGTGTATGACTTGTACCAGGGAGGTGTATAACAATACTTGGTCGTTATAGAGAAAGTTCGACAGTAAACAAAGTGTCACGTACAAGGGGAGCAACTGATTCTAATGTTAATGTACACTTTATTGTGACTCAAAGAAAACGCGGCCCCACTTTCTACCAACAACTGGGCCGCATTCAGTGCTCAATGTGTCAATTTCATAAACAAAACAACAACTAAATGTATCTATCTGTGTCTGGTTGTAGCAATTTCTCAAATCTATTCAAACCATTTTGATAATTAGGTAATTCATTCTGACGAAATACGAACATCTTATAAAATCTTTACTTTCAATTGAGAAGCTGGAATGTGGCTGTTACTCCATAGAGTACAAATGCACTCTGCACTACACAGAGTACAAAACAAAAGTAACAGTTATACCTTAATTTACAACCTTTGTTTTTGGTTAAGTAGTGCGTTAACAATGATGTAAATAAAGACTATCAGTTCACCTGTCAGTTGTTCATTATGCCATTAGAAGTAGCATTATGACTTAAGTGGTTGGAGTAGATTACGGTAGGAAGGGATTCGGCACGAAGGACCAAACTTGCTCTATTGTACGCACGCGAGCAAATGTTTTCCGAAGGACGAGGGGGTTGGAGAGGCAAGAGGAACAAAATTCTATGATCGTTTAGTTTAGCCTCGTGAAAGCAAAGGTCCAGTTTACCTGCTGACGTTACCCTCCACCGGCCACTGGAGGCAGGTGACAAGGAATTAACCTGTCTAGCAATCTACCCAACAACAACAATAAATACTAATAATAATAATAATAATAATAATAATAATAATAATAATAATAATAATAATAATAATAATAATAATAATAATGATAATAAATAATAATAATAAATAATAATAATGATAATAATAATGATAATAAATAATAATAATGATAATAATAATGATAATAATAATAATAATAATAATAATAATAATAATAATAATAATAATAATAATAATAATAATAATAATAATAATAATAATAATAATAATAATAATAATAATAATAATAATAATAATAATAATAATAATAATAATAATAATAATAATAATAATAATAATAATAATAATAATAATAATAATAATAATAATAATAATAATAATAATAATAATAATAATAATAATAATAATAATAATAATAATAATAATAATGTAAATTAATTGTTCTTTCACACTGGCCGTGTGTAGGCTCAAGTATGGAAAGATAGACTGAAAAATTCAATGCCATAGCCGGGATTTGAACCACGGTTCTTCTAGTTGCCGTCCAGCCGCTCTTAACTATTGAGCTACTATGGCCAACGTGACGACATGACATTAAATTCTCCAACTGACTCGTTTTTTTTTTTTCCGGATAAACCACTAGAAGTTCTCATAAACACATGAGACAACTAACTACCTTAATGGCGACTTACAACATGTAAGTACTTTAAGGCCCCGCTCAAGGGTTAGAGCGGATAGGCGGCAACTAGAAGATCCGTGGTTTAAATACCGGCTATGGCATTGAATTTTTCAGTGAAAGAACAATTAATTTCCATTAATTGACCTATTAACGGTTAACTATAAAGCCCGGGCCTTAAAGTACTTACATATTGTAAGTCGCCATTAATGTAGTTGTCTCATTTGTTTATGAGAACTCCTAGTGGTTTACCGGGAAAAACACGAGTCAGTTGGAGAATTTAATGTCATGTCGGTATGTTGGCCACAGTAGCTCAAGGGTTAAGGCGGCTGGATGACAACTAGAAGATCCGTGGTTTAAATACCGGCTATGGCATTGAATTTTTCAGTCTGACTCTATCTTTCCATACTTTAGCCTAAACACGGCTAGTGTGAAAGAGCAATTAATTTCTATTAATTGACCTAATAGTGGTTAACTATAAAGCCCGGGCCTTAAAGTACTTACATGTTGCAAGTCGCATGATAACTCCTAGTGGTTTACCGGGAAAAACACGAGTCAGAATTTAACGTCATGTCGGCACGTTGGCCCTAGTAGCTCAAGGGTTAGAGCGGCTGGATGGCAACCAGAAGATCCGTGGTTCAAATCCCGGATATGACATTGAATTTTTCAGTTTGACTGTCTTTCAATAATAATAATAATAATAATAATAATAATAATAATAATAATAATAATAATAATAATAATAATAATAATAATAATAATAATAATAATAATAATAATAATAATAATAATAATAATAATAATAATAATAATAATAATAATAATAATAATAATAATAAATAATAATAATAATAATAATAATAATAATAATAATAATAATAATAATAATAATAATAATAATAATAATAATAATAATAATAATAATAATAATAATAATAATAATAATAATAATAATAATAATAAATAATAATAATGACGATGATAATAATAATAATAATAATAATAATAATAATAATAATAATAATAATAATAATAATAATAATAATAATAATAATAATAATAATAATAATAATAATAATAATAATAATAATAATAATAATAATAATAATAATAATAATAATAATAATAATAATAATAATAATAATAATAATAATGACGATGATAAAAGCTGACCAAGATGACTTAGGTGTTGGCATTCTAATCCCAAGGTTGTGAGTTCAGACTGTCTAACTCGATGGTTTCTTCGTGAGGCTAAAAGTGAAATGCATCATATCAATTATACTGACATTTAAAGAACTCCTTCGTGAAACTTCCGACATGCCGGTGACGTTAATGTGATTGTGTATATGCACTGTTATTATCAAACAAAATAATTATTTTATTTATTTCGTTTGTCGTTAAGTCATTTGGTAACTTGGTGGCTGTATTGTAGTATAATCTGTTCTTGAGAACGGTAACAAGATACACTTAATTTTAAGTACCACGCAGTTAATTATCGCTAGCCTATGAAAGGTTCCAGACAAAACTACAAGTTTGAGTATTGGAATGCATTTAAAAATAGAAAGGGAGATTAAAATGGTTGAGCTAAGTGTGTGCGAAAATGACGTCAATAAGAAAATGATTAATAAATACCTAAGTTGATACTGGAGAGTTGTATAAAACCACCTACGTTTCATGTGGCAAAATTGTTTTTATTTTCCATTGAGACTTAAATACCTGTGCGCCGAACTCGCTGGTCAGGTATAAGGAAGCTGAACTGCCCTGGCACAACTAACTGATAAGAAACTCGCCTCCCTCCTGTAGGTCAGTCTTGCATGCATCGGAATACATTTGCTCGCGTCTGTACCTATACTCCTGCCACCCTAAGAAGCACACTGTTCCTGTGAGCAATTCCGAGAACAAAACCTACTGGTAAGCTGCTCTTGTGTATACAACTTGTTTGAATGTAATATGGCGTAACAAATGGGCGAAAGTGTCAGTCATCTGTCACACTTGTACACGTGGGCGCGAAGTAATACAAAAAGTGTGTTTCTTAAGAGGGGTGCAGTATATAACCCAAGTAGGGCATTGCGGGAGGAAGGATGAGGCGAGAGGAGAGACGTCGGCCGACCCAATGAGCCATGACAGTGCAGAGGGCATGGTTCCTACATTTTACCAGCTGTAAACTCTCCGACGGGCCAGAGCAACGGGTATCCCACCAGACCGGGTTCGGAGCCAGAGACCGTCCCACCAGAGGAGGAAGTGTTTACTAGGAATATATCATCCTGCCATGCATCGCCGAGACACCCGCCGACACTTCTCCCCTGAAAGAGACTATCAGATGAGAGATACGTTTTTTTATGAATCGGAAGCGTTTCTCGGACATAGTAATCCTGAAAATATTGACACCAAGGTCATCTGTTGTCCAGAAGTCGGAACACACCAGCAAGGTATAATAACGCAATAAAGACTTTCATTTTTATGTCTGTGTCTCTGCAGTCACTCTCACGTTCATATTTCACTTTGGAATCATCTATGCGTCTGTTGGTGTGTTACACAATTATGTAGAATATCATCACTGACGAAAAGTTTCCAGTTTTCATAGTTTTGGCACTCCCCACAACTCTAGGCTGTTTATTATTATTATTATTATTATTATTATTATTATTATTATTATTATTATTATTATTATTATTATTATTATTATTATTATTATTATTATTATTATTATTATTATTATTATTATTATTATTATTATTATTATTATTATTACTATTATCATCATTATAATCATTATTATCATCATTATTATTATCATCATCATTATCATCATTATCATCATCATTATTATCATCATTATCATTATAATTATTATCATCATCATCAGTACCATCATCATCAATATCTTCATCGTTATCATCTTGTGTCTTTTGTACTCACCAAAATAGTAATTTTCATTATTTTCTAGTACTTTATTACTTTCCTCTTCATCAACATCATGATCTGTATCGGTATCCACTGATCGTATTTCAGTTATGTCTTCATATTCGGAATCAGTTTGTACAAAATTATACTCAAACGACAGCGCATCATTGTCGAAAATAAGGCGATGTACCTCCTCCAAATCGTCAGAATGTTCCAAATCATATACTTGACTCATTTTCAAACCTACGATTCACAGTAATAAAGAAAGGCATTGTCATTTACCTTGCAACAACGCAACCACTCATATAGGCATTCTCTAGCAATGATGTGGTTGGATCGGATAGCGGCTACTATGTGTAACGTGAGTTGACGCGATGTATCTAACAGATACAACAGCACACACGAGATGACGTTTACCTCGTTTGCAAACTTAGCATTAAGGAGAAATGGTTGAAACTTACAGGAAACAATAACAAAGGTATGATGGAAGATTTCCTGGCTCGGCAAACCCCTACCTGAATTTATTGCCATAATAAGGAAACCAACTTAGACCAAGTATCTCACAGATACTTATTATGTCTTATTGTCTATGACAATAATAAATTAAAATACAAAAGTCCGTTACATTTTATTACAAATATATGGTGACCATGGTGACACGATGCTGTCAATTCCAAGATCATATCAGCTCTTCCGGTGTGCTGTAATTTCAGTAATTCTATTGACATGGGGCTGTCGATGTCAGCCAGTACTGACATGACTGTGATGTAACACCACAATCACTCAGCTTTCTCTATTCATTCTTGTACTATCTTATTGTAGATACAAGTACACTGTGTGATAGCCAGCTGTTTTAAACAACTGGTTGTCTATGAGATAGCTCTATAATACCGTTCCATCTATATCACCAGGAACAAGAAAAACGATTTCCCATTTGAGAACAGTTTAAGTATTCACAAATTCAAAATAAAATGTTTCACGTAACAGTACTTTGAAGGTTTTTAGATCTTATTGAAATATGCTGAAGCTCAATGCCCATTTGGTATTTATTCTAGTTGAATGTTCAAGTTATGTAGTTTATAAATACATATGGGTTTTATTTAGGGGACCTCGAAACGTGCAATTTTCTGAGTGGAATACTCTAGTTAACTATACTTGTAGCTAGTGAAAGTCCTGTGTTATAAGAGTGGACAAATGGGTCACTCGTATAGCTTATCACACACACAGTTTGCATATCACTTCTTAGGTAACCTGTACATCGTCTGGCAACTGTCTCACAGCAATAGCAGTTCCCAGTAGCACCTAACTGTTTCCGTAGTATTCGCCATCGAACGATACTTCAGAAAATTCGCTCACTAGTTTTTCGACACTTCGGTGGCAATTCTACAATCTGTATTTTATATTAAAATCACAAAATATTATTGCTGCAAGTAGAACATTACAAAGCCCGAGAAATTGTCAGGAATGTGATCCCTCTGCAGTAACATTATGTAAGAAACTAATCGTGTGTCAACTGTCAGTTAACAGTTGCCAAGAAGAAATCACTACATATCTCCTGTCACCTCCTCTTTCTACTACACTGCATTACTGCAAAACAAATTCAGTTTCAAATCTTAAAAAAAAAGATAGATATAACATATACATTTGTTATGTAGTAATATTTTATCTATCTCTTACAGTTTATCAGTTACACAAAAGTCATTCAGAATAAAGAGAACTTCTGAGAACATTCACAGAAAATTCAAGATATACATTTGTTGTGTAGTAATATTTTATCTATCTCTTACAGTTTATCAGTTATACAAAAGTCATTCAGAATAAAGAGAACTTCTAAGAACATTCACAGAAAATTCAAGATATACATTTGTTATGTAGTAATATTTTATCTATCTCTTACAGTTTATCAGTTATACAAAAGTCATTCAGAATAAAGAGAACTTCTGAGTACATTCACAGAAAATTCAAGATATACATTTGTTATGTAGTAATATTTTATCTATCTCTTACAGTTTATCAGTTATACAAAAGTCATTCAGAATAAAGAGAACTTCTGAGAACATTCACAGAAAATTCAAGATATACATTTGTTGTGTAGTAGTATTTTGTCTATCTCTTACAGTTTATCAGTTATACAAAAGTCATTCAGAATAAAGAGAACTTCTGAGTACATTCACAGAAAATTCAAGATATACATTTGTTATGTAGTAATATTTTGTCTATCTGTTACAGTTTATCAGTTATACAAAAGTCATTCAGAATAAAGAGAACTTCTGAGTACATTCACAGAAAATTAAAGATATACTTTTGTTGTGTAGTAGTATTTTGTCTATCTCTTACAGTTTATCAGTTATACAAAAGTCATTCAGAATAAAGAGAACTTCTGAGTACATTCACAGAAAATTCAAGATATACATTTGTTATGTAGTAATATTTTGTCTATCTGTTACAGTTTATCAGTTATACAAAAGTCATTCAGAATAAAGAGAACTTCTGAGAACATTCACAGAAAATTCAAGATATACATTTGTTGTGTAGTAGTATTTTGTCTATCTCTTACAGTTTATCAGTTATACAAAAGTCATTCAGAATAAAGAGAACTTCTGAGTACATTCACAGAAAATTCAAGATATACATTTGTTGTGTAGTAATATTTTGTCTATCTCTTACAGTTTATCAGTTATACAAAAGTCATTCAGAATAAAGAGAACTTCTGAGTACATTCACAGAACATTCAAGATATACATTTGTTATGTAGTAATATTTTGTCTATCTGTTACAGTTTATCAGTTATACAAAAGTCATTCAGAATAAAGAGAACTTCTGAGAACATACACAGAAAATTCAAGATATACATTTGTTGTGTAGTAGTATTTTGTCTATCTCTTACAGTTTATCAGTTATACAAAAGTCATTCAGAATAAAGAGAACTTCTAAGAACATTCACAGAAAATTCAAGATATACATTTGTTGTGTAGTAGTATTTTGTCTATCTCTTACAGTTTATCAGTTATACAAAAGTCATTCAGAATAAAGAGAACTTCTGAGAACATTCACAGAAAATTCAAGATATACATTTGTTGTGTAGTAATATTTTGTCTATCTCTTACAGTTTATCAGTTATACAAAAGTCATTCAGAATAAAGAGAACTTCTGAGAACATTCACAGAAAATTCAAGATATACATTTGTTGTGTAGTAATATTTTGTGTATCTCTTACAGTTTATCAGTTATACAAAAGTCATTCAGAATAAAGAGAACTTCTGAGTACATTCACAGAAAATTCAAGATATACATTTGTTATGTAGTAATATTTTGTCTATCTCTTACAGTTTATCAGTTATACAAAAGTCATTCAGAATAAAGAGAACTTCTGAGAACATTCACAGAAAATTCAAGATATACATTTGTTGTGTAGTAATATTTTGTCTATCTCTTACAGTTTATCAGTTATACAAAAGTCATTCAGAATAAAGAGAACTTCTGAGAACATTCAGAGAAAATTCAAGATATACATTTGTTATGTAGTAATATTTTGTCTATCTCTTACAGTTTATCAGTTATACAAAAGTCATTCAGAATAAAGAGAACTTCTGAGAACATTCACAGAAAATTCAAGATATACATTTGTTATGTAGTAATATTTTGTCTATCTCTTACAGTTTATCAGTTATACAAAAGTCATTCAGAATAAAGAGAACTTCTGAGAACATTCACAGAAAATTCAAGATATACATTTGTTATGTAGTAATATTTTGTCTATCTCTTACAGTTTATCAGTTATACAAATGTCATTCAGAATAAAGAGAACTTCTGAGAACATTCACAGAAAATTCAAGATATACATTTGTTGTGTGGTAATATTTTGTCTATCTCTTACAGTTTATCAGTTATATAAAAGTCATTCAGAATAAAGAGAACTTCTGAGAACATTCACAGAAAATTCAAGATATACATTTGTTGTGTGGTAATATTTTGTCTATCTCTTACAGTTTATCAGTTATACAAATGTCATTCAGAATAAAGAGAACTTCTGAGAACATTCACAGAAAATTCAAGATATACATTTGTTGTGTAGTAATATTTTGTCTATCTCTTACAGTTTATCAGTTATACAAAAGTCATTCAGAATAAAGAGAACTTCTGAGAAGATTCACAGAAAATTCAAGATATACATTTGTTGTGTGGTAATATTTTGTCTATCTCTTACAGTTTATCAGTTATATAAAAGTCATTCAGAATAAAGAGAACTTCTGAGAACATTCACAGAAAATTCAAGATATACATTTGTTGTGTAGTAATATTTTGTCTATCTCTTACAGTTTATCAGTTATACAAAAGTCATTCAGAATAAAGAGAACTTCTGAGAACATTCACAGAAAATTCAAGATATACATTTGTTGTGTGGTAATATTTTGTCTATCTCTTACAGTTTATCAGTTATATAAAAGTCATTCAGAATAAAGAGAACTTCTGAGAAGATTCACAGGAAATTCAAGACATACATTTTCATTTATGAAGCACGTATGTTAAATGTCAATTATTTGTAGAGGTATTTTGGGGAAAATAAAAAGTTACGCAAGATTCCCACGCAAGGAATAGTTTGGAGTAGGCGGCTTTTGCATTCCTGTACTAGTTGTGATTTAACAGACCTTTGGTCTGACATGCGCAGTTCACATTCATCCTAGGAATGCAGTTTTTACATACAAAGATCTTGAATTCACAACACAAAAGGTCCATTGAACCATAAAAAACATTGTGGACATTACGAGCTCCCAAATTTGACGACTGGACGTGACCTAGTTAATCCGCAAGGATCCCACGAGGGCACGCAGCATCCCTGGTCCAGGGTGACACAACAAACAGGTTTCTTATTCCCTCTGCGTCACCCTTCACTCAGCAAATTTACATAACAAGTAATAATTAGCTTTCTGTCTGTTAATTTCCCTTTTACAGGCCACAGGAAACATAAGCTGAGACCTTGAAGTGGTTACTGCTCTGGGCGAGTATCGAACTCGTATCGCATTCACATGTCTTTCTCCGTCCGCTCTTCTTCTGTCTACTCTATGTTACTCAAACTTCCACTATAGAAGTTAGAGAAGTGTATCGCTTTGAAATTTCATGCTCTATATGACGACAGAGAAAGAGATGAATAGACACTTATTATTTGAAAAAGTACAATAAAGGTAATGAACTTGAAAGTTCAAACCAACAAAGAATATTCGGAAACCCTTAATGCCATAAAGTATTTTTATTTACAAACTTCGGAATTTAACGTGTAAGCTTTTGGTCATTTCTTACGGTTTACCAATTATACAAAAGTCATTTATATTTTATTTTGTCATGTTAATTATGCATGGGTCCTTCATTGTTGTATATCGACACCAGAAATTTCGCTCGATACGTTGGTGGTGATTCTGCAATTTTTATTTTATTTTAAAATCACAAAATACCGCAAGTAGAACATTACAAATCCCGAGAAATTGTCAGGAATGTGGTAGCTGTACAGTAACATTATGTAAGAAAATAATCGTGAGTCAACTGTCAGTTAACAGTTCCCAAGAAGAAATCACTACACATCTCCTGCCACCTCCTCTTTCTAGTACACTGCATTACTAGAAAACTAATTCAACATTTCCAAAACTAAGAGAATTAGCCGCTAAATATTTGTGTATTTCACCTACAACAGTTTTCTCTGACAGCATCACTCATGTGTGTACACTTGGCCCAGGAGGAGCGAAAATGCTAGTACAAAAACCTATAAAAGTGGACTATTTTGCTTTTAAATGTCTAATGCAGAGTTTAAAAATAAGAACTCTGATGGTTTTAGGTTTTGTCTCATTCAATATGTACACCTATTTAATTTTATTGTCATTAGTTCTCTCAACATTCTGTTTTGTATTGAAACCAGAAGTAGAAATGGCGGTATAGAAGTATTGTGTACAGTGGAAAATATCGTAGTATGTACCAGAAGTTAAGTTTATTTTGCTTTTTAAGGACGTAGTCAATTGCCAGCTTCATGTAAGTGCCACCGGTGTGCTGGAATTTCGTCCTGAAGGGGTTGTTTTACTCGCCAGTAAATGTGCCCACTTGGGGCCTAAACCTCATTTAAAAACAATTGATCTGGACCCGTGACCTTGGGATAACTTAAACACAGGTTTAGCATTTTTACGAATACATCGTTATGCTGTTCACACATACAAGACATTTTCTCTAAAAAAAAAATGCTTATTTTTATCCTCAGAGATCTTATAATGTAGGTATATTTCCATGAAATCGCTGTAATGAATGCAATCCGTCCAAGAGGAAGTATAAACGTTGTGGCATTCCAGTATGAAGATGGAGAAGGTCTGGTTTATGTCAAGAGGGCCAAGTCGAGAAATATAACATTCTTCATCACATCCGTCAGAGAGGCTCCGTTGGTGCTCGCTTCTCTTTTTTGGCAAGACGACGTTCGTTTTAAAATTAGCACACGACGGGCAAAATCCCCATTGACAAAACAGAACAGTATGGCCAGCTTTGTTCTGTACACAGCAGACCTTTAGCCTGGAAATGTTTCACATAACCTGTCCACCCTCACCTGGTATTTGTAACCCCATTTGACCCCAATGCCAATCCAACTACACTGCCCTTGCATTATTACTCGTTACAGTGTCAGTGAAATTGATACTAAGCTTACTCCATCGAAGCCTAAACATTGCAAGAGAAACATTCCTTTATGTGTCAGCTGTCCAGTACTTGTACAGGAAATGCAGATAATGGCGGAAATCCCGCCACATAGCGATCACGTGACAAAGCTAACACATTTAACGTAAAGTAAACTGTAAAGATAACTTAAAATAGCTGCGTTACCTTATTTGGACGCCGGCGTCTCGACGCTATTCCAGCAGTAACTGGAGAGCTATGAATAGCGGCCGCACCAGTTGGGACCCGCGTGCCGACTGTTGCCTGTCCAGTGCCTCTGCCCCTTTCACTACAACATACGTACACGTTCTGCAATCAAGCTGCTGGTGTCACACGCAACAATAAACAAGACAAATGAGCATCTACATCAGTGTAACCAACCACCAGTCACATTCTATGACATTTTATATGGTTTTGATCTATTTTAAGGTTAATTCATCAAGAGCTAACTACAACCAAAACCAGGGTCTTTCAGGGTTTATTACGGGGTTCTTCACACAAATGAGCAGACCATAGACTTTATACAAGAGTCCTATATCTATTGGCAATCAATTACAGAAATCGATAGTTTCATTTGTTTATGAGGATATATATTATTTTATGACTAATTTTTAAATGCCAATGTATGCTTAGGGGTTTTTATTTTAATAATAAAGATACATCGCACAAATCGTGCTTAACGTAAACAAATTTGTGTAATCACGTGTATTGTCATCTCTCACTTTTACTCTTTTACATTTTTATTTTAATCAAGTTTCTGCCACATACAAATATCTCATTGTCATGACAACCAGGAATATAAGTTGAATGCTTTTCTTTTCTGTAGATGTGATATTCAATGTCGACATATACAGAATCGGAGTGACATCAAGCGAGAAATTAGTGTATTATTTTATTGACATTCAAGTCAGAGGTTTTTGATTACAGGAAGGCCTTCAAAAACATTCAAAGAAAGGGAAAGCTGTGTAATAGAGAGACTTCATGCGAGATTTCAAAACTTGATGCAACTTACGCAATGGTGCTGCTAAAACAAATGCACGTGTAGAGAAAGACCACCACACACAACAGGCAGAGGAGCGCTAATCCCCTAAAAAACACCTGGCACAGTCTGCGCGCCACAGTTTGAGAAACAACACACTGCCCGGCCTGCCTATTGATCTACTGTATTTGCGCATGCTCAGACCACGAACGAGACCGCCTATGTCCGAGCTACAAACAACTTTACTGTAACAGACTTCCAGCGATTCTGAAAATCAATATACTCGTGTCATGTCAAAAATAACGAATTGCCTTTCATCCTGGAAATGACTGCATGATCTTCCTTTGTCAGCTGTCTTCACAAAACCTTACTTGCCAGCTGAAATACGTAATGTTATTTATTGTGCTATTTGAATAAAACAATATTTTACTCGTGTAGTCTTATTAATAGAGGACACCTTCCAATTCACATTTATACACTTGGTTTTACGATACAGTAGGTAAAGAATCTTAGATATTTAATGAGCGTGTTCCTATGTGATATTTGCCTGACCGCGAGAAAAACATTTGATGTTTTTTGCATGACTTTCTCTGCTCATAAGCTACATACTTTATATTAATTGAGAAAAACGCTTACGAAACTGTCTTACTGCATATTTTCAGTGCGAATAGGAGTATATAGTAAACAAAGGATAGTCAAATGTTTTAAAAACTCGTCACTAAGTAACGGCCTTGATATTGCGTTCTATTTGTACACGAAGAGAAGAAAGGATGCATGCCCATTTAATAACAGTAAAAATGTTACAAAATTGAAGGAAATAAGAAATATCTCAAAAATGGTGATTTAAACACACACAAATAATAAATTGCTATAAATGTTTGTTTTAACAAGATGTACATTTGTCGTGTAGTAATAGTTTGTCTATCTCTTACAGTTTATCAGTTATACAAAAGTCATTCAAAATAAGGAGGACTTCTAAGGACATTCACAGAAAATTTAAGATGTGCATATTTTTTGTCATGGAAATATCTAAACATATGGTGTTTTAATCATTTTTTTTAGAAATGTTGCATATCTTCGGGTCACATCC